>JAJJMC010031261.1:6538649-6650374 GCA_023531435.1 Papaver californicum | reverse complement strand
CAATTAGTAGTCCAACTCCTTCTCTAGACGAATCCCTCAAGAAGTTGACTGAGAATATAAATAGATTTGCATTAAGTGTGAATGAAAGTCTTGCAAAGAATAATATTGCTCAAAATGATCTTAATTTCCAATATAGTGCTACCATTGATAATTATTCACCTAGTCAAAAGGAAGAGGATAAAATTGGTAACACTACTTATTTAGGTGAGGTTCAAACATCTTTATATCATTATGATGATGAGGATAATACTGGTGAAGAACTTGAAATATACAGATAGAGTGATCAAGAAATTGTCACTCCAATTGTGCTTCATGATGATAGTGTTATTTCTGGTTCAAATCCAAATAATCTTAATGATTATTCACATATTCAAAAGGAGATGATTTGACTAGAGATACCACTGTTTTAGAAGATTTAGAATTTTCTTGTTTTGAAGCCGATAATGGTTTAGAGGAACAAGTTTGTTTTAAGAATAGTGATTTAACGATTCGAAGACAATAGTCTTTGACGAAGATGATAGACTCATATAGAATTTTAATGTGATAGAGGATGATTTGATTCATTTTGATATAATAGATTCCCCATTAGATTTTGTTTTCCTAGACACCCAACCTTTTCAGGTCCTGGAGGCTTAAATACCAGTGATCTTAGGTCGTCCCTTTTTAGCTACATATAATGTCATCATCAATTATGGAAATTGAATAATTAATTTTTCTTTTGGTAACATGACTATTGAACTGAATCTATTTAGTATGAGTAGACAACCTTCTTGTGAGATCTATGATTTAGAAGAAGTGAACATAACTAGTACTTCAGTTCATAAATCTTTGCCAAACACTTTGTTAGAATATGCATTAGAGAAATGCCTAGCCCATTTTGGGTTTGATGTTGACGATGATAGTGTTATTAATGAGGTGAATACTTTGTTAGATTCTGCACCTTTGATGGACACTTATAATATATGGAAAACTAAGTTTGAACTTCTAACAATTTATAAATCTACCTTATTTCCTTCTATAGAGGAAGCTGAATGCAGTTTTGACCTTAAGGACCCTAGAATCCAACCAACAGTTTTTTGTCCATATGAGAGTAATGTCCACCCTAAGTTTGGGGGTACCGATGATTCTTGTGATTGTCATGATCCCTGCTTAAAGTCCCTAACTTAGGACTTAACATTTGCACCTCTACGATTTTTCAAGATTATCTTCAAACTAGATTTTCTGAGCCTTTTGATATCCAGAAAGAAGTTCAGTTGTTAGAAACCCATCCTCTGGTCGCTGTGGTTTACCTAGGAAATAATTCCAAGATTGACTTTGTTTTCCCACAAAAATATTTTCTTCCATATGTGGGAACGTTTGAATTTCTAATGTGTCAGTTATTAAGTTTTGAGACTAAGCCTAATTACTTTAAGAGATTATAATCGACACATTTGCTTAAGAATAACCACCATTTTCATAGTAGTCAACTGTGTGGGTAAAATATGATTGACTTTGAGGATCCATAATTATTCAGGTTATTATTATGTGCTTCTAAGTTCTTAGTTGAGTCTTTCCAGACTACAACAAGCTGATCCTTCTGATCCTTCCTATGAGGAAATTCATCCTAAAGAGATTTATCTAGACCCTTTCATAGATCCTGAACCTGAACCACAGCTAGATGTAGTTGTCTTAAACAGAAAACTAAATAAGGGTGTGCTCGGTTTGTTCACTTTCTGGGCCTGCTGCAATTTCCTTCTATTTTGGATACTATTATTTTATTCACATAACCCACAGTTGTTCCGAATATTGCTATATGATTTTATAAGGTGACTAATTCTTTCTTAGTATGTCTGAAGACTTTAAACTTAGCACTTCTTGGGAGGTAACCCATGCTCATGCGACAAGGTAATATCTTTCCTTCGATTGGTAACAATTTCTCCTTGTTCATACTTTTAATAATTCATTTTTAGAACATTGAGGATAATGTTAGATATTTGGGGGCAAGAGAGAAAATTTTAGTGAAATATGAAACTCCAAAGTCTAGAAACTTGTGAACAATTCAGGATGACACTAACCATTCTAGGTTAATGGAAACTTAGCTCTTTTTGTATAGGAATTGGTGTGCCCAGCTAAATGGTCTATTCATAAAAGGATACCTAGCTCATGTGTTAGAAATAACATGATAGTTGTCACCATATCTCAGAGTCTATCTCGACCATATCACCTTCTGTTTTTATTTTTGCAATTTTGTATTTCTCTAAGTGATTTGGTGGGGCACCAGTGTCGAATTGTTATCACCTCCAAGATGAAGTAGAATATTTGAGATAAAGCCCCATTATTGTATTATTTAGACCATTATTTTAAAATAAAAATAAAAATCGAGTATTGACACTTTGATAGCAATATGTGTGTGTTTTCCCTGTTTCCGTCGCCTAAGCAAGCGTGGAACATATGATCCATGAGAACTATCATGTACGATGCTGGTAAGGAACATGCGCTTGGATTCATTTGATCCAATCATGTTGTCAGTACATTTAAAAATAATAAATAATTATTTTATTTTCAATAAATCGACCGCTAAACCCTTGTATATACCAGCTGAGTCGATATTAGTATAAGGAGAAAGACTAGTGGGAATTATCTCAATCCATTAGGATTCATCCTTGCACTGACCTTCAGACAGATATGGGAAACACCGTCACCTTAGTCAACATGTGCAAACTTCATTTTGTCTATATCCATTTTCTAAATCTTTTCATGTGATTGCACTTTAATAAATTTTGAGTATCGTGGTTGAATGACTATCAAAGTAGAGTTTTGAATTCTTTTATGAATTTTAGTACGCTGAGTGAAAACTCGTGTACAGTAATTGGACTCACATAGGGTAATGATTCTCATAGCCGAAGAATTTAGTATGCCAACTAAATATCTTGTTTAGTGTTTACCCTCAATCGTTCACATGTAACTAGGGTTTGTAGTAAAGGTTTTTTGGGTATACCTCTTTGTAAACCCTCACGAGACAAAACTCGTCCACTAGGGACACCTAGGGGTTTAAAGGCTTATTGTACACGCTAAGTGCAATCGCGAGCCTGCGAAAGCGAGTTAGGATTTATTTTTATTTTCTAGATTAGATTTGCTCGAGGACTAGCAAATAATAAGTTTGGGGGTATTTGATAGAAAAGTTTTCTTGTCTAATTTGCTCACAATTTATATATTGTTAGTGCTCATTTTTGTACTAATTGTGTTATTTTATGTGTTTGTAGGTATTTTTTGGAAATAAACATTTTTGGAAAAATTAGCTCAAAAAAGTGTTAAAGGCACCCGGGAAATTTATTAAAGGAACCCAACAAAAAATAATAAAGGCACCTGTACTTTGGATAGGGGCACCCCCTTCATTTTCAAAATTCAAAGTAAAAATATGGCGGGAATAATTCTTTCTCTCCTATCTGCGTGATATGCAATAAATGTTTTGGAGAGTATTTTTTAGGAAATTAAGACAAGAAGATTTGCTTGCATGTTATACATGAGTTTTACACATTTGGAAACTCGAAAAGATCTCGTGTAATGACAGGAAGGAAGGGAGAAAATCACCGAAAAAATATTCTCAAAAACGTTTGGCAGATTCCTAAATTTAAACGGCTCTGTCCATATATATTTATTTTGATATCCAAAGCAACAGAAAAAGAAAATTAATCAAAGATCGAGAAGTAACAGCGAATCAAGTCATGTTCGAGGGAAATAAAATTATTCCTGAAAGTTTGCCATTTAAGGAAAATTGATTTCGCTGGAATGATTCGATGGTTGTGTTATAAATAGCAGACGAGTAGAAAAGTGAGACGGGGCCTGCCAGAGGCCAGAAGCACGAAAAAAAGATCTAGAAAAATTTGTTGTTGCTGCTGCTGAAGAACACGAAGAACAGAGGCTACAGAAACGGTTTTTTCAACCTCTCAGTCACAGTTTCTTCATCCATTTGCAACAAATATATTTGTATGTGCAACATTTATCTTCAGCTGTAACGGTTTCTTCAACACATCTGCAACGGATATCTTAGCTTCTGCAATGTTTATCTTTAAGCGCTACTGCAACAGTTAATCTGTAACATCCATACAATGTTGCAGATTTCATGTTATATTACTTTTAGCTTCTTTTCATCTTTCAAGTACTTTTTGAGCTATGTACCAATCTTTTGAGGGTGTTTTGATCAAGATGAGCTAAACCCCTTTGATGAGGCGATGGAGGAAGCCATTGTTCCAAGAAAAGTGGTATATTTATATTTTAATTGATATTTGCAATTTCTTTTATGATTATTTGCTTTGATTAAAAATTGATTTAAGGATTTTTATTAAGCAGTTGTGATTTCTTTTGATAGAGCATGTTTAGACTAGGTTTTTTGATGTTCTATGCTTTCGATTTACAATTGTTACTTTGAAAATCTACTTTTGCATCATATTAGAATCACTTTAAAGGTAAAGAATTGCATGAATATTGATTAGATTGAATCACTTTAATAGGTTAATGATGAAATCCATAACCTCAGTATTTGTGAAAATTATTTTCATCTTTTGTGTATATTTTCTAGTTTAAAATTAGTTTATTAAATCTAAAATCAGTCTTCACAAGTTCGAGAGTTTAAAACTCATTCTTACCACAACTACAAACCACATCAGTTTCATTCTTAGTGTAGAACTTATGTCATCAGCGGCCCCGACTCTAGATTTCTATTTAAGCTAGTGCAAAATACTAATTGTGTCTTCTGTCAAACGGAACTTGAGACTGATAATTATTTATTCCTACACTGCAATATCACGTCTCAAGTATAACATTACTTTTCAAGAGTTTTGGTTCTATTTGGTTTGTTGGTAAGGGTGTGAAGAATATTCTATGAGAATGGAAATTGAAATGTACTATAAACAAGAAAAATCTATAAGGATTTGTCTATGCTACCATTTGTAATTTGGTGGAATTTTTGGAGAGAAAAAATGGTAGGTTCTTTGCAAACAAAAGAGGATTTATCAACTAGATAATAATTGCAGTCAAGTTTATTTTGTTCAAGTATAGTCTCTTAATACTTACCAGTTTAATAATTACTCACTGTTAATTCGGATCTGTAACTGGATTGTTGTTATCCACAACTTGTACCGCTTGTTTTATAGTTTTTCACTTTCTTCTGGGTTTTCAGTTTGGGAGAACTGCTTTGCTTTTTTGTAATCTTTCACTTTCTGTGACTTATTTTTAATTGAATTTATCTTTTATATCAAATTAAATATATAATTATATGAGTTACTTCTATGTAATTGGTGTTAAAGGACTTAAAATCGGTAACAAAACTTTTATTAACTTATTTATATACATCTATTGTTGTTGTAATTTATCAATTAAATTTTTAAATCATGCTAGAAAATCCTAATCTGTTTTTAACCAATGTTAATTGTTTAAAATTAATAATAACCGAGACTAGAGAAGTTTTAACCTCAAACTTTTGAGGTTAGAATTTTTTCTTTCTTTTGGGGAAAACGAACCAACTATGTAACAAGTTGGTATCATTTATATCAATCTACCTCATTAATATCACTGGTAATGGCTTTTCAAGATTTTTTTTTCTTTTTTTTTTTGTTATTTCAGATCTACCATGTAACTTCTTTAAATAGAAAGCACAAGTTCTTGTTTGATCGAAGAAATTTATATGCTTGACAAAATATTCTAAGTTTCTAAATATAAGGAAAAATACGAAATGCTATTCGACTCTCTCAATTTGGCATTACTCTCTCCCACCCGTCGTGGCCAACTGATATTCACAAAAAGACAAAACCGCGTGTAATATCACATGGATTTCTTTATTTGTTTCTCATATTTTTTTGTTAAGTTTTTCTTTTTTCATCCCAAATGAAATTTTAACACCATGTTAACAAAAATTATGCGTAATGGAAACCCTATCGAAGAATCTAATTTTTTTTGTCCCATTTATTTTTGGTTGATTGAGCAGGTTTTTCTTGAAATAAATTGGATAATTTTAAGGGATATTTGTACTTTGGTATTCAGGTTTTGATCAGAACCTTAATTTAGTACCCTAACTTTTTCAAAATTAAAAATTAGTACCTGGCCCACTAGTTAACCATCAAGATTTATGTTTGTCCTAACTTTATTTATTTTATGTTATTTTAACTTTATTAATTTTAACAAAACTTGGTATAAAAAACCAAGGAGAACAAACTTACCATGCAAAAAACCCTCCCATATTATCTTTTATAAAGAAAAACTATTTTTATTAAAAATAAAACAAAAACCCCATTTCCCTTAATAATAATTAAATTTAGATTTTAATTATTTTCAATATACCCGAATTGCCCTTCCTATATAATCTATAAGTTTTAAATGGAAACAAATCTTAAAACCAAATCTTCTCTAAAATTCGGATGAGAGAATTCTGCTAAGAACATATCTTCTCCAAATATGATTATTTGAAGAACCGAAACATATCTTCTCCAAATTCGGCTAGGGTTTCATCAAAATATATCTTCTCCAAATCTGATTCATGAAATTTAATTGAACAATTGTGTTCGTTTTTGGTGTTGTTTAATTGAAGATATCTTCTTCAAATCAAATTCTGCTGTGTAAGTGAAGATTTGAGTTCCTTTTTGGTGCTGTTTAATTGAAGAACATAAATTCTAGCTTCGATTCATCTCAAACAGTTTCAAATCCATTGATTATTTGAAGAACCGAGTTCGTATTTGTTTAAGTGAAGAACAGAAACTCAGCTTCAGTTGTATTTCATCAGGTAAGTTTAATTTTCGATTTATTGATTTTGGTTTTTATTTGATTATCATACTTTTGAAGAACCAAACTCAAAATTGTATTTGTTTCTGTTCAAGTGAAGACCAGGAACTGTAACTTCAAATTGTTTGTTTTTTGAAGATTCCTACTGTATTTTCAGTTTTTTCTTTCAATTTTGATCATATTCTCATTCGGTTCAAGCTTTTGTATTAGTTCAATCATTCCTCTGAAAACTGAAATCCAACTTTCAAATGTTGTTGTTGGTGTTGTTGTTTATATTCACAAACAAGTGAAACCATTTTTGGTTTCATACTTTTTCCTGTATATAATTGGAATCAGAGTTTGTTATGTTTTTTATGTTAATTTTCAAATGTTGTTGTTGGTGTTGTTGTTTATATTCAGTGAAACCGTTTTTGGTTTCATTCTTTTTCTCTGTATATTATTGGAATCACGTTTTTGTATGTTGTTGATGTTAATTTTCAATTTTTGTTGGTGTTGTTGTTTATATACACAGACAATGAAACTTATTTTGGTTTCATACTTTTGTCTGTAGGTTATGAAATCACATTTTTGTTATGTTGTTGATGTTAATTTTCAATTTTTGTTGGTGTTGTTTGTTTATATACACATCTGTGAAACTTATTTTGGTTTCATACTTTTTCCTGTAGGTTATGGAATCATATTTTTGCTATTTTGTTGATGTTAATATTCAAATTTTGTTATTTGTTGTTGTTTATATTCACATACAGTGAAACTTATTTCGGTTTCATACTTTTTTCTATAGGTTATGGAATCTGTTCTCGCTGTTATATTTCACAAAGATGATACATTATCTTTTCGTATTGGTGTACAAGCATCTGTTTGTGATTTGAAGAGTAGTATATGTTCAAGTTGGTGCCAATTCTCTTCTCTTTATATTGAAATTTTCCACATAGTTTGTGATCAGAAAAAGGTTATCAATTCTGATTTTGATCTCCAATCGGTTGCTTTATTTACTTTGTTTAATAAGCTTCCATCTGTTGAGTTACATGTAAGGCATAGAGATGAGTCCTCTAGTTGTAGTTCAGAAATTTCAGCAATCATACCATATGAGCAGCCACGAAATTTAGGAATTATATCTTTTGAGTATTCAACACTTATAAATTTAGTTGATTATGATGTTCGTAATAAAGTTAAAGAACCGTTGAAGTCTGCGCATTGGTTTGGCCTTTTTCAGGGTGTCAATCAGGTGTTTAATGGAGGTGTTCAACAAATTCGTTCTGATTTATTGAAATATCATGCAGTATCTGGGTATTCATTTAAGATGACAAGGAATGAGAAGTTGAGGATTGGTGCATGTTGTTCTAAGAAGGAAGAAGATAAATGTGAATGGCATATATATGCTTTTTCTATTGATGGTGTTGAAGGTAGTCCTTTTATTATCAAGGATTTAAATGAGAAGCATTCTTGTTGTGGTGGAGTTGTAAACAGACCACATTTGTCGAAGAAACTTATTAGTAGCTTGATTCTTGAAGAGATTAAACAGAATCCAAAGAAGAAGACAAAGGATATTATGAATCAGTTTACAAGAGAGTACGGCTTTGACATTAGTCGTTATTATGCATATGCAGGGAAGAGGCATGCATTGAATATTACATGGGGAGAGAACGAGAAATCATTTATGTACTTGAAATGGTATACCAACAAATTGACTGAAACCAATCCTGGATCTCGTTTTTTTTTGGAAGTTGAAAATGGGACTCAAAAATTTCAGAGATTTGAAAAGAAAATACCTTGATGCAGCCCATTTGAAAAGAAAATACCTTGGTCATATCATGGCAGCAACATGTCTAACCGGGAATGACGGTAATTTTCTTAAACATTCTATTTTGTTTCACAT
The DNA here is from genome assembly GCA_023531435.1 of Papaver californicum. Classification (NCBI taxonomy): domain Eukaryota; kingdom Viridiplantae; phylum Streptophyta; class Magnoliopsida; order Ranunculales; family Papaveraceae; genus Papaver; species Papaver californicum. Next base: position 6,641,745 of record JAJJMC010031261.1, on the reverse strand, counting down.
CAGCGAAACCTATTTTTTTTTTACAGAAAAATGTAATTGATATGTATGAAACCTTATTCGGTTTCATTGTTTTTTATATGCTGAGACATTTTTTCTACAAAAAAATGTAGTTTAAACGGATGAAACCTTTTTCGGTTTCATTGTTTTTTTATATGCTGAGACATTTTTTTTTCTGTTCTGTTTTTTCAGAAATCTATCCTTTTGCTTTTGCTGTTGTTTCTTCGGAGAATGACGCCAACTGGAAATGGTTTTTGGAGAATTTGAAGCAAGTACTTTCTCCTATGCGCAAAAAGCTTACTTTTGTTAGTGATCGAGTTACTGGTTTGGTGAATCAAATCCGTGATGTATTCCCTGATGCTGCTCATGGTTGGTGTTATTGGCATATGAAGAACAATATCAATACATACTTGCCGAAGTCCAGTAAGGTTTATAACAATTATGTGCTTGGGTTGCTTGAAAAATGTGCATATGCTAATACACATATAAAATTTTAGAGAACTGGGAGAATTTATCGCAGGTCAAAAATCAGAAGTTACAAGATTATCTGAGTAGAGCTCCGATTGATAAATGGGCAAGTTTTTATTTCCCGGGTCGTCGTTATGGTAGGTTGTGGTCGAATATTGCTGAGAGTTTCAATAGTTGGATCGTTGAAGAGCGAGAGAAGCCTATAGCCATTATGGTTGATGAGATCAGAGTGAAGCTTATGAATCAAATGTGTGTACGTCGTGAGGAATGTGCAACATTATTGAAGTGGCGAGAAACTTTGTGTCCAGAGTTTGAAACTGAGTTGTCAACAACAAGATGCACGGCCGTGAATACACTGTCACCAAGTCGTCGCAATATGTGTTTGAAGTTCATTATACCTTAACACAAAAAGTTGATTTGGAAAGAAGAATGTTCTTGCAACCGCTGGCGCATCAACGGTTTTCCTTGTGCCCATGCTATCCGTTGTATCATGCTAAATGAAGAAGACCCGTATAAGTATGTTGAATTCTATTTTACAGTAAGGTTCTACCGTGAATCCTATGCAAGACCAATCAATCCTGTTCCCACAGTTGAAAAGCCTACGGTTGTGTATCCAGAATCTCTTGTTCTTGGTCCTGATGCTCTACCACAACCTGGTCGTCCAAGGAAGAAGAAGAGAATTCCTAATACAGGTTCAGTTCCTAATAAGAAGATGAAAACTTGTGGTAGATGCCATGTTTTGAGTATCCATAACCGAAGGACATGCCTTACGCGGCAGATGTGAATTTATTTTGACAACAATTCATTGAGTTTTTCATTTTCATTTTTTGTTTAGACTACTATATGTTTCAATCTTCATATTGTTTACAGTTAAAATTTCATTGTTGCTTCAGGTCTTTCATGTTTTTTTGTTTTTTCAGAGTTACAGGCTTTTGATAAGTTACAGGCCTGTAGCGTATGTTTTTTTATCTATAAAATGATGAAACCTTTTTCGGTTTCATAGTTTGTTTTCTTCTGGAGTAAGATGAAATTTAAAAAGACTATGAAACCTTTTTCGGTTTCAAAGTGTTTTTCTTTCTGGAATAAGATGAAAACAAAAATAAATGATGAAACCTTTTTCGGTTTCATAGTTTGTTTTCTTCTGGAGTAAGATGAAATTTAAAAAGACTATGAAACCTTTTTCGGTTTCATAGTGTTTTTCTTTCTGGAATAATATGAAAACAAAAATAAATGATGAAACCTTTTTCGGTTTCATAGTTTGTTTCCTTCTGGAATAAGATGAAATTTAAAAAAACTATGAAACCCTTTTTGGTTTCATAGTTTTTTTCACCTGCAATAAGCTGAAACAGAAAATATTGATTAACATTTCTCATAAATCATACTGTAATAAGATGAAACAAATCATTCAAAAAGATTTTCATCCTTAAGAGTATTGATTGATCAAAAGAATGATTAATATTGAATAAGATTTTTTTTATGGACAACCATTTGTACTGTATCATAAACTAATTGATTAACATTGTTGCAACCTAAGTTTCAACCTCTCTTTCATGAACATACAACCACCATGAGGTTTGACCATCAGTCTTCTTTTCTCTTCCACTTTAAGTTGCAACTTTGTCAAGGAGTATTAGTCTTTAACAACCCCTTTGTACCTAGGAGTGCCATATGATTTCTTGATGTTCTTTGTTATGTTTTTTTTACAATTTGAGCATGTAGAACTCAATCATATCTCCTTCTATGTCACCTTTTCTTATCAAGGCATTCATATTTTTTCCTGTAATGTACATGCCCATATCGTCCTTCTCCTAAGCCATGCCATTGTTGTTATATTGTTGATAAACAAATTTAATATTTAAGAAGAATAAAAGAAACTAAAACACTTAAATTATTTAACTAAAAAACTTAATGGTATGAATGCCACTTACCTTTCATTGTGCATTTTAAAATATCTGCACACAATCTGTTTTTCATTTGAATCCAGCAGTTGCATAATTTTTAAGTTGTCCACTGCTTTCAACTTATCTTCCCTTTGCTCTTTTTGTTTTTTTTCAACTTTTTCTTTTGATTTCTGCTCACACGCCGAGTCTTTTTTCTTTTCTTATTCTTAGCATCTCCAGGTGTATAATCCTGCATCTTGACAGGTGTTTGCATTCTCCTTTTGTTTTCTCTCATCCTTGAGATTATGTTACTCAATTTTTTGTCGGGACTGATGTCTTCACCATCTTCTTTCTCACTGTCAGTTTCCGTCAATCCCAACTTGAAATGAGGCACATCATCTTCTAAAGCAATTACATCATTTGCTATGTTTATAACAGAGTAGTAGCACATGGCTTTACTGCTTGGCTTTGATGTAGAAGTCTTGGTTGCATACTCGTCTTCCATTTGCTGAAGAATAGTTTCATCAATTGAACCTTGGATTTGAGTTGACACTTCAATCTGTGTCTCTGGCTATGATGAAGAACTTTTCTTTGCTTCCAGTTCTACTCTCTCAGGGACTCTGATATCTTCTATAGTGTCTGGAGTCAATTCAGAAATTTCTTCTATTGCACACCTCAAGTTACTTTTCGTCAAAGAAGATTCAATTTGTTCAGCCACTTTTATATCTTCAATTGTGGTCGGAGTTAACTCCGAAACTTCTACCATTATACTGTCCTTGGCTTGCTTCGCTTTGATTTCAGATTCTACCTTCTCAGCCACCTCCAAATCTTCCATTGTGCTCGGAGTTAACTCCGAAATCTCTTCAGTCTGAACTTCATGAGATGAAACCTTTTCAGGTTCCACTGCGTCATGTTGCTCCTGAACATCTTCATGAGCTGAAACCTTTTCAGGTTCCACTTCGTCATGTTGGATCTGAGCTTCTTCATTAGTTGAAACCTTTTCAGGTTCCACTGCGTCATTCTGCTCATGGACTTCTTCATGAGCTGAAACCTCCATGAACTGAACCTCTCTTCGTTGAACAGACAACCACTGCATCTACAAACCTTTTTACGTTCCACTGCATCATGTTGGATCTGAGCTTCTTCATTAGATGAAACCTTTTCAGGTTCCACTGCATCATTCTTCTCCTGGACTTCAAAATGAGATGAAACCTCTTCAGGTTCCACTGCGCATGTTGATCCTGAACTTCTTCATGAGCTGAAACCTTTTCAGGTTCCATTGCATCATGTTGTTCTGTTTCTTCAAATATATTCATTACCTACAATATTTATTGATTTCAGAAAATAAAGTATAGTAAATCAAATCAAATCAAATCAAATCAAAACAAAACAAAGTATAGTAAATTATCACCTCATCATTGTCAGACTTTTGTTCTCTATCTTCTTCAACCTCAACATTCACATCATCTTGTTCTACCATTGCATCCACAATTTTTATAGTATTGGTTATCAATTCCTCCATATCTTGTTCAGTGTATGAAACTGTTTCTGCTTCATCTCACTTACGTTTCTTTCTCACATAAGTCTTCCTCACTGTTTCTAATTCTAACTTATCTTCAGCATCATATTTTACGAGAATTGATTGATCTTCTTCCGAAAGCCCATTGTTACCGACGCTTGTAAGCTTGTCAATCAAAATTCTTGCCCACTTATATTTTTCCTTGTATGTGGTATCTTCATTTCCAGTTTCAACACTCACTTCATTTCTATCACCAATAGTCTGTTCATTTTTTTCACCAACCATCTCTTCATTTCTTTCAGAACCAATATCTTCATTTGTTTCACCACCAACATATGAATTTTCCTCTCCATTTCCTTCACCATCTATGTACTCTTCAAACTGAATTTCCTCTTTCTCTATATGCTGGACCAAGCGTATTTCTTGTTCATTATATTCTAACATGAAGGATCCCTGACGGTAACCCACTTTCATCTGTGGAATACAAGAAAAGTTATGATTAATAAGTTGGTATTAAATAAACTATGAAACCTTTTTTGGTTCCATAGTTTTGCTTTTTCATCTTGAATAAGGTGCAGACATTAAAAATTAGAAACAAACAAGAACTGTTGTTGCTTTTACCTTGGAGAAAATTTCTGGTTTGTTGGAGAGATCATCAAAATTATTCACCACTTGCTTGCTTATTTCATCAAGGTTCCATCTAGCGAACCTTGCGTACATTTCGCTCTCATCTTTTCTCAAAGTGATGTTTGTCATCTCAGCAAACCAATACTGTAAAAAATCAATACACAATTCAACATTTAAATTAGTAATCAAACTCGGGAAAAATAAAAAACAAACATCTTATGAATCAAAAGAAACAAAAATTAACTTACCAGTGGGTAAATGACGCAACCTGATACATCATCAACTTCTTCATCTTTAATTATAGAGTCAATTAGATTTTCATGCTAAACATCAGGCCAACACATTTTATTCATCTCAAATACTTGGTACAAGTATTTTGATGTCAGATTCTGCCCACCTTTGTTTGGGACAAATATCGAAACCAAGAGATAGAGTATGAATAGCTTGACGAAGTCTTCAACTTTGGTTTCATCTACTGCTGTTTCCATCATAGCTCTGATAATATCAGTTTTCCTCATCTTCTTAGCTCCTTTAAAATACTCAACTTGAAACATGTTCACCTTTTTCTTCATCTCAACATCTTGGTGTATATCTACATTCTTCATCATTTGTAGACCAAAGATGACAGCAAACTGTTCAGGTGTTGTACGTAGTATCATATTCCTTGCTCTCATCAATTTGAAACAATCTGATTTATCACCCTTTACACTTCTATAAAATGACCCTAAGATCATCTGAACTGCTCTTGTCGTTTTCTTTAATTTTTCTGCTTGAAGGGTACCATCGAAGAACGGTTTGAAGAAACGCCAGAATGGACATTGAACAAGTGCCTTCATGTGTTTTTCTTTAGTTTGTATCAATGCTTTTATTTTTGGTGCCTCTGTGCACAAATGTTGTAATGAGCACCTGTATGGATCTGGAATATTTTTTTTTCCTATTACAGAATAAGTAAACCATTAGCACAAACAGAACAAAATATGATGAAATCTTTTTGGGTTCCATCAAAACATTCATTAAGTAAAAAAACACCAACATTTTTTAGTCACAACCATACACAGAATAGGATGAAACCTTTTTGGGTTCCATCAAAACATGCATTAAGTAAAAAAACACCAACATTGTTGGTCACAAACATACACAGATTAGGATGAAACCTTTTTGGGTTCCATAAAAACATGCATTTTCTAAAAAACACCAATATTGTTGGTCACAACCATACACAGATTAGGGTGAAACCTTTTTGGGTTCCATCATAATACCAATTAAGTAAAAAACCACCAACATTGTTGGTCACAAACATACACAGATTAGGATGAAACCTTTTTGGGTTCCATCAAAACATGCATTTACTAAAAACCACCAACACTGTTGGCCACAAAAATACACATAATAGGATGAAACCTTTTTGGGTTCCATCAAAACATGCATTTATAAAAAACCACCAACATTATTGGTCACAAACATACACAGAATAGGATGAAACCTTTTTGGGTTCCATCATAATACCAATTAAGTAAAAAACCACCAACATTGTTGGTCACAACCACACACAGAATAGGATGAAACCTATTTGGGTTCCAACACAATAATTTAGGTTAAAACAGATGAAACCTAAACGTTGAAACGGATGAAAATCAATGAAACCTAGTTTCAGAAAAATATAACTGAAACCTAACTATGAAACCTGTAATTTCGAAAGAGATGAAACCTTATTAACCAAATACATCGATGAAACCAAAATCACGAAACTAAAAATCATAAACATGCAGAATATGATGAAACCTTATTTACCAAATGCATTTTGATTTTCAACCATAAACAATCACAGAATATGATGAAACTATAAACTTCAATTTACCTTTCGTAGATTCTTGTTTCTTAACTGGTGTATTGAGTTTTTTCTTCATCTTCTTGTCTTGTTTCTTCACCATGTTTAATGATCTTCAGTGATTTTTCTTAGGTTTAAACTGTGACAGAATTGAATAGAAACTTCAGGTAGATTATGATGAGTTAAAAGTAGAAGACTCAATTCTACTGTTGATGATCAACAATCGTTTTAGAATCAGAAATTTAGGTTGATTACGACTCAAATTCTACTATTGATGATGATTTAAGTGATGACTTTTGTTTCAGGGAGATTAATGTGATGATTTTTGATATGATTGATGATGACGATGATGTTGGTTCAGGTGTTCAAGTATGATTTTCGGACATGGTAGATGATAGAAGTTAAGAGGGAAATAATGGCGTTAATGGGTTTAATGCGTTAATGGCGTTAATGGGCGTGCGTGGTTAAGTGGGCGTGATGGGCGTGAGCAGTTGATTAAGTTGGGCTGAATAATAAGCAATGGTAATATGGACAGTTGGTTTATAATGGGTTTTTTATGTTAAATTTGTTTTGTTGGGTTTTATGTAGTTGGATAGTGACATCGTTGGACTTATAACCCATGGCCTGTAATTTTAATCTATAAAACTTTCATACAGTATTTTCTATTTTTACCCCCACCTTCTATCTCTCAATTTTGTATCTTCTACTTTCTTCTCTGTAAGAAGATATATTTCTCTCACGCAATTTTAACCAGAAGAACCTATTAAAAATCCATTTAAAGTAATTGTACTTGTTAGATCAAATTCATGCATCTTTTTTGTATCTCTTTCACATAGAAAATCCTGAATAATAGAAAGAGAGTACCAACAATATCGATCATAGCACAATCTACACAATCTGCATACTACAATAAGAGATGCAAAAGTACCCATTAACATAATCTTAGCCGTTATTATTTGCACTTTTCCCCCTCTAAAAATCGTTAATTTACATTACCTCTTCTAAAGATCATTAATTAATAAAATCTCTTATCGTTATTTTTTCCATCTATTTCAGTTAGCTGATTCAACATTAATATACATGTGAAAAAAACGTACATATGTTGTGTGGACTACTCAAAATATCCTCGAACAAAAATCAAATTATGTACATACAGAAGGTTACCTTACCTTTTTCTTCTCAATATCCACCATTACTAGATCTAGCGTAAATTAGAATATTTGTAGAAGGGAGGTAACTCAAAAATAATAAAAATGCAGAGCAGTGCCATAACCATTAATTCCTTAAGTCCATTACATTATCCATCAATTAATACTAGACAAGAAGAGAACATAAAAAACTGCCTAAAAAGTTACAAACCAATATTGTTTTAAGAGACCTTTATAGAACCTTACAATGGTAATTCTTGGAGCAAATTATTAAACTTCATACTATTATCTCCAATGAGTCAGCATTGCATGCTTACTCCCTGTACAACTTGTAGTATCCGTCTTTCTTAAGTTATGTGCACACAAGCGATTTTGCAGCTCTAGAGAGGGTAAAGTGAACAAATTTACCGTGTAGGATTGTGTTGTCATTAACAAGAGGGCTGAATGTACCAATTTACCACTATTTTGACTGATTTGTGACGGTTCTTCAGAAGAGTTGCACATTCAAGTCACTTGTACTATCCGTCTCTCTTAGGTTATGTGCACACAATCGATTTCGCAGCTCTAGAGAGAGTGAAGTGAACAATGGACCTAACTTTACCGTCTAGGATTGTGTTGTTATTAACAAGAGTTGCCGAATGTACCAATTTACCACTATTTTGACTGATTTGCGACGTTTCTTCAGAAGAGTTGCACAATCAAGACATGATGTCTCTCTAAGTCATCTTCGGTCATTTTCATCTTCTCTGATGATCTATCAAGAAACAAAATTTTTTCGGGAAGAGGGTTTTGTTTGTTGTAAGATTAACATATCAAGATTATCGAAGTTTTATCACTCTACTGCTCTCTTTTATACTAACAATTAGGTTTCACATTTAAATTGCAATTACTAATGAAAAATATAAGGGTATTTTGGGGGTATTTGCCAAAAATAACTTTTATATTTACCACGTGTACAGTAGTGCTGACCCATCTAACTGGAAATGGATGAAAAAGATAACGATGAAAAGTTTCGTTAATTATCGGTTTTTAGGGGAGGTAATACAAATTACTATCTTTTAAGACAGGAAACCCAAAATATCCGAAAACTAAAAGACAGAAAATAGCAGAAAGGTAGACAAAAAAATTTTTTTTTGTTGCACAAAATGAATAGAGAGGAAGTATATACTTGAACTTCTAAGTTTTCATTATCAATTTATCCACGTAGACTTCCACGTCCATAACCACATCACTCAGGACGGAGAATAGGGTGTAATCAAAGGTGCATAATAGCATTTTCCGAAAAAATAAGGATATAAGAGCAATGTCTATAAGATAGAGGTATTAAACACCCTATCTTTTTCAAAACGGACTACTGATGGGTGCCAAACACCTCATAATTTTGTATCATTTTATTAGCATTTATCGCATCTCATGTGCTCTAATTTTCAATTTTACCCCAAATTGTGTAATTAGTTGGCTACATGTAAGCTTACCGTATTATATTCTAATTATGTGTTTTTGTAATTGTGGAAGAGTAAGTAGTGTGGTCGACAAATAAAGATGCTGCAAAGACTGGAAATGTTGGCAGCATAGTGAGCTGAATGTGTGAGTGGAAGCATTTGCAACTGTGTTGTCGGACTGATGAATTATGATGACATAAATTAATGGGCCAAAGTTTGGAAGTCAAGTGTTGTTCACGTTTGGGGAATTACAAGGTATTGAAGTTGTGAAAGATACACAAAGATGTAGTGCAGGTTAACACTTTGAATAACACTTTGAATATGATTTCTCTTTCTTAGTTCTCACGTGTTCTTTGCATGAATCTTTTTTATTCCTTATAATGCACATAAGTGCTTTATACGTGTGTCTTTAACTGGTGTTAGTTAAGTCGGTTAATTAAAGCTATAAATACTTGTAATGATATTCATCAGTTGTACTGAAACTTAAATTCTCTTTAGAAATGAATTAAGAATTTCCACCATTAACACAATTATGGTATCAGATAGGTTAGGGTTAGTATTAACTCTTCATCGATCCAGTTTTCTGATTTCAGAAATCCATCTTCTTTATCATCATCTTTCTGCGTAAAGATTCTTCTTTTCTTCTGTTGGTGGAGGTTTTTAATATAAGCATTTTTCTGTTTTTTGATTTTCAGATCTATTTTTAGTTTCATCTCTTATCTCATTCTCAGATTTATGAATGATTGAACACTTTTCTTTAACTTCAACAATGGATAATCCTACATCTGATTCCTTCTCAAACATTCCTTTTAATAAACTAACAAACTTTGTTCATCTCAAGCTTAAGGAAGATAACTTCATTACATGGCACAATCTAATGAATCTAGTTATCCAAAAGTATAAACACATGAAGTTTCTTGATGGTACTTATGAACGTCCACCTCAGTTTACTAGTCAAAGAAATCAAACTGATGGAAATGAGAATCCTATATATTCTGATTGGATTGATGAGGATTCAACCATTATTATGTGGATAAATTCTACAATCTCAGATTCTGTGATTGCGTATTTCTCCAGATCCATCTCTTCTCATAAACTTTGGAGAAGTATTGAAGACAAGTTTCCAAGAGATTCTTCTACACACTCTATTCAGTTGCGCACCATATCTATCACTCTAGGTAATAAATCCGTTCTAACTTTAATCAATGAGATAAAAATATTATCTGATCAACTTGCTGTTATTGGAGAGGTAATTTATGATAAGAAATTGGTGGTTATTACACTTAAGAATTTGAATTTTGATTACATACCTTTTGCTACCTCAATGAGGCATATAAATCCTTCTGTTACTTGCATTGGATTATATAACAACTTATTAAGTGAGAAAGCAGTTGTTACTGAAAGATTTAAAGTTCTCAAGGATGACAATGATTCAAAAGATTTTCTAGCTAACACAAATAGAGGTTCATTCAGAGGTTCTTTTTCTAACTCATAAGGATTTTCTAGAGGTCGCAACTATGGTGGTGAAAGATTTCATAAACCAGCTATTTTTTAAAAAAATACACCTGGTAGAGGTTATTCTTCTAGTAGGAGGCCTGTGTGCCAAATTTGCAACACTGCAGGTCACATAGCAACTACTTGTAATCATAGACTGAATTTTTCATATTAAGGAAGATCTCCTCCATCTAATTTAAGTGCTATGTTAGCTACTGCTGATATATTTGATAATAAGGAGTGGATTGCTGATAGTGGTGCTAATAATCACTTTTTTTCTTATAAAGTCTCTTCAAGAAGCTACACCTTATGATGGCTCAGAGATAATTCATACTGCTAATGGGGAAGGTATGATCATTACTCATAAAGGAAATTCTAGTAGACTTGTTAATAATTATTATTTTACTCTTAATGATATTCTCCTTGTGCCTCAATCTTCTCACAACTTATTGTCTATTCAAAAAATTTACATCTGACAATAATTTTTCATTAACTCTGGATTCATATGGCTTCCCTATGAAGGAACAGACCTCTGGGAAGATTTTCTTCCAAGGTCCACATAGAAATGGTCTATATCTTATATCTTTCAGCTCAGCTCATCATGTTCTTAGTACTACGATAAGTGACAATGTTCTTCTTCATAGAAGATTTGGTCACCCATCTTATCAAACCATGCAAAGAATGTGTTCCTTGTTGTACTTGTCCAATGTTTTCAATAAGCCTTTCTTTTGTAATGATTGCAAGTTATATAGAAGTTAGACGCTTCCTTTTCAGTTATCATGTACTGTTGCTCAACAACCTATGGAGTTGTTACATATGGATTTATGGGGTCCTTGTCATGTTGCTTCTATGTTAGGTAGCTTGTACTATGCTAATATTGTTGATGAATACACCAAATATTGTTGGATTATCCCTTTATCTTCTAAATCTGATTTTAAGCACGTTTTTGTCTCCTTTTTGACTAGAATTGAGAATGTGTTATCACATTATATCATTACCATTGAAACTGACAATGATTGTGAGTTTAAACTCATTTTTAAAGTAATATTGTTCTAAAAAAAGAATTACTCATGAGATATCTTGTCCTCATACACCTGAACAAAATGCTATTGCTGAGGTTAAGCATAAACATTTGTTAGGTGTCACTAGAACTTTACTATCTCAGTCAGGTTTACCTACTGTTTTTGGGCAGAGGGTATCTGCACTGCCAACTATCTCATTAACAGACTTCCCACTAGGTCAATCAATTTTCTCTCACCATATCAAAAACTGTTTAACAATATTAGCATAGTACAAGCATGATGTGATATTTATTTATACCGCAAGAACACGGCTGTCGATGAGACAATATGCAAGCACAGTTCTTTCCACAAGGATTTTGAAATTACAATTTCTAACTTTTAATTAACTAACGTGCTAATAACAAAATTGATTTGATGATTTTATTCTAAAATTAAAAATGATTAAAATAATAATTATGAAATACAAATAAAAGAAAGCCTAAGACTCGATATTTCATCACTACTATGAAAACTAAATGTTTGTAACTATTTTGTATAATTTTTTTAAAATATTGCACAAAACGATTTCGGACGCAATAATTATGTCTTAATTTTCTCCACAATAAGATGCTTATCTATGAAAAGAAAATGGATCACATGAAATAAAGCATTAGGGCACATGGATAAAATCATTATCATGATTTAAATAAAAAAATATGACCAAGAGAATTATTATAGAAAATAATTTTAACATCCTAACAAACATAACAAGACTTCCTCTTGAATCCTAGGTGAGGGTTCTAGCTATTCATGGCAAAAAGGGTAGAAGAAAAATATAAAAGAAGTCATTTTATTCATGGTTTTATAAAAGAATTACAATAAGCACTGACCATTTCCGTGGAAGAAAGATTAGAAATCTTTAATGAATAAAAAACTCCTTTCTACAGAAGTTAAAGAAGCACAAATATTTAACGTATTTAAACTGAAAAACTGTTGCAGAGACTCTAGCTGAAACCGACGGTGAAACAAGGGAATAGACCATAAATTTTAGCGACGTTTCTATTTTGGCAGCGGTTTCTTCTTCTTCTTCTTCTTCCTGAAGAACCCTAACTTTCAGAATTTTTTTCTCTTTGATTTTTCTTCGACTCTAGCAGAAACAAATCTCTTTTGAACTTCTCCCTTGACGTCTATTTATATACAACCCAAATGTCTTCCCTAATCTTGAAGAATCTTTTGTTTTAATGAAACAAAATCTCGGCAGATCCAGATATCAAATATTTTCTTCAATGAAAAGAAAATCTCGATGATTTTCTTTCTCTCAGTCTTTAAATCTCAATACAACTATGTGATATTATTTCCTTCTTACATCTTGACAATAATAGATTTGATTTTATGTCCAAAAGTTGTTGAGATACTAACCCGAGTACAACCTCTTATTTTTCCTTTTTTCACGCAAACACGAGATTTGTTTTGATCTTAAATCTAGTCTCACATATTAGGAAAGAATATCTTTACGTCTTTAACCTTTCAAAATCTCATTCCAATCTTGCTGTAAAACTTCACGCAAAAGAGTTTTCAAGTTTCCCGCCAAAATTTGCAATCGAATTTTAGAAGAAGGTGCCCTTAGCCAAAGTAGGGGTGCCTGTATCTATTATATTTGGTGCCTTTAACACTTTTTGCGGTGCCTTTATCAGTTTTAAAGCCAATTTCTTCCATATTATTAATTCTTCCAAAAATACCTACAAACACAATAAGATGACAATATTAATACAGAAACTGAGTAATAGTAGTATACATATGAAATTAAATAAGGCACATATATGTGTCTATCAAATACCCCCAAAACCTATATTTTGCTAGTCCTCGAGCAAATCTAATCTAGAAATAAAATCCTAACTCACTTACGCAGGAATCTCGACTACACTTAGCATGTGTAACAAGCCTTTAAACCCCTAAGTGGCCTTAGCAGACGAGTTTTATCTCGTGAGGGTTTACAAGAGGTATACCCACAAAACCTTTACTCCAACTCCTAGCTACCTATGAATGATTGAGGATAGACACTAAACAAGCTATTTAGTTGGCATACTAAATTCTTTGGCTAATATAAGTCCAATTATTGTACACGAGCTTGCACTCAACGTACTAAAATTCATATAAGAATACAAAACTTTACTCAGATAGTCGAACAATGGCCCATGATACTCAGAATCTATCAAAGTTCAATCACATGAATAAACTTAGAAGATGGATATGGAGATAATGAAGTTTGCGCATGTTGACTAAGGTGAACGGTGTTTCCAGAATATTTGTATAACAGTACGGCTAGGATACTCATATTTGATTGATTTTTTCCCCAATCATTCTACTGCATCCAAGCTACGACCTTATGGCAATACAAGGGCCCTACCAAATCACTTAGAGAAACACAAAATTACAAAAATAAAAACAGAAAGTGATATGGTTGTGATGATTCCGAGATATGGGGACGACAATCATGTTATTTCTAACACCTGAATTGCACATTCAAATATGAATAAACCATTTTTCGGGCATGCCAATTCCTACAGCCAATAGTTTTGTTTCCATCTACCTAGATTGGTTAGTGTCATCCTGAATTGTTTACAAGTTTCTAAATTTTGGAGTTTTTGGCACAACTATATTTTTAAAAAAATTCTCCCTTACCCCCAAACTTAAATTGAACATAGTCCTCGATGTTCTAAAGATAAATGAATGAAATCATGAAAAAAGAAAAAATAATGAACAAAGTAAAAGAGATAAGGAAAGATATTACCAACACCGTGTACCAAAAGCATATGGGTTTTCTCCCATTGAGCGCTAAGTTTAAAGTCTTCAGCTATCCCAAGAAAGGATTAGTCACAAATAACGAATCATATAACAATAATCGAAATAATTGCGGATCCTTAAATTCAATCGAGTTTGACTCAAAAAGTTGACCACAATGAAGTATATGAAGTGGTGGTCATTCTCATGAAAACGTGTCGATTCAGATTTCCTAAAATAATTAGGCTTAGCTCCAATATTTAATATCTCACACATTTGAAATTTATATGTTCCCACATTTGGTAAATAAAATTTTAGTGGGATAAAAAATTCAATTTTGGCATATTGGCTTGAGGTAAACCACATGAACAGGATGATGTGTTTCTAATAACTGAATATCATTTTCGATATAATCAAGCTCGAGAAAAAGTGTATGAAGATAATATCTTAAAATGGTAGAGGAACATATGTCAAGTCCCAAGTGAGGGACTTTAAGTAGGGATACTTGAAAATCACAAGAATCATCGGTACCCCCAGCTTAGGGTGGACATTATTCTCAGATGGATCAAAAATTGTTGGTTGGGTTCTAATCTCCTTAAGGTCAGAACTATGGTCAGATTCTTCTGATGACTGGTTACCTAAATGATCCAAAAAAACATCATCATCTAAACCATACAATGAGTATCCAAGGTGTTACTAAAAGCCTCTTCTTCTAATTTAGTGATCCCAAGAGGTTCATCACATTCATATAATGGATTGTTAAACATAATGCTTTGTAAAGGATCATGAACAGTCCTACAGTTTATGACAACATCCTCACTCATATTTAAAATCTATATGAATGTACCATCTTCATTAGAAACTATTATTTTTTAATCTTTAGACTCTAAATTACTAGTCCCATGACAAACTCGTTCCTCTAAACCATTTTCGTCTTCATAATAAAAAGGAAATATTTCACCGTCTATAATAATGGTATCTCTAGTTAAATCCCTTTCCTCTTGAATAGGTAAATAAATATCAACATTATTAGGATTGGAACTAGAAACATCATTATTGTCATGAAACTCAATTGGTGTAAAAATTTCCTGATCACTATGACTACGAATTTCAAATTCTTCATCACTACTATCTTCATCCTCATAGTGACATAAAGATGATTGAACCTTATTTGAACAAGTAGTGTCTTCTATTCTAACCTCATCCTCAAGATTAGGTAAATATTTTTCATTATTATCAAGGTAAAATTGGAAATACTATTTTATAATTAAATTCATTCTGAGCAATATTAGCAGCTAATCGTTATTCTTTTTCAATTTCATCTAAAAGTGTATTTAGTTTACTGAGAGCGGTACTTAAAGCGCAAGTCTTTCTGTCTTTTCTAAGTCACACTTCCGTTTAGTTTCAGCAAATTGATTGAATTTATTATTGCAATAAGCATACGAAGAATTAAGAATTTGTGAAGTTTCCATAAAACCGGAGAACATCTTCTAAAGATGGAGAACCAACATTTTGCTCAGTATAATATTGCTCATTTACCTGTTCGTACGATTGGTAATCGTGCGAATAGTAATTGGGATCACTATGGTATGAATCATAAACTTCAGAAGGTTGGTAGTGGCCCCAAGTACTATCCACACTATAGTCATAGTACAGGTAATGTCCATTTTGAGATTCGAGTCAAAATCGTTGTATGTGTCCTCTTAATTCCAGTTCGACATTTTTTTTGTGCAAATGCAAGGTTGACTAAATATAGGTAATCTCAAGTTGCCTTAGAAAAATATACCTATAGTCAAAGAATGCTGGTCAAAGGTACGAGGCTAAGGCTTGTGGAATTTCATCTGGTAACTCTCATAAGGCCCAAGGCACGGGTTCAACTTACTTTTATACGAGTTTTTCTAAACTCGGTAGTCTGACGAATGCAAAATGATGTGTGTGCACGTGTTTTTTTTATATACAAAATAAAATAAAATCTACAAGAAATATATACAAATTGTTTCTGAAAAAAATAAAAATGAAAAATGAAAAAAATTCTAAGAAAAACAAGAAAAGTAACCAAGTAAAATCTAAAATAAAAAAATAAAAATAAAAATAAAAATAAAATACTAAACTAATTAACAAAAAATAAAAGAACAATTGAAAATCATAATTTCTCAATCCCCAGAAGCGGTGCCAAAAACTTGATATGATATTTATTTATTCACCAAAAGCACAGCTGTCGATGAGACAGTATGCAAGCACGGTTCGTTCCACAGGGATTTTGAAATTACAATTACTAAATTTTAATCAACTATTGTGCTAATAAGAAAATTAATTTGGTGATTCTTTTCTAAAATTAAAAATGATTAAAATACTAATTATAAAATACAAATGAAAGAAAGCATATGACTGAAGATTTATTACTACTATGCAAACTAGATGTTCGTAACTTTTTTCTATAATTTTCTCAAAATATGGCACAACACGATTTTGGACACAATAATTACGTCTTGGAAAATAAATCTTTTTAATTCAATTGTTTTTTCTTAAAAGATTAATAATTTTCTCCACTATAAGATGCTTATCTCTGAAAAGAAAATGGATCACATGAAATAAAGCATTAGGGCACATGAAGAAAATCATTATCGTGATTTTAATAAGAAAATAATTTGAACATCCTAACAAACACAATAAGACTTCTTCTCTAATATTAGGTGAGGGTTCTAGCTATTCATGGTAAAAAGGGAAAAAGAAAATATTAAAGAAGTCATTTTATTCCTGGATTTATAAAAGAATTACAATAAAGCAGTGGCAATTTCTTCCATATTATTAATTCTTCCAAAAATACCAAAACACAATAAAATGACAATATTGATACAAAAACCGAGTAATAGTAGTATAAATATGAGATTAAATAAGACACATAAATGTGTCTCACTTATCCTCTGGATGTTGCTCTTTTTAGCAATGTTATCACGGTTCCTACTTGTATTAGTACTGCTAATAAAGAGGAAGTCTGGAGAGTTGCTTATGCTGCAGAATACAAATCTTTGGTTGATGTAGGAATATGGTATCTTGTTGATCCTCATGGCATTGATAATATTGGTGGATGTAAATGGGTGTTCAATATCAAGCATAATGCAGATGGGAATGTTGATAGATATAAAGCAAAATTACTAGCTAAGGGATTTCATCAACAACAAGGAATTGACTTTGAGGAAACCTTTATTTCTGTGGACAAATCTATTACTATTACAGTAATTATGACTATGGCGGTCAGTTTAAATAGAAGGTTTATCAATTGGATGTCAGCCATGCCTTCCTTCATGGAGATCAGAAAGAGGTTCTCTACATGGCTCAACCACCTGGTTTTGTTGATGAATTTAAGCTTCATTTGTGTGTCTTCTGCATAAGGCCATTAATGGTCTTAAGCAAGCTCCTAAGGCCTGGTATGAAAGCTTAGTGTTGCTTAGTGTTGCTCTTCTGTCACTAAATTTTGTGAATTCAGCTTCTGATTCTTCTCTCTTTGTTCACAAAGTTGATACTCAAATCACTATAACATTGGTTTATGTTGATGACATTCTACTTACTGGAAGTTCCACAAAATTCCTTCTTTCAGTTATTTCTCACTTGCAAGCTCAGTTTCCTATTAAAGACTTGGGTGACTTGTAATGATCTTCAAATCCCATCTCCTTCACGAGAAACAAAATACTTCTATGTGATTATGTCCCCACTTTGAAACTGTCAAACCCCATTCCTTTTTACTGTGTACTTCCTATTTCACCTGCCACTTCCTATTTCTCTCTCAACCCATTACCATTTCACACCAATACCATTTCTCTATCACATCCGACAACTTCTCATCTCTATTGTGCCTAGTATTAGAAGTATGGGTGTGAAAGTCAAAATCGTCATGTTGAGACATGAAAGAAAATTCAGGCGGCGCAGACGCAACACACAAGAATGGCAATGGTTGTCTCAGTTTCATGTCTACATCAGATGGTGAGTTGTAACAAGAATTCAAACGTATAATCCCTGATTTTATATGTATTGTTGTTATCAGTGGATTGAAAAGTTGGGGGAAAGTTTTGTGTAAAAAGGGGAGGAGTTTGTATTTTGAAAGCTATGCCCGGGGTAGCCAGTGCAAGCTGCAATAATAGTTTAGGTTTTACTTCAATGTTTGTTATGTTCTAAAAAGTCTCTGCTAGGGAAGGAATGAAACCCTTTGATAATTAGAATCCTTTGGTTTGATTTTTTTGTTCTTCATGGAATTATTATCGATAAACATGTCTTAATCTCTGAATTAAAATAGATTACTCTCACCTTGTATATGATGCATCCTTTGTAGTTAGGTTAATTCTCTATTAGATATTCAAGCCTATATAAGTTGATTTAGTTCAATATATGTGATTACTTGTTCCTTAGAAAGACAAATAATGCTAGGGATTGGCATATTTTGTTGAGATTCAGTCATCTTATTTGTTAGTGATTATATCACATCTTCAAGGTAGTTGAAGCTAACACCTCTATAGATCCTTGATTAAAAGAAGAACTGGTATATCAAACTAGGAAGTTTATATGAACTTAAGTGGCGGATTCGAAGCCCTATTTTATCTTTATATTGTTTTTAATCTTATTACTTTAGTATAACCATCCATGTTTTGGTCTTTCAGCCACATATTTGGTTAGATTAGTATCTGTAAAACCTAGCAGTTTAATTTCACCAAACTAACCCCATAGTATTTGTTCTAGACATTGTATGCTTGCTGTTTATAATAGTAGGTTTCTAGTCCTAGCAAGTAAAGAGGAGCTGATAGGGCATCTTGGCCATTCTGAGAAGTGGTGAGAAATATAAGTGACCGAGTATTTGAGTTTTCAGGAAAAAGACAAAAAAAAACATAAAAAAATGATACTAATTTTTTTAGGTAATTTCACTTGGGTGGCATATCTTTAGTCGGCTATCGGTTTTTACTTTTTTCATGTTTTTCATTTTTTTAGTATTTTTCACTTATCATATTTTACCGCTTCGTGAAAGCTTTCGCACTCTATATTGAACAAAGTAGTAGTGTGTCAATTAGTTTAAGATAAAAAGGGTCTTCTGTACTTCCATAATAGGAGTAGTATTACTATTTTTGTTATACTATTTTACTTTGAAGTAAAATTTTACTTCCCATAGCCCTTGCTTTAATGAATGTTTGGAAAATAAATATACGAAACAATTAGGAGTCCTGCTGTCATGCGCGCATCCGCGTGACAGCTAATATGAACCCACGGCTCTCTGTCGTCAGGTATATCATCTTTGAGATTGACAGATACAAATCCAGATTTAATTTAGTTTAATTATTCTTAATGTTTGATCTATTTTTCAAATCCCTGTAATTTTTATGGTTTATGTGTTGTGTGGTCCTCTTTACTCGGATAAAATATAAAATATCACACAATCAATAAAACGAATTGTTTCGATTATAAGGAATCCATAGAATATTTAAAAATCACAATCAATCATCCTTCTATATTCCCAAGATGTGATTTCCAAAGAAATTATCCTCCCTATCATCATCAATTTTCATTTCTTTCTCTTTTTAACTCTTTTATTCCCTTCTACTTCTCGTATTATTTGGTTTCATTATAAAGCTTTCATTAATAATAAGGTTAATAACAACTAACTTTTTGAAACCCTAAGAAAGAAAATCATTGCTATCGACATCCAAGGAGGCTAGTGTCAAATACAGATCCAGTTGCAGAGTTAGCTAAGAAAAATAATTCCAAAGGACACTATATATGTTTGCTAAGTGCAATCAAATATGACATGAATTAGTGACTTTTTTTCTTTGACAACATATTATTTTTGTGTACAGAATCGAGAGAGAGAAATATGAAGAGAGGGTATATTTATGCCATTAAAATTGCGATTCCGCCAAATTCATTTGTAGTGTATGATATGAGGGGAGAAAATCTATAGCATACATGGAAGGTATCCAAGGGGTAACCGATATAAAGATATAAGACTGAAGAAGTTGCTTGTTACAAATCGAGATATCTACCAAGAGAAGCAGATGAAGACACGTAAAGAGATTCGTCTCACCTAACCTTCGGTCAAAGGTTTCAGTTACTAAGTTTAAAAGCTTTAGTTCTTTATTCTAAATACCTCTAAGATTTTCTGTTTACCTTCTTCAGAGTTTTCAAAGTTTCAGTTAATCATCATAATGCGTTTCATCTTATGCAAGTAGATATGGAAGTTCTTAAGGAAACAAGTCTTAAGAAAATTCTAGATCGAAAAACATGATTATCATATTTTTTGAAAAAAGATATTAAAAGCTCTTTTTGGATCAAGGATATTATCACCGTACTAATTATCAAGCACTTAATACTCATCATCAGCAGCAAAAAACCATTCTAAGTATTTATTTCTTCAGCACAAAGATCATCCAAAAGTTCAAAAAACCATTTAAAATATTATTCTCAACAACTTAGATCTAGCCTTTTTTAGAAAAGACAATTTTTATTTGCCAAAGGATTCCTTTTGAAAAGTGAAAGGCATTTGTACACATATAACACAGTTGTGATACTGAAATTTTCAGACATCTCATTAACTACCTTGTGGGACCCGTTGTTAGGTCAACTCTGATTTTGCATGAAAAGTATCCTAGTCATGACTACCAGCAATGATCATGTAAATCCAAAGGACAACATCGTACCAAAGAGACTCATCCTAACTTGGGGATCTAAACGTAGGTAAAACACGTCATCTATCAAAGACGAGGTTATCAACCAACCAACTCATGAAGTGGTGCAACTTCCAAATCTAGAGAATAGCATAAACGGAGAAAGACTCGAGGAAGAAGTCCCCGAGAACAACAGATTCGATAATAACGAGCTCGTGAATAGAGGCACCTAGAATAAGGAAGAACAAATGAGAGCACTAGAAGAAACACGAGATGGTAACACAAGAAATCTAAACAAGCAGGACAAAGGAAAGGGAAAAACTGTAGCCTCTGATCAAGGGAGCAGGCATCCACACTCGCCGAGGTCATAAAGAGATAGGAAGAGCAAGATAAGATGGCGGAAGACATGATGAGGAAGAATATGGAATTAATCCGATAAAACAACAAACTGAGAGAAAAGTTAGTGCACGAGGTGGAAGCAAAAAGAAAGAATCAGGAAAACAATGATCGAGTTCGCACAAGAGTCAACCAAAGAGGAAACGAGGTCCTTCAACCAATCTGAGGGATAAATATCGTAGAAAGTAAGAAATAATAAAAAAGATGAACGACCTGGAGATTATGGTGAAAAAAAAAAAAGGCAGGGAAGGGGCATGGAGACTCTCCGAGATCATGTCTGAGGCAAAAAGATCACCATTGTCATATGAGTTACTCTACGAGCCCATACCACAAAAATGCACAATGCCGACTTTCACCTCCATTTTCGATGGGAGAAAATATACCGTGCAACATGTCAGATCTTATCAACTATCACTTCTTACATGGGAAAGCGACGATGTGGTTATGTGCAAGTACTTCCTTGTAATTTCAAGTGGAGAAGCCTTAGCTTGGTACGATGCTTTTCCCGAAGGATCCATAAACAGCTTCAGAGAACTCTCTCGAGCCTTTCTTGAAGCCTATATATATAGCCATTACACGAGGCCTGGGTTTGACAAAAATTTTGCCCTCAAGAGAAGAACTCGAGAGACGTTAAAGTCATTGGTGATCAGATGGAGAAAATTGTGTCTCGAGATCTGGAAAGTCTCGGTAGAGATGCAATTTTTTGCTTTTCGAATGCATCAAACAAGACTGATCCGATATTCATAGCCATGTTTGATACTCCTCCGAGTATAATAAATGAGTTACAAGCATCACAAGAGCATCACATCGGATTGGAAGAAATCCAAGAAAGTTGTCCAGATGCTCCGGGACCAAGAGGCATACATGTAGTGTCACCCTTTGAGGAACCAGCATCAAGCACACGTCATCAACAAAAGAATCATCAAGACATACAATTTGCATCGAAAAAAAGAAATTTCTGGGAACAAAGAAATTTCGAGAACAACGAATATAAAGGATGGGCACTGGACATCAAAGGGGCTAGATTCGAGAATCGGACTTTCACCAAGCTTAACGCACCCATGAGTCAATTCTTTTCTGAGATTGTGAAAAGGGGATACAAAATCAATTATCCACTGAGTCGAGGACTGCAACCTTCAAGCACTAACAACAACAAAGAGTATTGCACCTATCACCAATACTGAGGCCACAATACGGAAATGTGCAGAAGTTTGCAATTCATGATTCAGGATACGATTGACGATGGTAAAATACACGAATTCGTGGATGTACCCGTTAGAGCCGGATATACGGGAGAACAACCCGCAGTGCATGAGATCGTTATCGAACCAGGAGTCCAATACCTGAAAAACCACGCAAACCATTCTATCATACATTCACATGTATCCGAATATGACTTCCACAAGGATGTTATGACTCGGATTCATAAACGAGATCGAGATGGTAGGGATATCTACATTGTTGCAATAGAACCACCCATGGAAGATTGGATGATGCATCCCATCTCTTTTTCAGTTCACGATGTTCCCCGCAATGACAAGTAGCACCACGATCCTTTAGTGATAACATTGAGAATTGACAAATGGGTAGTCACCTAAACACTTGTAGATGGAGGAAGTTCTGTAGACATCTTGTTTTACGATATTTTCAAGAAAATGGAGTTTTCTGATGATCTTTTCTCATCCACGTACAACATCTAAGGCTTTAACGGATCCGCTTCAAAGCCAAAAGGGGAGATTACACCAAAGATACATGCCCGAAGTTTGGTTATGGTTATAACATTCTGTGTGGTGGATGTAGTGTCACCCTACCAGGCCATCATGGGAAGACCGTTGATACATAGGATCAAGGGAATCGCATCAACCTATCATCAGCGAGTTCGATTTCCGTCGCCTAAAGGGATCTTGGAAATTTTGGGGGATACGAAAGAGACTCGAGAATGTATTGAAATTGATGTGAAGCAGAACCAACAAAGGGAAGAAATTGTCCGAGAAAAGAAGAAGCAAAACAAGCACTAGAAATACAAAAAAAAAGGCATGAATACAACATCAAGCATGGGGAGTTTGGGAAAGAAAGAAAATAAAGTTGTTCAGGAGAAAAGGGGAATGAGTCAAATATTCCCGAAGATACATAGTAACTACCAAATGCGACTCCAATGGGCGATCCGAAGCCAACATTTTCCGTAGGAGAACCGACTCAAGAAATAAACATTTGAACAATAGAAGATCCCAAAATGATCCAAGTCGGAACATTGTTAGAATCAATATATAAGGAAGAATTAATATATTTATTGAAGAAGTTTATTGATGTTTTCACAGGAAAAATGACCGATATGCCTAGGATTGATCCTAAAGTTGTTTGTCATTATTCAAGATTGATCTGAAGGCAAAACCATTCAAACAAAGGATTCAGAGAGTCGCATTGGCAGATCATAACGCAGTAGATAAGGAATTAATAAAAATAAAAGAAGCAGGTATAATCAGGAAAATAACATATCCACAATGGATATCAAACATGGTAATTGTACCAAAGAAAAAAAAGGGAGTCTGGATCTGCATCGATTTCAGTGATCTAAACAAAGCTTGTCCTAAAGATATATTCCCATTGCCGAGCTTGGATCAGTTGGTAGACTCGACATCAGGAAATGAGCTGTTCTCGCTTATGGATGGTTATTTATGCTACAATCAAATCATGCTCGCCGAGGAGGATCAAAAGAACACAATTTTTTTCACGCCGAGGGGTTTATACTGTTACACTCGGATGCCATTTAGGCTCAAGAATGCAGGGAAAAAATATTATAAAATGGTAGAAGAGATGTTCGACCGGTGGATTCATAAAACTTTTGAGGTCTATGCGGATGATATGCTGGTAAAGAGAAAAAAGAAAGAGAGTCATATACAAGACTTAAAGGAAATTTTCTTACAACCTAGGAAATTCAATATGAAGATCAATCCGGACAAATATGCATTCGGAGTGATCGCGGGTAAATTTTTGGGTTACATGGTTACCAAGCGAGGAATCGAGGTGGACCCATTCAAATTTCAAGTCATACGAGAGATGCCATCTCCGCTAACATTAAAAGATATGCAGAAGCTAAATGGGAGATTGGCAGCATTGAGCAAGATTCATATCAAGATCTTTGGATTAATGCAAGGCATTCTTGATCCCATTGAAAAAAAAAGACAAGTTTTCATGGACAGAAGAATGTGGAAAGGCTTTTCAAGGGATAAAGGATTATCTCGCAGAACTTCCAATACCGCAAAGTCCTGAACAATGAGAAGAACTAAATCTATACTTGGCAGTAATTTTGACTGTTATAAGTGCCGTTTTGGTCCGAGTAATAGAAGGAAAAGAAAGGTCGATCCACTTCATTATCAAAACATTGGATCCATCAGAGAAGAATTATACAAATATGGAATAATTAATACTGGCTCTAGTAGATGCACCACAAAAACTGAGAGTTTATTTTCAAGCTCACGGAATCAAAATACTAACCAAGAGTCCGATCCAATCTGTTCTAGAGAGCACTCAGAGAGTGAGAAGAGTGTCGAAATAGAATGCTCAAATCAAATAATTCGAGATCAAATATGAAACGAGAGCAAAAACGCCAACACAGGTCATGGCTGACTTTTAGGAAGACTTCCCTTTATCCGAAGAAGTTTAGGTAGATAATATCCCAGGAGTAGAAGAAGAGCGTGATGATGAACCCCTGTTTGAAGACGTGTCATCCGAGACGATGGGAAGTATAAGTTGATGGGTAATCCAACGATGAAGGAAATGAAATCGGCATCATATTCTCTTCTCCCGCAGGAATAAGAATAGTCAGAGTCTTCGACTTGAATTTCTATACACCAACAACGAGATCGAGTACGAGGCACTCATTCATGCACTTCAGATCATTATCGAGATGAAAATCTCTGAATTTAGGGTCACCAATGACTCCGAAATAGTGGTTCGGAAAATGAGCGGAAGGTATTAAAATTTGGATCCAGACATTGCAAAAATACTTGAGGCAAGCTCAGTAGTATGGAGCACGAATACCGAATCTCCAGATATGACATGTTTTTAGAAAAGACAACAGGCACGCAGATGCACTAGCCTTCATCGCATCCATGATCAACGATGCGATGATCAAAGAAGTGCGAATCGATAGGTTATATCGACCTATGGTAGACAAAACACCAACGAAAGAGAGTGTGTCTACAGAGATCACCGAAACCGATGAAGATTGGAGGGAACCAATCATGAAGTATTTGCAAACCGAAGAGCTTCCTCAAGAGCCTAAACTTGCTCAGAAAGTCAACAGCCGATCGGTCAACTATCAGATCAGGATGGTGTATTATATCGAAGATCTTTTCTCGGACCTTTGCTACGATGTTTCTCTCGAAAACAAGGGTTATAAATACTTGATGCAATACATTATGGAGATGCAGGGAACCATAGTTTTTCCAGGTCTCTAGCAAAAAAACAAAAGTTCAAGGATATTTCTGGCCCTACATGCATATGGATGCCAAACACCTAGCTCGACGATATGAAGAGTGTCAACGATTTGCAAAGAAAAATAAAGCTCCATCTACTGAGTTGCATTATGTCCTTAGTTCGTGGCCATTTTCTAAATGGGGAATCAACACCGTTGGACCCCTACAACAAGGAACGAACGAAAGAAAATATCTGATAGGAGCAACAGACTACTTCACAAAATGGGTACATGCAAAGGATCTAAAGAACATCCGAGATAAAGATGTGTTCAAATTCATCTTTGAGAACATCGTATTCAGATTTGGCATCTCAACAGCAATTGTGTCCGATAACGGTGCACAGTTTCAGGGAGAAAACATCGACCTCCTGTTTAATGCTTTTAAGATTCGGAAAAATAAGTTTACACCAATTTATCCTGCAAGCAATGGACAAGCTGAAGCTACAAATAAAACTATTGCTGACAATCTCAAAAATAAGTTGGATGGATACAAGCAAGGCTAGTGCGAGCAGCTTCATAATATGTTTTGGGATTATCGGACAAGAAAGAGAGAGGCAACCGGCATGTCACATTCTCTCTTGACATATGAAACCGAGGCAGTAATACCAACTGAAGTCATGATACCAACCACAAAGACTGAAGCATGGGAGAAGAATTTCACATCTGATTTAATCTTATCAAAGTTGGATGACTTAGAAGAGAACAGAGAAATCACCATCCGGGCCTTGGAAAATTACCATCGGAGACTAGGGATGGAATACAACAAGCGAGTTTGACCTCGAGAATTCCAGCCCGAAGAGTTAGTCCTGCGATAAATACCACCTTACAAGTATTCAGGCAAGCTGGGACTAACCTTCGATGAACCATGTTTTATTCATCAGTGCATTGGAAAAGGCTCTTACATTTTGCGAGATGCGCATGGAAAAGTCTGGAAATATCCTTGGAATATACAATTCCTCAAGCGATACTTCCCATAAGTACACATACCACATTGGCAAGTGCAATCAAGCACAAACAAAGGTATAACTTTGACTATATCGATCAGGGATACTATTCTCACTTATCTGATTACGTCGCTCTTGGTTACTACACGTACGTTACGACCTGCCTATGGTCATACTATATTCCATTCTTGGCTAACAACGAGTGAGGCGAAGGGGACCTAACTCCCACATTTTCCGCAAAGGAGCATTTCCTAACGCGATGATGGGTGGTAGGGCTCTAATACATCTGGGATAAAGTAGACGCCTGAGGGGATGTATTCTCTTAAGAACCCACCCAAGTCCCGTCCAACCCTACATGGTTAGACGATGCCCTTCTAATAAGAAAATATCATCCACTCGGTGACATCAGCTGGCCCCTGACACCGTTTCTCGCTGAAGTACCGTCTCCCACAAGATATCCTGTTAGGATGGCTACGCTACTAACAATGCAGGCAGCCCCTGCATTGTGGGGATGATAAAAGAGGGACAATACATACTCATTAGAAGGAGTCTCCGTAACATTGCGGATACGCCTTATATCAGAGAGCACCATAAGCTGGTTGATATATGAGGGCCTTAACATAAGACGAGTACAATCTCGCACAGTTACATAAGCCGAGTATTGTCTCGCACAATCTTAACCATACATTGACTCTTGTAGGAAATAAAAGCATCACAAAAATAAGGATGTTCGAGAAAATTTTACAAATCCAAAAAAGTTTATCTGTTCAGAATAAGGCACAAGGCCAAAAATGACAACAATGCCAGGTTCATATCTTGAACCAAAAAACAAAAACAAAATTCAAAAAAACATTCTAGAAAAGCAGAAAAAGCATCACCAAATAACAACGAGAACGAGAAATTGATTGAGCCGCATCACCAATATCATCACCACTCCAATTTGAGCAAAGTCTGAGTGGGATGAGTACATTGAATCTCGTAGTCAGGGATTGTTTCATTTTGACCCTCGTTCTGGGATTCACCTCGTGCATCTCCACCTTAGGACGCCTCAACCTGTGGTTCCTAAGGTTGAATGATCGGTCCCGACTTGACATTCACATTCAGAATAGCAGGGCAGAAGGCATAGTTTGTACAACAGTCGAAGAAGTGGTCTTCGCAGAGGCAATAACTAGGTCAATTTTCAGCTTATCAATCTGAGCTTGGAACTTCTTGGCGAGGTCGAACAACTCAGTTTACGATTTCTTCTTCAAAGCCTTAAGGAGTTATCACTATCATCTCGCTATGTTTTATAGCGATTTCCTCAGCAGTTTCTCCTTCTCCCTTTGAAGCTTCTCTTGATTTTCACGAAGTCGCTCAGCTGAAATTCGGGACACTGCAGAGTCAAGCAAAGAAATAAATCAAAAACCAGATAGAGGCATATGGACAAAAAAGTTTCCTAAGCAAGCTACCTTCTAACACAATATGTAAATTTCTCTCGGATTCAATACGATCATGAACAAGTTTAGTAAGAATTTCTATGTTCTCATCCAGCACAGGGCCTTTGTACTCTTTTAAAGCAAGACCTTGCTCTTCAAATTGCTTCAACAACTTGTCGTACTTCTTGCAAACATCTCGCACATCGAGCTTATGATTTTGCATCAAAGTATTATTGGAATTCACCAATCGATCTTGATCATAAGAGAGACTGAAGTTCTTCGGAGTATCTTCTTGTTACACCAAGATGAATCCTCTCGATAAGCATATCGTTTTTCATGAAGTGACTTAATCTTGTCTTGACGAGCGAGCAATATTTCATCTTGAGCCTTTACTCTCTCATCATCATCGTGATCTTGAAATGCTAATTTTTCATACTTAAAGTTGAGAGTTCGGAAAGATCGTCGTTGTTATTTCCCATATTTCTCGGTTTTGCGTAAATTAGCTTCAAGATTAGATCTCGACGTTGAAGCTACTCATCAGAGAAATTGTAATCAAACTCAAACAGAGGAAAGTAAGTAACGAGTTCGAGGAAAGAGATAATACCTTCGGCAGTCTAGGCCACTTCTCGGGCTCGTTTTTCTGTGGCTTCGGCTCTTTGCTTCTCCAAACTCAACGAATGCATGAACAACAAGTTATGATTCGAGGTATGCATAAATAATCATAAAATAAGCATCGTGTTCCGACTCTGCCACAGATCATTCAGAAAAACAAAAACTCACCATGTTGAACAACGAGACATGGTGAGCCACATCCAACGAACTTGCAAGCGAGTCCAAAGTAGCCCGATCCATGCTTTTTGACTACAAAGCGATAAGATAAGTAGTTATATACAACGACACCGAGGCTGAGGCACCGCTCGAAGACTTCAGAAGAATACTTAAAGCAGAAGAAGGACACCCAATAACCAATTGAGATCCAGCTAAACGATTTGGACGTACAAACACCATTGGCTCGTTGGTTGTCTTCTGCCTTGCTGAGGCAAAGAATTACCAGTGTATGCACCCTGCTCCCGCAGAGTCACATTGGCGGTCGACCTATTCAGCTCAACTTCGGTCTCACCCATATTCATATCAAGGTCCAGCGTGGGCATCTCAAACTCGAACTCATCCAAATTCATTTGCGGCCTGTATGAGTCGGAATCATCACCATCCAAATCCATAACATCATCAGTTCTATCACCACCACCTGAACCACCAGCTCTACCACCACCATTCTTACTACTACCAGCACCACTAGCACCTTTACCAGCAATATTCACCCTCATTCTCTTACCATCACCCTACATAAAGTTTCTTCGTTTATCAGGAAAAGAACAGAGGCAAGTATATATACTTAAGTAAAAGACAAGTTTAATGTTCTTTACCTTCAAAACATCATCACCTTTGCATTTACCACGACTTTCATCATCATCATCACGCTCTTCATTCTCATCATAGATCAGCTGAAGCTCGGGGAACCTAAAGAAGGACAGAGAAAAAGTTAAAACATTGATAAGGAAATAAAAGAAAGATATAAAAAATAAAAACTACAAGGGAATACAATCATGACGATCATCCCAAATAAATTTCTAAGGAGCATAAGCAGGAATATACAAATGCTCAGGAAGAGGACCCTCTCTGTACGAGCCATCGTCATTGTAACCAAAGATCCAAGGGCCCTTGATCACAATGGGAATCTTGTACCATCCTTCGTCGCTTTTCTTTCGAAGATTAGAATTGTCCGACTTCTAGTGGTCGAGATCGGTTAACAACTTCGCAACACCATCAGCAAGGGTTCGGATTCGATTGATATGAATTCCCCATTGAGGAGGATTATATTGACGATTTAAGGGAGCACTCGTATTTTCCAAGAAAATTCCGCATTGTGTAATCATCTTGATTAAAAGGCTCTAACCTCAGATCAGTAAAATCACCAACAGAACTCTCCTTGAACTCAGGTAAGATACGATAAAAGTTTCCCGAGTATTGTATTACTCCCCGATGCGGAATCGAAGAATCCATAGCTTCATAGAAGAAAGGATCTTCAGGCTCGTAGAGAGGAATTTAAAGACCAACCTCGAGTTGACCATAAATGACAACTACCGAGTCATCGGACCAAGTGCAATTTTTCACCCATCCATCATCAAGGGCCCCACCAATGCTATAAGGGAACGAGACCTGAAACTTTCCGAGGTTAAACTCATCGATGATATCTTGAGGAGTTTGGGGGCGATTACGAACCACTGGAGTTTCACCAGAAAGAGGCGGAGTAGAAATGGTGGAAACTACCCTTTTTCCGTCAGATCGAATACAGATGCAAGTAAAATCAAAGAAAATAAGCTTATCAGACTCATCATCAAAAACCAGAAAATTGTAGAAAAAACCTTTTCACATTAGCATAAATTTTATAGGAAAGACTCTATCAGAGGCATCGAAAAAACATCAGCGTTAGTTTGAAGAAAAGCAACAGTTTCAAGAAAGAGCTCCATGATCAGAAAACAACAAAGAAAATGAAAAATCAATAAAAGTAAAAAACTTACCTCTTCTTGAGTAGGTCTGGAAGACATGATGATGAGAAAATGAAGAAGTAAATGAGAAGAATGTTACGAGGAATCAAACAACAACAGTAGCAGAGAAAGTTGCAGAAGAAATTAATAGCAGAGAGAAAAAGAGTTTAGTGGAGAAGAAAACAAAGAGAATGATAAATTAAAGGGAAGAGGATCTTCTTATAAAGGAATAATTTTGGGGATAACCAACAGTTGTGGACAGTAACCGATGGATAAAGTAGGGGATAACTAATTCATAGTAGGATGTGCGTACAGGGCATTTAATGCCGGATGGAGTAATCGAGAGAGAAAAGTGGAGGAGGTTCAGTTTACGTGGGTGATTAGATGGCGGAAAAGGTGGGATGTTGATGCGTGAAGTAGGTGCAATCAAATTAGTGATATTATTTTCCCTCAACTAAAGAATAATATAATATAAGTCAAGTTTGTTCCCACGATGAGCGAGGTATTTCAGTTGTTTAAAGTGTCACAATAGGGATTTTTTTTGGTTTTGAACAAAGTAAATAAGAAAGCGATTAAAAGTAAAGTTGTAAGCAATGTAGAGAGATATGATCGAGGAATCCTTCTTCGTCATTAAACATTCATCAAGTTAATATATTCATCTACTCATTGTTAATCACAAATTATCATCAATCGTAGAATAACAGCTAGATCAGTGTTATCCCCGAAATTCCTTATATCACTAGATACAGAAGTTCTCGCCTACCAGATTTTATTCAACCTAACCACCTAGTAGTCGATCACTCAGCGTGTAATTTGGTCGAATGCTTTATATTATGTGAATTTTTAGGTTAATCCTAGCAGTTAAGCTCTTAGATCAAGGTCCACTTACTAGTATTGTTCATATCCACAATTGATCCACAAAATCCCTCTGCAAGGTCTCGTGTTTTCTATTTATGTACGAGTTAATGGACTATGACATATCTCACAACTCGATACTAGCAATAAATTAAATCAAAAAATCAATTTAGTTGGACATCTAAACAATCTATCAATCAATCATGAACATTCTTTATAATATAAACAAACGATAATCATATGAAGAACTCAAAATAGAATCGTATATTAAATCAAATCATGTTTAGAATTCAAAATTCATCCTTAATCAATTAGGTGTTTAGCTACTCATGGATGTAGAAGCATCCATGTTATGCATAAGAGTAAGAGAATTCATTACGAATATGAAATTTGCTCTTCCTTGTACTGTTGCTTGTAAACCTTGAACGTCTTCAACTTCTCTTCAAATTTGTAATAGTCCTCCTGTTGCTGATAATGGTATTTCTATGGACCTGTTGTTGCCGATATAATGGTGCCAACTGCAAACAAGACAATAAGATAGAGTTAGCAATTCTGATGGCACCCTCGTGATTGATAAAAATAACACTCAAGATATCAAAAAGTAGTGTTGAAATTGGTACGAAGTTAGGTAGCTCATCATTCTACCCGGAGTTTGCGCAGATGAAACACTATAAAGGGACAATTTATACAGGTACAAAGAATTGCAGGTTTGGTGCCTCATTCATGGGTATTGAATGATCATCTCATCTAATACTGCATTCTCTACCGGCGGTTTAAGTCCATTTTTTCCAGATCTAGCCTCTCAGCAACTAAGCACTCTGAATATAGTTCTCTAATACTTCTAAGTTCAGTTATTTCGGTGAGAACTACGTATGTAAACTTATCTAGAAGTATACAAAGTGACTCTAAATTCTCTAAAAGTTGAAGCTTTTCATGCAAATATGTACAAAAAGTTTAAAAATTCTACCTACAGAAGTGAATACTAAAAGTCTATATGCTTAATCACTCCCTCACACTTAAACTTTACATTGTCCTCAATATAAATTGACTCCTCCAATGGAAACTCAAGATGGGAAATCCTAACATGATATGAAAAACGAAGAAAAATAAGAAAATAAAGATAGAAATACAAAACCAATGGGTTGCCTCTCATGCAACGCTTAGTTTAAAGTCGTCATCCCGACTTTCTACTCGCCCGTATTACTCCTCCAGAGGGAGCAAATCTTGAAACTCAAGCACATCTACATCCACATAAACGATGTTTTCGTAGTATGGCTTTAATGTATGGCCACTGACCTTGGAAATTGTCCCATCTCGGAGACTAGTAATCTCAACTGCAGCATGAGGAAAAAAATTAGTAACAACATATGGTCCAATCCAGCGGGACCTTAGCTTTCTAGGAAATAATTTAAGACGAGAATAAAATAAAAGAACTTTTTGTCCCACAACAAATTCTTTCAAGAAATCATCTTGTCGTGGAAAAGCTTAGTCTTCTCCTTGTATGTATGAGAACTCTCGTAAGCATCATTATGTATTTCCTCTAGCTCATTAAGTTGCAGTTTCCTTTGTTTCCTCGCTTTACCATACTCCATGTTGCACATATTTACCGCCCATAAAGCCTTATGTTCAAGTTCAACCGGGAGATGACAAGCTTTTCCATAAACTAACCGATACGGAGACATGCCAATCAGTTTCTTGTATGCCGTTATGTACGCCCATAATGCATCGTTGAACCTCAAGCTCCAATCGTGTAGTGTTGACGGTTTTCTCTAGAATGGATTTGATCTCACGATTTGAAATTTCAGCTTGCCCACTAGTTTGTGGGTGATAAGGCGTACTAATATTGTGTGTAACGTTGTACTTCTTGAGAAGAGTATGGAAGGATTTCTGAAAGTGTGAACCTCCATCACTGATAACCACACATGGTGTTCCATGTCTAGTGAAAATGTTTTCCTTCACAAACTCACAAACAACTTGAGAATCATTAGTTTTTGCTTCCACCCATTTCGAAACATAATCCACGGCAAAAAGTATGTAAAAATTTTCCATACGAATTAACAAAAGGGCTCATAAAATCAATTCCCCACACATCGAATATTTCTACAACAAGAATCAGTGGGAGTGGCATTTGATTTCGAGCACCTAGATTGCCCGTTTGTTGACATCTATCACAAGATTTGCAAAAATCATATGCATCCTCAAATAGGGTGGGCCAATAAAATCCACTCTCAAGAATTTTGAGAGAGGTACGTTTAGAACCAAAATGACCACCACAAGCATAAGAATGACAAAAAGATAGAATGTTTTAAAATTTAGAGTCAAGTACGCACCTGTGGATAATCTGACCAGGACAATATTTCCACAAGTATGGCTCATCCCACACATACTGCTTGGCCATCTTCTTAAGCTTCAGCTTTTGAGAACTAGATATTGTACTACGTACCTGCATCGTAACCAAGTAGTTCATTATATCAACGTACCAAGGTGTTGAATCTTCTATCGAGAAAAGTTGTTCGTCCGTACAAATATCATGTAAGGGAAGGTGCTCTTCAGAAAGAACAAGTCTACTAAGGTGATCAACAACTGTATTCTCAACACCTTTCTTGTCTCTAATTTTGATGTCAAATTCTTGTAGCAACATAATCCACCGTATAAGACGTGGCTTAGCTTCTTTCTTCTTGAGTAGGTACCTAAGTGTTGCGTGATCAGAATAAACAACAACCTTGGTACCCACCAAATAAGATCTGATTTTTCTAGTGCAAAAACTATGGCCAACAACTCTTTCTTCATGGTAGAATAGTTGATTTGCACATCGTTTAGGGTCCTAGATGCATAGTAAATCACATGGGACAATTTGTCCACCCTTTGACCCAAAACGGCTCCAACTGCATAGTCACTCGCATCATACATTAACTCGAATGGTAAACTCCAATCGGTGACTTGATAATAGGTGCAGTTTTCAACAACTCTCTCAATCTGTCAAAATCATCCTTCCACTCCTAGTCGAAGTTGAAGGTAGCCTCTTTTTGCAACAATTTGCACATCAACATTGAGATTTTGGAAAAATCTTTGATAAATCGCTTGTAAAAACCTGCATGACCAAGAAACGAGCGAATCTCCCTCACCGAAGGGGGGTATTGTAAGTTTCTTATTAAGTCTATCTTTGCTTTATCTACTTCGATCCCTTGAGAGGACACAATGTGACCGAACACTATACCATGGTTTACCATAAAGTGGCATTTCTCCCAATTTAGAACAAGGTGAGTGTCTATGCATCTTTAAGCACAACTTCAAGATTTTCTTAGCAAATATCAAATGAATCGCCATAAACACTAAAATCATCCATAAATACCTCAATGATGCATTTCACGTAGCCATAAAATATACTAACCATACATCTCTGAAAAGTGGCAGGCGCATTGCAAAGACCAAACGACATCCGTCTATATGCAAACGTACCAAAAGGACAAGTAAAGGTAGTTTTATCTTGATCCTTCGGTGAAATAACAATCTGATTGTAGCCCGAATAACTGTCCAAAAAGCAATAATAAGAATGTCTCGACAACCTCTCTAACATCTTATCGATGAAAGGCAAAGGAAAGTGATCCTTTCGGGTAGCAGAATTAAGCTTTCTGTAGTCTATGAACTCTCCATCCTATTTGAACTCGTGTAGGAACAAGTTCGTCATCTTGATTTCTGACAACGGTAACGCTAGAATTCTTTGGTACCACCTCTACCAGACTAACCCATTTCCTGTCAAAAATTGGGTAAATCGTCCCCACACTTAGCAATTTGAGGATCTCTTTCTTCACGACCTCCATCATTGGGGGGTTAAGCCTATGCTGATTATCACGAACTGGCTTTGCATCGTCTTCCATTAAGATTCTATGTATGCACATAGCTGGACTTATATCTTTGATGTCATCAATCGTCCAACCAATGGCGGTTTTGTGCTCTTTCGGAACCCTAAGAAGACGTTCTTCTTGTATGGCAGTGAGCAATGATCACCGGAATCTCCCATTTATCACCCAATTAAGCATAATTTAAGTGATCGGGAAGAGGCTTCAATTCTAGTTTAGGTGCATGCACAATAGAAGGTAAAGGAAACTCATCAGTTACGGTTAAAGAGACATAAGAGATATTACCCATTTTAGCTTCTTGTAATGTCGTCAAGGCACCACAATTCTCTATTATATCTTTAGCTAAGTCAACGTCCAATTTTGGTTGCCCATGAACGTCTAAATCAATGTTATTTAGAAGCACAACTCCAAGTTCATCATCATTGCTCAAATCAAGCATTTGTTGTGCTAACGAACCAATAACATCGATAGAGAAAGCAGAGTGAACATCACTAGGATAACGCATGGCTTCAAATATGTTGAAACGAAGAATCTCCTTATCAAATTTCATAGTCAGTATACCACTATCAACATCAATCTTCTTCTTTGCAGTTTTCATAAACGGTCTCCCAAGTAATAACGAAGTAGATGAACCATTTTCTTCATTCTGCATATCTATAATATAGAAATCAACCGGAAAGATTAACTAATTCACTTGAACAAACATGTCCTACACTAGTTCCTTGGGATATATATTGTATTTGTTTTCTAATTGAATGGTAATCCCTGTCTCTTTTAAAGGTCCAAGATTCAAGGAATTATAAATATCGGCTGACATAACACTTATGGATGCTCCCAAATCAAGTAAAGCACGCTCAAACCTCTTAGTACCAATAGTAATTGGCACCATAAATCCTCCAGGATTTGTATACTTTGAAGGCATCTTCTTAGACAACATAACCATAGCACTTTTGCCCACCTTATTGACTTCATTAGGAATCAACCTATCTTTTTTTGTACACAAATCCTTCAAAAACTTGGCATATCTAGGCATAGTTTTGATGACTTCAATAAATGGGATGTTAATTTGCACCTTCCCCAAGATATCCATGATCTCCTTATCTTGAGTTTCTTTCTTGAATTTGGCAAAACGACAAGGAAAAAGAGGTGGTATGGTAAAGGTAGGAACCGTGTCCTTAGGTTGGCCGGTTGAGGTTGAATTTTCATTTGTTACGGTTTCTACCTCTACTTCCTTCTCGATGTCGCCATTAACCTCTTCTCACTGATTTGAATCTTCTACCTTCGTTACACTCCTTAAATTTATTGCATTAACATGCTCTCTTGGGTTCACAAAAGTTTGTGATGGAAGTTTTCCTGAAGTTTGTGATTTCACCTGATTCAATTTTGTAGCTAGCTGTCCCATCTGATTCACAAATCCTTGATGGCTATTTCATGGTCCTGGTGGTTTTGCAGTATTGTTTCCTTTGAAGTTTGTGATTTCAGAAGTGACACCCTGCATGCTTTGCATAATAGCGTTAAACTTGTCATCAATGGATGGGCCTTTCTCCTTAGCTTGTTGTGGTTGATGAAAAGCATTCTTTCTCCCATAAGCTGGCACAGGAGCTCCGACTTGCTTGTTTGCATAGCTAAAATTTGGATGATCTCTCCAACCAGGATTGTAAGTGTTCGAGTAGGGGCCATACCTTGGCCTCTGATTAGGGAAAACATCATTTACCTCATCCTCCTCTTCTTACGGAGGAACAACTGCAGAAGTTATACATTGTACCATCTTCTCCACACTACCCATCAGTTGCTCTATATGTGAGAAATATCCCACCTCGTTAACTCTTCTGATACTTGAGTCGTTTCTTGTGTAAAATTACTAAGCATTCGATGCCATACTCTCAATCAAACTAGTTGTCTGTGAGATCGTCTTTTAGTAAGTGAACCACCCGTGGCTGCATCAATCAAATTCCTCTGTTCTGGAAGTAATCCTTCATAAAAGTTTTGAATGATGAGAGTTGAGGATATGTTGTGGTGTGGGCAGGTTGCTAATAATATCTTGTACCTCTCCCAATATTCTTAAAGAGACTCCCCAGTAATCTGTAAAATGCTACTAATCTCTTTACGAACAGCGGTCGCCTTAGAAGCAGGGAAATACTTCTCTAGAAATAGCTTTTTCATCTCAACCCATGTTGTAACACTCCCTGGACGAAGATAATACAACCACTTTTTGGTTAGATCTATTAAAGAA
The DNA here is from genome assembly GCA_023531435.1 of Papaver californicum. Lineage (NCBI taxonomy): Eukaryota > Viridiplantae > Streptophyta > Magnoliopsida > Ranunculales > Papaveraceae > Papaver > Papaver californicum. Next base: position 6,604,190 of record JAJJMC010031261.1, on the reverse strand, counting down.
AATGGAAAGGCTTGCAGCATAGCCTTATCACTATCGTCACCTTTCCTAAGACTTGTCATCTTATGAAAAAATACTTAAAGATAACGGTTCGCCTGGAAGTCCCTTGAACTTCGGTAAATGGTGAATAAGATTCGACTTCAGATTCACTGTGTCAGTTAGAGTAATAAACAATGGTTGTGAATCTAAGCATGGAGATGTCAACTCTCGTAGCTTCTTCTCCTGAGGTTGAAGACCACCCATCTCTTCTATGTGATCTTCCTCTTTGTCCGAATATGAAAATTCACTTGGTGAAGAACTAGGAGGAAGTGGAGTGTTCACTGCTCGAACAAAGTCTATTAGTAAAGTGCCTGATCAAAGACGTATACCAATGGGACTTGGTTTTACCTCTTTAAGCATTCACAAAAGAGATAGTACCTGAAAAAAAATCTAAAAAACAAATTTAAAAACTAAAAATAAACCTAAAAACAAAAATAAACGAAAATAAATAACAACTAAAACCGACTGCTCCCCAGCAGTGGCGCCATAATTTGATGCGTGTCGTAGGTGCAATAAAATTAATGATCTTATTTTCACTCAATTAATGAATAATATAATGGAAGTCAAGTTCGTTCCCACGAGGAGCGAGGTGTTTCAGTTGTTTAAAGTGTCACAATAGGGGGTTTTGTTTTTGGTTTTAAACAAAGTAAATAAGAAAACGATTAAAAGTAAAGTTGTAAGCAATGTAGAGAGATATGATAGAGGAATCCTTCTTCGTCATTAAACATTCATCAAGTTAATATATTCATCTACTCATTGTTAATCACAAATTATCATCAACCGTAGAATAACAGCTAGATCAGTGTTATCCCCGAAATTCCTTATATCACTAGATACAGAAGTTCTCGCCTACCAGATTTTATTCAACCTAACCACCTAGTAGTCGATCACTCAGCGTGTAATTTGGTCGAATGCTTTATATTATGTGAATTTCTAGGTTAATCCTAGCAGTTAGACTCTTAGATCAAGGTCCACTTACTAGTATTGTTCATACCCACAATTGATCCACAAAATCCCTCTGCAAGGTCTCGTGTTTTCTATTTATGTACGAGTTAATGGACTATGACATATCTCACAACTCGATAATAGCAATAAATTAAATCAAAAAATCAATTTAGTTGGACATCTAAACAATCTATCAATCAATCATGAACATTCTTTATAATATAAACAAACGATAATCATATGAAGAACTCAAAATAGAATCGTATATTAAATCAAATCATGTTTAGAGCTCAGAACTCATCCTCAATCAATTAGGTTTTTAGTTACTCATGGATGTAGAAGCATCCATGTTATACATAAGAGTAAGAGAATTCGTCACGATGATGAAATAGCTTCAAACCCTAGCTTTTGCTCCTTGTGTTGTTGATCTCCTCCAAGACTTGTAAAGTTGTGTCAAAGGTTTCTTCTTAGGGTTATGTTAGTCTTCTTATATAGTCTTCATCCTAGCTAGGTGTTAGAGTCCTAATGGGACCATGATACCTTGATTTAGAAGTAAAAAACGTGTCTTAGAAGTGGCTCCCGTCAAGTCATAATCAGTAGTATCAATCCTCCTCTTTCTACCGATTGTTAGTGTCCAAAAACAAGAGTTTTCTGATGCCAAAATCATCCATAAGCGGTAGTCATGATACCCTCCTTATCTACCGATTGTAAGAGCTCAATATAAGAGTTTTCCTGTGTCCAAAACTTGACATAACCGTTAGACTCGATACCCATCATACCTATGGATTGTAAAACCCCTAAAACGGACTTTTTCTGAGTCTGAAAGCACCTATAATCGGTAGGCACGGTTTGCCTGTTATCTCCCGATTGTAATACTGTGTGTTTCACTCTCTGAGTCATAACTTCTTCATACGAACTCGGAATGACCTCATTCTTTTTGCGTTGTCTTCATCTTTCAATTATCTTAAAGATGATAGTAAGAAACTCTGGATTTGAACGAGGTGAAATTTGTCTTTGGTTCTTCTTCAATTTCCTTGTTCATTTCATGTCGCAATGAACTCCTTTCTTCTTGTTTGTCCTTGGGACACTTGAATATTTGTAGTACTTCACTTCTTAGATCTTTTGCAGCCGCTTTCACTCTTGTTGGGATGATTCACCTAATAAAAACAAATAAAACAAAACAAAAGTAATAACAAATAATACGCAAGAATTATAGCAAATATTAGTATGAATTTGACACTAAAATCATGTAAATTATGCACTTATCATATGTGACTTTATGCGTCTGACATGGTAATTTTCTTACCATCTTAACCTTGTCCGATGAGAAGAAAGAGGCGAACTGTGAGGGGAGAAAATCTATAGCACACGTGGAAGGCATCCAATGGGTAAGCGATATAAAGAGATAAGACTGAAGAATTAGATGATCATCTCACCCATGTGCTTGTTACAATCGAGATATCTACCAAGAGAAGCAGATGAAGACACGTATAAAAGGGAAGAGATCGATAGAAAACGGTAAAGATGAAAGAGAACGTTGAGAGCATTAAATGCAAAGACAGACTAGTCAAACTAGCAGAAGACCGAATAGCTAGATAAGTGTCAGGGAAGGATACGATAATTTGAGCGGTTGAGCGAGATGATCGGACATAATATCCGAGATCGAAAAATAAATTCTACTCGACAATTGGGCCATCCGAAATAAGGCTTGGGCTATAAAAGAAGGTCATTTGTTCACATTCAAGGAACGCAAAAATTGAGAGAGGGAGAGAAATACCTAGCAAGTAGAAGAGATATTTACATGAGATAAACCATATTTAGAAGATCATTTGAGAGAAAAATTAGTTTTTACTTGTAATCATATCAAAGCTTATATTTTACTCAATCAATATTATAAAACCCGTAGATGTAGGTTTTATTAACAACCGAACCATATAAAGACCTTATGTGTCCTTATATTTCTGCACTTTATTTTCATAATTTGCTGCACTATTAATTACATTGCATCCATCTTTAAATACTTAGATCTATATAAACCTGGTAGTAGGATTTTGTGTTGCTACATATGAATCATTGGTTGCGAGATTAAAGAATCTAGGTTATCGAGTTAGATATTGATCTTTCGATAAGATTCCGTTATGTTTCTGTGAGAAACACAAAAGAAACTTAAATTTTGTTTCAGAGAAAGAGTGAGAGAAGAATTTCTACCCTTTAAGTAAGTAATAGGGTCTAATAAAGAATAAGTAGAAAGTATAAACATGCTTAAACAATAAATAAATAAAAAATCGCTAGAGAATATAAAAAGACGGATCTAAAAACTTAGATGATCATCGGATGGTAAAGAGCCGCGGGTTCATTTAGCTGTCACTTGCGCATCTGCGTAACAGCACAACTCAATACTTAGATAGACACGTGTGATGTACAAAGTACAAACATTAAGCATATAACCATGGTTAAGTCTATAGTATGATGACATCATATTTTCATTATCCCGGTGATGAAGGTGCTTAATCAAATCTAGCTTTCACAAGGCTCGATCAAAAAAAAACGTTAGTAAACTCCATTTAATGGGAAGTACTTTCATGGACTTGGTATACTCCATGTAGTATACCAATGACTTAAGAATTAAGTAGGCTTGAAGGGAACAAACGACCTCAGATAGTCGAACATACGAAGTGAAATAATGCTGCAATGATGCGCGTAACCAAAAATCACCTAACTATACTCGTAAAAGGTGGAACTTTTATTATTTGATGCTTACAAACAAATTTTTATTATCCTCCTTAATTTAAGGCTTATCATAAAAAATAAAATAAGATTATTTTGAAATAAAATTAAAAATCTTTTATCCATCTATTTTTGTTAATGATTAATTTTTGCATGATTAATTAATATATGGATCAATCAAAAACCTATTTAAGAAAAATATGTTGATAGAAAAGTATCTGAGAGAATGGAAATGAAATAAGTTTAAATTAAATTCTAAATGTAATACTGAGGGTAATTCTTAAGTTTTATCCATTTTAGACACCCCTTATCATCTTTTTATAAATGGGAATAAAATTAGTAGGTCTCGGATTAACAGAGTTTATTGTTTATTGCTTATTACAAAGACAGATGATTGGTAATTATCGAAAAACAAAAAAAGATGGACCATTGGTACAATACCATAAGGGAAACAAATAGGAAATCAGAGTGAAGTTGTAAAAATATGAATGATCAAATTGAGGAATACACCGGTTATGGAAATTTCCCTTTCCCTTTCCCACCCCCATATCCAGATCCATACCCTGAGCCATACCCAGAGCCACTACCAAATCCTCCACTTCCACCACCACCACCACCATCCCCGTACGCTGCTACTCCCATATCCAGAACCACTTCCACTTCCAGACCCATAACCAGATCCATAATTATTGCCAGACCCATAACCGGATACTCCACCACCTCCTTCACAAAACCATAACCTGACCCTCCCCCACCTCCTCCACCACTTCCATAACCTTCACCACCTTCTCCTCCAGACCCATACCCAGATCCATAACCGTTTCCGAAACCATACCCTGAAGCACTACCTATCCCAGAACCATATCCCGACCCTCCCCTACCTCCTACACCACTTCCATAACCTTCATCACCTTTTCCTCCAGACCCATACCCAGATCCATGACCGCTTCCGGAATCATATCCTGAACCACTACCTATCCCAGACCCATATCCTGATCCCCTCCACCTCCTCCATCACTTCCATAACCTTCACCACCTTCTCCTCTAGAACCATACACATACCCATAGCAAAACCCACCACCACTCCCGTATCTGCCTCCTTCTGCACCACCATCCCCTGAACCACCCCCGCCACCTTTCCCACCTCAACCAACACCTCCTCCAATACTCCGAAATAGTCTAGCACTAGCCGATAACTCCATGAGCAACATCATTATGAATATAAAACATAAAATCACTCTCGAACTTCTACTTAGAATTACCATATAATCGAAACTCTCAAAGCTCAATACAAATGTAATATTGGGACACTAATCATATGAGTTACGAATAGATTCAGTAGAATCAGGATACCGAACCACCAATGAAAACCAATGCATATGAATGAAATCCAAGGATGAATTACCCCCTATAAATAGTAATCTCATTGGTTTATCAACTCTCTGAAACCGGCAATACCACTTTCTCTGGTAGCTTCTCTTCTAGAAATAGTGGTGTAGGTGGTGATAGTGACTGATTATGATTTTTCATGCATGTCTTCTTCTTGTTGTTGATATGTAATAAAAGTAAAGGGTTTATTCGGTTTTCCACTACTGATGATTGATTGCTCAAAAGTTTAAAAAAAAAATACTTTTAGAATCAACCAAAATCTGGCTTTCATTTTATTAGTATGGTGCCACACTACCACCCCTGGACCATAAGAGTGAGAGCCCTATCGCATTCACACAATACCTAGCGTTACGGAGTTGAATAATAGGTCTCTCTATCTAGTTAAGCTCATCACTAGTTTGTTATTGCTAGATCCATCAATAATTAATTGGTTGAATAACCCTTAGATTTTTTTCATGGGCGTAGAAGACAAATAAAATAAGATACTTCTTTAATATCCAAGAATCTTATAGATACTTTTCTAGTATCCTAATCTGGATATTCAACCCAAAGTTATATTTTTATTTTTATAACAGTTAACTATTATACCCTTAATTTAATTTAAGATTAAAAAGGAAATGAGTTTGTAAGTTAAGAATCTAGACCAGGTACAGATTCATCATATTTGTTCATCAACTAGATCTTTGGACGGTAATAATGTAGTTTCCCTGTAGTGATTGTTGCTAATTATATGATGACACGATGAAGCATTAAAGAGTAATTAAAGTGAATTGTTTTGAACCAAGGAGCAACGGAATCCGTAAATACACCAAACTGAACTATATCAATTAAACGTCTAACCATTAGAAAGAAACAAAGGACGTCATCTACTTTTTTATAATCCTCTTTTACCTATTTCTTAGTGTTTGATTATGATGTAATAATAATTGTTTCCTTTTTGGCCATAGAAACAATTTAAATTGTAGAGTACGTTATTAGTAATTTAAATATGGATGAAATCTCGTAAGTTACATTTTAAACCTAGATAAATTGATGGTTTAAACCTGGATGAAACTGGTTTTATTCTGCATATTTTGATAAAAATATATATTTTCGTCAGGATGTATCTGGTTTCATCCTGCATATTACATATTTATCTATTTATATGTTGAAATTGGTTGCATCTTATCTATTGTTTGAATAATTTTTCTTAGTTTAAGCTAGGATGCATCCAGTTTCAATCAGTAACATGACAACCAATATTTAACATGACAACCAATATTTAACATGACAACCAATATTTACATGACAACCAATTTGTTCTCTGTTATGAAAGAATGCTAATTAACATGACAACCAATATTTACTTAAAACCTCCCTAAGGTGGGAGTTCAATCAGTCACATTTTGTCTGATATATACATAAATCATAGCTTAGACAATAAGTTAACAGATAATTTTTTTGGGCACTTTCAACGTACCTTATGATTTTTTTTTTCTTTTTTTTTTTCTAATTCAGTGTACCTTATGAGAAACATGAATTATGTAGTTTTCCATTCTTTCATAACAGAGACTATATTTACACTAGCACAAGATTGTGGGTGCAGTGAAAGAAGTTTCATCTGGATGTTGTTGGACTTGGTGGACTAGGTCATGTGGATGTCAAATATGCGAGCATTCAGAAAGAAGGTTATGGTCATTAAAACCTATTATAGGAAAGCAAAAGAATTTATTGCACAACTAGGTGCTGACTCACTTTTCATCAACAGTGATTCAGAGCAAATGGAAGTAAGGATGGTTTTGTTGTTTAAAATATTGTTGTTGCAGGGAAGTGGATGTACTTAAGAACGGCGTTTCTCTTGGTCTTCCGAAATTTTAATTTTATAGGAAAAATAGATAATTGTTTGGATTCTAATGTTTTGGTTTTAAATTTTTTTCAATTCTAAAATGTAGGGGTATTAAAGTGATTCTATAATTTTGGATTACCATGTAATCCAATTAGCTCAACCAAACATTATTTGTTTCACTAAGAAATCCATTTTCTGGAATTCAATTCCAAGAAATGAATTTCCCTATAATTAAATTTCTAGATTTGAATAACTTGAACCAAACAGGCTGTAAGAGTATTATGACTTCAAACGGTGTGTCGTATATCCCCACACATTAAAGATATACAAGTGTATCAACTCAAAGAACAAAAAAAGATAATGAAACTCAACCTGATATAGACACGAGAGCTACGAGAATGGCAAAAATTCCTTTGCTTTCCATCAAAAACGGATTATTTGCTTCTTTAACGAACTTTTCTCCTTCTTCTTCACCAAAGTATACGAACATGACAATGAATTCTTGTACTATCAGTTTATAATTGAAAAATCTACAAGTAAAAGTAATATAAAGAATCTTTCGTATTTATGGTAAAAAGTTAATTTACTTGGCATTAATACACAGAAATCTTACAAATGTAAGAGCATTGATTAATTGGTAGACTTGAAGATTTACCCTAAATTTTTCCAAATAAACTCTTTTATCTTGAGCAATAAAAGGTATGTAATCTCTAACCTTAACAAAATAAGGAATTTGAGTACCCGTAAAAGGATGGTTTATAGATTTTGGATCCTTAATTACGCAACTAAAATTAGTTAAGTTGACGATAAATTTCTGCACAAATCTCATCTATCCTACATTTGGATCTATGAAAGGTTTTAAAGTATAGATGTGCAATATGTAAGACACGGATCTTTCCGCTTGCCTTGAGCCTTGGCCCTCGAGATGACCTTCACCGCTACATAGTAAGCATTTAAGAAATACTTGCATACACAATAACTAAGCGGCCGGATGAAGACACACTAAAGGCAGATATATTTCTCCTGATTATGATATCCACAATTTAAATTCAAAATCTACCAATGATCCGATATTAATGTTTAAAATCGAAATTCAAAACCATTTAAACAGTTTAATTTTAATATTCACGATTAAAATTCAAATCTTGTAGATGTTAATATCTACAACTTAAAATATTATGACCTATCCGAGGAAAAACAATTTTGTTATTGCCTAGAGACTTGTAACTTTTTGCTCGAGGCTCAACATCTTGATCTGTTTTTACTAGTTCTTTTTATTGTTGCATGAATGGAAAATGTAGTTCTCTAGAGAATAAGCTTGCTAAATGTTTGCTAGGTATAGTAATGTGTCACTTAGTTCTCTTACTATGGGTCATTTTCTTAAATGGGTCTGGATGGATCGAGTTTGTAATCTAAATAATCCATGTATTATATGTTTCTTAGTTTATGTAATATCTCTCATCAAAAATAATAAAAATAAAAATAGATAAATCGGGATTCAAAATTTATAGACAATTTAGTATAAATAAAAAAAAATACAAATGTTCATTCAAAGTTCTCCTAAGAGTTTAAGAAAGTCTTATGTTACTTATATTTTTTATTTCTAAAGATATTATTTGTTTTTAAGATATTAAAAAAGGTTTGGCATTATTAGAGAAGATGTCTGGTTGAACCTACATACTTTGATATATCATTTATACTGTCATATTTTAGTTTCCAAAATTAATTTTTGATTTAGCCTACTAAAATCAGCTTCGGTTTGGAATAAATTAAGTAGTAGAGTCTTAGGATTTTCCTAAGTACTCAAGGCAGATGAAGAATTGAAGATTACAAAAAGAAATCAATTTGAAGAAATCATCGAGGTAAGTGAAGACTGGTCTTTCCTTTCAAACTCGTTTTCATCGGTCTATCAATTTATCGTAGCAAAATGCTCGATATGTGGATCAAAAATCTATGACTATAAGTATACGTTTGTGTATACACCGAGGAAAACTGAGCATAAGACTTTAGTGAGAATTACCCTTGTCTTTCAAAAGGTTCAAATCTTTTAGTGAATGAAAAAACGAATCCAACACAAGAAACACTTAATTCCGACATGTAACGAAGAAATTATGAGTGATTTACTAAATGCTAAAAAACGGGGCTAAAAGTTGATTTTGGGTCTAGAAGAAAGGAATATTCATGAACTCTTTTAAACATTTGATTTCGCAAATTTAAAAGAACGATTTCGCGAACTTTACCTCAGAAACGTGGCTAAATTTCTATATTAGTCAAGTTTTTAAAGATTCTTTTCCTAGAAAAGGATATTACTCTTCCATACATGATCTATTGCCATATGCAGCTAGTTTTTAAACCATATGTTATTTTTTTATTTCTTAAACCAAGTTCTAATGAATATTATTTTATTAAAAAATAATTACAACTTGACAAAATACAATTTATCCTAATAATTATTTATTTAATTAACTAAGTTAATATTGTATAAGCTATGGCAAGCTAGAAGCTATCTTTGAAAGTTCTTACTTATTGTAATTACTTGATGCATAATTATACAAGCTTCTAAATCTTAGCAAAGACTCTCAATGTTAGGAAATGTTCTAACTAAGGAAACAAACTTGTTCTGTATCTAATGAAAGAACTTGTTATAGGAAACATTGAGATTGCTTGAATTGCAAGAAAACCTTTGGTTCAATATCAAACAACCTAGCCTTGATCATTCACTATAAAAATAAGATCCATGTAGCATTACAATCCATCCCTATGAAAAAAATTATGTGCTACATAAGGTCATTTTCCATCTTGTTCACCAAGAACAAAAGTGAGACTTTGAAGACTTTACTTGGGAATCATAAAATACAGGTTCACCTATCTTATCTAAGATAGTTTCGTAACCTGTATCTTGATTTGATATATCTATAATTATTGTCTATTATAAGGTATTTCTCTTATGATATATGGCCATTTAATAATAAATAATATTTGATAGAACTTCAATCATGATTGCTTAAATACTTATATTTAGAAATCCTGATTTAAAGATATTACAAGAACTCATCTAAAATCGATCTTAGATTGATTTCTTATGAATCTAATCTCCTGACAACATGATTAGATCTTTTGAATTCAAGCACATGCTCCTTATCAGCAGATTACATGATAGTTCCCATGGATCCTGCGTTTCACGCTTGCTTAGGTGACGAAGACAGAGAAAACACACACATATTGTTATCCAATTATTTTATTTTATAAAAATTATTGGTCAATTTCAATTAAAATAATGAGGCTTGATCTCAACCATTCTACTTCATCCTGGCGATACTAGCGCCCCACCAAATCACTTAGAGAAACACAAAAAGTTACAAAAATAAAAACAGAACGTGATATGGTGACGACTATCATGTTATTTCTAACACATGAGCTCTGTCATTTTATGAATAGACCATTTAGCTGGGCACACCAACTCATATAGACAAGAAATTTATTTCCATCTACCTAAAATGGTTAGTGTTGTCCTGAATTGTTCACAAGTTCCATCTATTTTGGCAATTAAGTTCGTTTTGAGCAATATTAGCAGCTAATCGTTATTCTTCTTCAATTTCATATAAATATGTCTTAACTTCACTGAGAGCGGTCTTTAAAGCTGCAAGTTCTTTATTCAGTTCTAATGACTTTTCATAAAATTCCTTCATTAACATCTCGCTCCTACGTGTCGACTCATTTATCTGCTTGAGTGATTCTTCTAGAGTCATAATAGGTTCATAGGGAGTACTAGATGGCATCTTCTTGACGGAATTTTCAAAAGAAATACTACTTGATTGCAACTGCTTGAGGGACTCTTCTAGAGAAGGAATATGAATAGAAGGATCATAAAAAGTACTAGTTTTCAACTGTTTGATTAACTCCTCCAAAGACGAAGAACTCGAATTTTGCTCGTTTTCCCGTTCATACAACTGGTGCGCGTACGAATAGTAATTAGGATCACTATGGTATGAACCATAACCTTCAGAAGGTTGGTAATGGTCCCAAGTATTATCCACATTAATAGTACATGTATGTTCATTTTGAAATTTAGTCGGTATTCATTGTATTGGCTATCGTAATACCAGTTCGACTTTTTTTTATTATTATTATTTTTGTATATACAGTGCACGTGCAAATACAAATTCGACTAAAATAGGTAAACTCAGGTTACCTTAGAAAAATATACCTACAAACAAAGATTGGTCAAAGCTACAAGGCTAAGGCTTGTGGAATTCGACTGATAACGCCCAGAGGGTTCAGTGTACTATTCCACGTGTTTTCCTAATAATCGGTAGCGGACGATGCAAATGATGTGTGTGCACATATATTTTTTTATATATATACAAAATAAAATACTAAAAATAAACAAGCAAGCAAAAAAAATATACAAGTCCAAAAAAAGAAATAAGGAAAAGAAATAAAATGTTGGATTTTCTGCACTTTTGTAGGCAAGTCCAACTTTCCACCTTTAGTTTCAAGTAAAACCTGCACTCCAAAAACAAGAATACCCAAAGACGTAAAACAGAAAGAAAAAAAAAACACTAAAAAAAATCTAAAAAAAGAAAAATACCACTAAAAACTAAAACTAAACCTATTTTTTTTGTAAAACTCTAAATCTAAAAACAAGTCAGCGTCGGCAGGCCCAAAAAATGATGTTGTTGTAAAATTGGTAAAAAAGAGTTCCTTCACTCGGACTTGTGAAGGCTCGATTTTAAACCTATTTCTAATTTTAATATAGCAAATATATATAAAAGATGGTAGCAATATTATAGAAAGAGCTGAGATAGAGGATACCACAACTAAACAATTTATGTGATTCAGTTAAATTTTTATGCAATTCTTACGTTTAAAGTGATTCTAAAGTATTGCCAATATTAGATTTTCAAAATATTAGTTGTTAATCTCAAGCATGAAGCATCAGAAATCCCTAGATCAAGCATGCACCATCAAGAGAAAACAGACTAATTAATCAAAATAATTTAATCAATTTTTAATTCAATGCAAATAATGATAAAAATAATTGTAAAAATTGATTAAGTAAAAATTACCACATATTTATTAGCGAAATGGCTTCCTATGAAGCCTCATCAATGGGGTTTAACTCATCATAGAAAACGCTCTCTTATACATATCTCAAAAAGTGTTTAAAATGAAGAAAAGAATTGACACAAAGAATTTGCTACCTATATATTTGTTGTAAATAAGAAAATTTCACTGTTTCTAGTTGTTACAAAAGAGCTGAATATAAAAAAATTGTCCACGGAATTTTACAGCTATTGCCACGGTTTCTTCAACCTTTTAGCAAAAATTTCTTCATCTTCTTCACATGCAGAATTCTTTTGATTGATTTATTTTAGCTTTCTGGCCGAAGCCAACCCCTCTTAAACTCTTCTAATCTTCTCTATTTATATTGCAATCAACTACCCACTCCAAATATTTCGAAGATATATTCTCTTTAATGAAAAGAATCTTGGAAGAAAATTTCCTTCTCTCGTATTCTTCTCACTGTGCTCTTGAAATTGATTTTTTTCTTCTTTACACAAATTCTCAATCGGACTCATGATGATATTCTTCTCACTGTTGCTTTGCTCTTCGAACAATACTTGATTATGATGGAAATAAAATCAAGAGAAACAGGGAATAAAATCTAATATTTTCCGAGATATCTGTTTTGATTCATTCTTTGTGAAATTATGTTTCCTACGCCAGCTCGAAAATAATAACTTTCTAAATCTTGTTGAGATACTAACCCCGAGAGAGTATTTTTTTTCTTTTTAAAATCAAACCTGATATTAGAGTTTCCTTATTTCTTACGGCAAACAAGATATTGTTCGAGATGTTTCTTTGATTTTTAAGTTTCCAAAAGTTTCACAACCCTTATAAGAGAATATCCCGTCTTAAAACAACTGAAATTCTCCTTCCAAATCACGTTACAACTCGAACAAAAGAGAGTTGATAATTCCCGCCAAAACTCATATTTAAAATGGGAAGAAAGGGTGCCCTGAATCTAAAACGTGGGTGCCTTTATCAGCTGGGGTGCCCTAATCCAAATGAGGGGTGCCTTTAACTCTTTTTCGAAGATTTTTCCGCGGTTATTTGTTCTTCCAAAAATACCTACAAACACAACAATTAACCAAATTAGTGCAAAATAAAATACTAACAGTATATAATTTCGAGACTAATACAGACATAAATATGTGTCTATCAAATACCTCATAACTTATATTTTGCTAGTCCTCGAGCAAATATAATCTAGAAATAAAAATCCTAACACACTTTCGCAAGCATCGCGATTTCCCTTAGCGTGTGCAACAAGCCTTTAAACCAATAGGTGTCCCTATCGGACGAGTTGAGTCTCGTGAGGGTTTATAAGAGGTGTACCTACAAAACCTTTACTCCAAACTCTAGGTACTTGTGAACGATTGCGTGTAGAAACTAAATATGCTATTTAGGTGGCTACAAAATTCTTTGGATATGGGAAGAATTACCCTGTTTTGAATCCAATTGTTGTATACGAGTTTTCACTCAAGCGTACTAAAATGCATATATAAGAAAACAAAACACTACTCAGAAAGTCATACAATGGACCACGATACTCGGAATCTAACAAACCACAATCACGTGAATAGATTAAGAAGATGGATATGGAGATAGAAGTGTGCTCATGTTGACTAAGGTGAACAATGTTTCCCAGAATATATAAATGAACATCGTGCTAAGATGAACCCTAATAGATTGAGATACGCACCCATTGGTCTGAATCCTGATTCTAGTATCAACTCAGCTGGTATATACAAGGGCCCAATCGGTCGATTTATTGAATATATATAATTATTTTTATTTTTTTATTTTATTTTTATAATATTATTATATATTTTTTTCGACAACATGATTAGATCTTTTGAATCTAAGCGCATGCTCCTTATCAGCAAATTACATGATAGTTCCCATGGATCCTGCGTTCTACGCTTTCTTAGGCGACGGAGACAGGGAGAACACACACATATTGCTAGCCAATTGTTTTTGTATTTATTTTTTTAATTATTGGTCAAGTTCAATTAAATTAATGGGGCTTGATCTCAATCATTCTACTTCATCCCGGCGATAACATGACGATACTAGTGCCCCATCAAACCACTTAGAGAAACACAGAAAGTTTCAAAAATAAAAACAGAACGTGATATGGTGATGACTCCTAGATATGATGAGCTATGTCCTTTTATGAATAGACCATTTAGCTGGGCACACAAACTCATATAGAGAAGAAATTTATTTCCATCTCCATAAAATGGTTAGTGTTGTCCTGAATTGTTCACAAGTTTTTAAATTTTGGAGTTTTTGGTAGAACTGAAAATTTTATATTTTTCTCTCTTACCCCCAAACTTAGATAATGAATAAAATCCTGAATAAAGAAAATTAATAAACAAAGTAAAATAAATAGGAAAGGATATTACCAGCACTGCGTACCAAAAGCAAATGGGTTGCCTCCCATAGAGCGCTAAGTTTAAAGTCTTCATCCAGACCAAGAAAGGATTAGTCACAACTTACGAGTCATATAACAATAATCGAAATAATTGTGGTTCCTTAAAGTCAACCGGATTTGACTCACAAAGTTGACCATAATGGAATATAGTAGAGTGGTGGTTATTCTCATGAAAATGTGTCGATTTAAACTTTCTAAAATGTTCATGTTTGTTCCAAAGTTTATAAATTGACACATATGAAGTTGAAACATTCCCACATTTGGTAAATAAAATATTGATGAGACAATAAAATCAATTATGGTATCATGAACCGGGTAAACCACATCAAACATAGGATGGGTTTCTGACGACTGAATTTCATCCTGGACAAAATCAGGCTCAGGAAAACGTTTTTGAAGATAATCTTTTAAAATGGTAGAGGCACATATGTCAAATCCCAAGTGAGGTACCTTTATAAGAGTCAAAGGTAAACAACAGGGAGAATGGTATTCACCCCCAAACTTAGAATTTTTAGTGTCCTTGGATAGACTAGCCACAATTTCCCTAATCTCTAGATCGTCAGATTCTTGAAAATTGTCAATTGCTTCTTCTAAGTTATAATTAGGTGGTGCATCACCACTCTTATTTAAAATCTCTACGAGTCTATCATCTTCGTTAGGGATTATGGTATTTGAATCGTTGGACTCTAAAACACTAGTATCGGGATAAACTCGCTCCTCTAAGCCATCATCGTTTTCATAATAACAAGGAAATATTTCACTATTATAACAATGGTATTTCTAGTTAAATCATTTTCCTCTTGAATATAAAAATAATCATAAAATTATTGTGATTGGAACTAGAAACATCATTATTATCATGAAGCTCAATTGTTTAAAAAATTTCCTCATCATTATGACTACAGATTTCAATTTCCTCATCAACAGTATCCTCATCATCATAATAATATGAAGATGATTGAACCTTATTTAAATAAGTAGTGTCTTCTATTCTAACCTTGTCATCTAAATTAGGTAAATATTCATTATTATTATCAAGGGTAAAATTGGAAATACTATTTTGGCAATTAAGTTCGTTTTAAGCAATATTAGCAGCTAATCGTTCTTCTTCTTCAATTTCATCTAAATTTGTCTTAAGTTCACTGAGAATGGTATTTAAAGCTACAAGTTCTTTATTCAGTTCTAATGAATTTTCATAAAATTCCTTCATTAACATCTCGCTCATACGTGTCGACTCATCTATCTTCTTGAGTGATTCTTCTAAAGTCATAATAAAAATAGGTTCATAGAGAGTACTAGATGACATCTGCTTGATGGAATTTTCAAAAGAAATAGTACTTGATTGCAACTGCTTGAGGGACTCTTCTAGAGAAGGAATAGGAATATAAGGATCATAAAAAGTACTAGTTTTCAACTGTTTGATTAACTCCTCCAAAGACGAAGAACTCGAATTTTTCTCGTTTTCCCGTTCATACGACTGGTGCGCGTACGAATAGTAATTGAGATCACTATGGTATGAACTTTAACCTTCAGAAGGTTGGTAGTGGTCCCAAGTACTATCCACACTAATAATACATGTATGTTCATTTTGAAATTTAGTCGGATATTCATTGTATTGGCTATCGTAATACCAGTTCGACGTTTTTTTATTATTATTATTTTTGTATATACAATGCACGTGCAAATACAAATTCGACTAAAATAGGTAAACTCAGGTTACCTTAGAAAAATATACCTACAATCAAAGATTGGTCAAAGGTACAAGGCTAAGGATTGTGGAATTCGACTGATAACGCCCAGAGGGTTCAATGTACTATTCCACGTGTTTTCCTAATAATCGGTAGCGGACGATACAAATGATCTGTGTACACGTATTTTTTTATATATATACAAAATAAAATACTAAAAATAAACAAGCAAGTTCAATTTTCCACCTTTAGTTTCAAGTAAAACCTGCATACCAAAAACAAGAATACACAAAGACGTAAAACAGAAAAAAAAAAAAACAATAAAAAAAAATCTTAAAAAAAAATACCAATAAAAACTAAAACTAAAACTAAAAAATAATCTAAAACTCTAAATCTAAAAACAAGTCAGCGTTGGTGGGCCCAAAAACTGATGTTGTTGTAAAAGTGGTAAAAAAGAGTTCGTTTACTCGGAATTGTGAAGACTCGATTTTAAACCTATTTCTAATTTTAATCTAGCAAATATATATAAAAGATGGTAGCAATATTATAGAAAAAGATGAGACAGAGGATTCCACAACTAAACAATTTATGTGATTCAGTTAAATTTTCATGCAATTCTTACGTTTAAAGTGATTCTAAAGTATTGCCAATGTTATATTTTTTAAATATTAGTTGTTAATCACAAGCATGAAGCATCAAAAATCCCTATACCAAGCATGCACCATCAAGAGAAAACATAAATAATTAATTAAAATCATTTAATCAATTTTTAATTCAATGCAAATAATCATAAAAAGAATTATAGAAATTAATTAAATAAAAGTTACCATATATTTATTGGAAAAATAGCTTCCTCCGAAGCCTCAACAATGGGGTTTAGACCATCATAGAAAACACTCTCTCAAATGATTGATACATAGCTCAAAAAGTGTTTAAAATGAAGAAAAGAATTGACACAGAGAATTTGCTACCTATATATATATGTTGCAAAAAAGAAAATATCATTGTTTCTAGTTGTTACAAAAAATCTGAATACAAAAAATTTGGCCACAGAATTTTACAGCTATTGCCACGGTTTCTTCATCCTTTTAGCAACAGTTTCTTCATCCTTTTAGCAACAGTTTCTTCATCTTCTCCACATGCAGAATTTTTTGATTGTTTTTTATTTTTATTTTCTGGCCGAAACCAACCCCTCTTAAACTCTTCCAATCTTCTTTATTTGTATTGTAATCAACTACCCTCTCCAAATCTTCGAAGATATATTCTCTTTAATGAAAAGAATCTTGGAAGATAATTTTCTTCTCTCATATTCCTCACATTGTACTCTTGAAACTGATTTTTTTTCTTCTTTAAACAAATTCTCGATCAGACTCATGATGATATTCTTCTCGTTGTTGCTTTGTTGTTCGAACAATTAAGATGGAAATAAAATCAAGAGAAATAGAGAATAAAATCCAATGTTTCCTGAGATGTCTGTTTTGATTCATTCTTTGTGAAATTTAGTTTCCTCCTCTATCTCGAGAATAATAAATTTTTAAATCTTCTTGAGATACTAACCCCGAGAGAATATTTTCTTTCTCTTTAAAATCAAACCCAAGATTAAAGTTCCCTTATTTTTGATAGCAAACAAGATATTGTTTGAGATGTTTCTTTGATAAGTTTCCAAAAGTTACACAACTCTTATAAGAGAATATCATGTTTTAAAACCACCGAAATTCTCCTTCCAAATCACGTTACAACTCATACAAAAGAGAGTTAAAAATTCTCGCCAAAACTCATATTTAAAATGGGAAAAAGGGGTGCCCTGAATCCAAAATATGGGTGCCTCTATCAGCTGGGGTGCCCTAATCCAAATGAGGTGTGCCTTCAACACTTTTTCATCGATTTTTCTACGATTATTTATTCTTCCAAAAATACCTACAAACACAACAATTAACCAAATTAGTGCAAACTAAAACAATAACAATATATAATTTCAGGACTAATACAGACACAAATATGTCTGTCACACTAGCAAAGAAGTAAAATTTGTCAAGGCTAGAGATTCCTCTCAATGAAAGGCTTTCACTGATGTCAAGATAATGAAATACTTTCACGTTCGACCAATAACGGAAAGAGCAAAGTCGATCGAGCTCCAAAGCAAACGCATCCACATCCAGGTAACAATAAATATCACGTTCCTTATGTTACTAAACATTTATTTTATTTTGGAAATACAGGTCACTTGCAAAGGAGTTTCGGAAATCTAAAAGGAATGAGAAAACCATATAAATTCTAAATAAAATTACTTGGTGACAAAAGAAGTTACTAAACTCGCATCAAATAATCAGACTGCTTTTTCGTGATTATTCAGGTTGTAAATGTCCAACCTTTAGGCAAAGAAATCATTAATGATAAACCAACTTTTTCCTATAAACGCTCTACAAAGTCCTTTCATAATCATTGGAATACCTCATAAAAAGAAGCAAGGCTTCAAAACCTTACTTCTAAATGGGAAACCCTTCATATGAGTGATGAAGATTCGTATAAATATATCAATCAAAACTTTCTGAAATAGTGAATGCTTCTTATATATGTGCCAGGAAAAACTATTTCTAAAAAGGTTATTTTGCTAAAAATTCTAAGATCGTTGCCAGCCTGACACAAATCCAAGAAACATGCCATCACGGACGGAAACGATCCTTCAAAGCTTTCAAGGAGGCGACCTTGTTGGAAAATTGAAGATATTCGATCATGAACAATGCACTTGGAAGGAGAAATCCATTGACTTAAAAAAAGTTTCTGAATCATGTATCTTTGCTAAAACTAATACCTCTTGGGCCGATGAGTGTTATGATGATCAAGTTGAAACTGAACTAGACACCTCAATGTCTTTGATCACTTAACAAGTTAAAGTACTTCTACAAAGAAGAAGAGATGAACATTTTGGAAGGAGATTTTCCTGTAGATCTCAAATCCACAATTAAAAAGGGGATTTTAAAATGAGGAAAACTTTTATGCTTTAAATGTTGTGGTATTAGCCACATGGAAAAATAATGTCCTAGCAAGGAATATTATAAAGGAAATAAATCTCTTGCTGTATTTGTTGATGATATGTCTGATGCGCACATCTTTGG
The DNA here is from genome assembly GCA_023531435.1 of Papaver californicum. Lineage (NCBI taxonomy): Eukaryota > Viridiplantae > Streptophyta > Magnoliopsida > Ranunculales > Papaveraceae > Papaver > Papaver californicum. Next base: position 6,584,960 of record JAJJMC010031261.1, on the reverse strand, counting down.
AAGTTTTACAGATAATTCATCATATGTTGCAGAAACGTCTGTAGATTCTTGTCTTGTTCTAGATGATGATGACTCGGTTGGTTTAATTCTTGACTTTTTAAGAAAAAGTGAAGAACCTCATCAAAAAAATCTTCAATTGAAAAAGAGCTTAGAAAAGACAGAAAATTATCTTTTATAGAAAACCCAAAGTTTGACAAACTCAGTGAGAATTTCACAAAAACCCTAATCACTAAAAGAGAAAGAGATTAATACCCTGAAAAATGATCTACAAAGGCTCTCCGATTATATACGGAAAAAAAAAATTAGAAGTAGTTTGATGTTAGCATGTTATAATTTCAGGAGGTGTTTGGTAACTATTATAATAATAGATTATCAATTATCAGTCCATAATCCATTATGATAGTCTATAATCCATTGTATGGATTTTTAGTAAAATTTATAATAAATAGTTATTTAAGTATAAAATGTCGATTATAAAAATTATAATAATCGAATTTTATAACAAAACTGAATTAACGTTTTTTTTCCTTCATTTTTTATCTATTTCTAAACTGCATGGCTGACGAAAAAAACCAAGATTTTTGGTTTCTCTCCTCTCTGAGTTCACTTCTACCTCTTCCATGTGATATGTACGTCAGCAGCAAAAACCCTAGCTATTAATCCCTTTCTTCATTCTGATTTCTCTTATAACCCTAAATATATGTGAGTGGTGAGTTCATCTTCTTATCGAAGTTGAAGAACTTCATATTCAGGTAATTTTTCTTAAGTGGGTTTTAAATTTGTCTTTGGTAACTTTAACTAGGTTTGTCAAGTGTTGTTTTTCTCTGCTCTTGTTTTTGATATCCCTCTAACTGTTTGTAAAATTTTCCACTGATATTAGTAAAAGTCTATGGTATAGACTAACATTTTTGTACTAACATAACAATTGTGTTCATTAGAATGATCTTATATTCCTTTTTATGTTAATTTTGTCTGACTATTGCAATGTAGCATGTTTTATGAGTTTGAATGGTTTGGACTTGGTTTTGTTGCTTGGTTCAGTAGATCCAGAGTTAAAAACAGTATAACTATAGTTTTCACTAGGGTAAATTACAAAGATATACATGCATTTGTGTTAATCTCATATGGGAAATGTAACCCAGCAGCACACTGACACCTTCTGTTAAGAGATCAAGGAATTCATTCAAAATAAACAAAGTATTAGAATTGAGACAAAACTGAAGCTTAGATGAATTGGAAAATGCATATATTCTTAAGAAAATAATACTCCCTCCGTTTCAGGAAAAGAGTTACTATCACTTTTTCAATTTGGCCTATTTTTATACTAAAATAAAAAAGTGATAGTAACTCTTTTCCTGAAACGGAGGTAATATTTGTTTGAGAGATTTAGCTAGAAGAAGAGAAAATGATGAGTGGTGATTGTGGTGAGATGATGATTAGTTTATATATGGGGATAAAGTGAGAGATTGTGAAGAGACTGGAGGTAATGGTAGGGTAAGAGGGAGAGTATGCATGTTGGGACGGAGTGGTGTTTGGGAGAGTGTTGAAACACAAAGACAAGAAATGAATTTTATCTATTTGTTTTGTACAAGAAAGAGTAGGAACCAAAAATAAGTAAAGGACCAACTTGTCCTGTATGATCAAACCAGGGTTTGATACACTTCTCCTGGTGGTAGTAGAAAATTCTAGAGAAAATAAAATAATTGTTCTTACTTCTTTCTTCATTTGTCTTCTCATTTTGCTAAATACATAAAGTTGTTATCATTTATTTGCCTCAATTCAGGTTTGGGCTTTGTTTTTTTCTGTTCAATTAGATAGATACTTGGTTCCACATAATAAGATGTCACCAGGATTATTCCTATAATGGCCCGTTGGGTTCGGGTAATTGGATTCCTAGGAATTGGATTCCAAGGGAATCAGCCAATTACCCCCAACCAAACAGCCCAAAAAAATCCAGAATCCAATTCCCACATAATCCTTTTTTTTCATTCCACTGGGATATCTATGGAATGTAATCCAATTCCGGAATAAAATCAAGGGAATTAGACTGAAAGTACTAGATTACCCTCCAAGCAAAACCAAAATTGTAAGTTTCATTTTTCATTTTCATCTCAGCGAGAGAGAGAAACGAAGAACCAACCAGAGGTCCAGAACATCGTCCAGATTTTCTCCGTCTTCTTCTCCGTTTCAGGTTTGAATCTTCTCTTTCTTTCTTAAACATCTGTTTCATTTCCTTTACTTGCTATGTTTGATTAATTCAGAAACCATAAATATGTTCTTTGTTTTGTTATTGTCGATGCTCAATGTTTGTTCCTATTTGGGGATTTTTTTGCTCGATTTTAAATTAGGGTTTTCTAAACGATTATGAAATCGGGGTTTACAGGAACCCTTTCTTAGCAGAATTGCTCTGCGACAGCAAGACAAGCATCTGTTTCTATGGTTTTTGTTTTTATTTTCCATGTAATTTAGGTTTTTGAACAATTTTGATTTAGAAGTTATATTGTCAGAGTTTATAGTGGATGGATAAAAGGTCCTGGAATTGAATCTTTTCTTAGTTTTCTCTACTGATATTGTTGGATAAATGTATGTTTGAGGGGTCGATGCACTTTGGTTCTTTCCTTAGATTCCACTAGCAATTTCCTTCATATGATTACCAGTCATGTTCCGTAATAATTCTCGTTAACATGACCCTAGAATGATCTTTTGTTTGATTTTGTTTGGTTAGTTCGTGATATGCTTGAATGGTATAATTGCAATGTCTTCAAAATGAAAATTAGACTATCTACTGCTCACATTTATTCCATTAACCATTGAGTAAAAATAAGTATGATTAAAACTTGATCCTCTTGGAGTTGGGTTTCTGGAAGATTGGAGTGAAAAAATCTCAGCATTAGTTAAGTTAGAAGCTCTATGACTTGTTTAATATTTCCTTAGATTTAAGCGTTTGCTTAGGAAAAGGAACACAAATGGTTCCTTCAAGCATCACAGAGAAATCATAACACCATTAGAAAAGGTCACGCACTTACATAATTATCGATATATTGACATATGTTCCTATTAAAGAAACAAACTAAGTAACACAAATTTGTTTATGTCAATATCTACCTGAATACTCTTCATCTCATGAGCTAGGTTAGAAGACATAGTCTCTCCATTAGTTAAAATAATTGTTGATGATCCGTCAGGCCGCATTAGCTAGCTAATATGGCAGGACTGAATATACGTTGTGTGTGATAAGGTATGTCATCTTTTAATAAAGAAAACAAGCCCACGATAAAATATCATCTCTAATCGGTTATGCGTACAACACGAAAGAAGATAAGATGAATACAATATAAATAGAACAGTATCGTGCATCAACTAAATTTTTGCGCAATATACACATCTTTCATGTATCCCACTATTTTATTGTTTCTAATCAACCAAGTTGCATAGTTGAAGATATTTTGTTTGATTGAATGTCCCAACACTCCTTTGCATATTACTTAATCACTTCGTTATAAATATCCATTGGGTAAAAACCCGCCAACTCTGAACTTTTAAGCATGTTCCTGAACTTGTATATAACAATTGTGGTGCATATGATTAATAAACAAAACAAAAGTGGCAGGCTTATTTTTGGCAATAAAACTTCCAATGGTTGTTGCAGTTTACACATGTTACATAAGTCGGCATAGGTTCATCTGTACTCTGAGTATTCATTCCATGTATGTACTAACAACTCTTGAATCAAAGCTAGTTGTCTTAAATTTCTAATCTAAGTAGAGTGAAAAATAGTTGGACTCTCCCACATTCCATGTATGTACTAACAACTCTTGAATCAAAGCTAGTTACAGTTCTTTCTTTACATCAATCAGTACCCACTTGATCAAAAGCCTATATATTTTCAACATCCTACAATATTTTTCATTTGTGCTGTGTGGTTTCATTTCGCTCTGATCCTCAGTCATTCATTCATTCACATATTGCAAAACTATTGGCTGCTGCTTATTAGGTGTTTTCTGAAATATCCCACCCAATTTTAATTTCTTCTTCTTGTTTTTAGTAACATTGATATAGATTAGAGTTTGGGTTTTGAATTTTTACTTAGTGCTTTTGCTTGAATCTTTGAGGATTTGGCCATTTTTTTGATTGAAATCTTCTTGATTTTGAGATAAAATCTCAAATCATGTAAATTAGCTAGATACCTGTTTATATGGTCCAACTTGTCAATTATATGCTATTTTAACCTTAACTTACCATGATAGGGACTGACTGACCTTACCATGCTATTTTTAAACAAACAGGTAGATGCATGTTTATAAATAACCAATCGTTTTAACTGTAAATTAATCTTCTCTCCTGAATTAAGTGCATACTATGTCAAACTGTTAGACTTTTCATTTTTCTTCAATTTTTTCTCTTCATTTTTTTGATGAGATTCATCTGTATAGTTCTATAAGGCGTGTCTAGAATTTTATGTAGGCTGAAAACCTGAACTAGGGGTTTGCCGTGTTGTTTGCAGTGAGAGGGAGAGGTACGTTGTTGCTTGAGTGTGCAAGTCTTGAAAGTGTGCATGCTTGTGGTGCAAAGAAACTTTGGTGGGAGAATTTATATCCAGGTAACTAATATTTCCTTGCTGGATTACAAAATGCTACTGCTTTTCTCTTTGATAGTGGCTGAAGGAGATAATTTAGTTAGTCCTTTTTATCTTACTACTGTATATTTGAGAAACCATCACCCATCTCTCCATCAGAATTACCTGTCTTGCAACTAATTTGAAATAATACACAGTTGTAGTATTATTTTTTTCCCTGCCAACCACTCCAAAGGATCTCTACTGTCCGCAGTATGCCTGTAGTCTGGTTTTAGCCATGACATACCTCACTTTATGTAGTATTAGTGTATTAGGTTGGTTAAACTTTATTTTTTTAATCTGTTTATCATGTTTATACAGAATTGGTGGTTTCATTTTTGCATCTTGTACGCTACGCATGACCAGTTACATTCCTGGCCACTGGAGCATAACTGGTTCTTTGTATATGAACATACGATTGTTGACTTTACGGGAACACATTATCTACAGAACACATTGTCGATGTTTAGCTGCCAAACACTCACATGTAGGCACCAGTAAACTTTCATGGCCATATTCAGGCTACTGTTTGACTGTCGTCTCACAAACAGACGTCAGTTTTCCAGGGGGTTTTCACATATAGGCACTAGTAACAAGTTACTGAACATTGTTTATAAAAAGATTTCTGTTTTTTGTCATATTGTTCTAACTGAATTTTGTGTCTTTTTCTTTTTGTTTTTTCCAGTATGGCTCCTCTAATGCTGACAAAGAAAAAAAAACTTGAAATGATGACCGATAATGTTAGGACAACAATGGATGTTGTAACTTTGTTTTATGTCTACTTTTATTCATATGTATTGTGTCATCAAAGTTCTGTATTGAGATCCAATAATCGTTTTGAAATGATTATTGTACGATTGTGGGTGATGCAAGATCTTGTTCACAAAAGTGACACAACATGTAAATCACAGCTTCGTCTCAATAGACGTACTTTTCAAATTCTTTGTCGTAAGTTGCGCGCTATTAGCGGACTAGAAAATAATAGGAACTGTAATGTTGAGGAAATGGTCGCAATCTTTTTGTATGTAATTGCACATCACCATAAGAATAGAGTTGTAGGGTTTACATTCAAGCGATCCGGAGAAACCATTAGTAGACATGTGAACACGGTCTTGGAAGGAGTATTAGGCTTCAAGGGGAGTTGCTTAAAGAAACTGTAGCAGTGGCTACAAGTTCTATTGACCAGAGATGGAATTGCTTTAAGGTATGAACTTGAATTTAGATATTTAATCTCTTTTAAACATATAATTCTCATTTTTGATGAATCATTAACCCCTTTTTACCTTTAGAATTGTTTAGGAGCATTATATGGAACACATATTAGTGTCCATGTTGCTACTGCAGACAAGCCTAGGTATCGTACAAGGAAGAGTTCAATTGCTACCAATGTCTTATGTGTATGTTCCCAAAACTTGGAGGTTATATATGTGTATCCTGGCTGGGAAGGTTCAGCTGCCGATTCTCGTGTTCTTAGGGAAGCAATATACAAAAAGAATGGCTTAAAAGTTCCACATGGTAAGTTTATTATTGTATTGAATTACAAATCCACGGATTAGTGGGTGATTCTCGTGTTCTTTATTAAGATAATGATGGTTGTTTACATGTTGACTTGTTTAGGTTACTATTACCTTGTCGATGCCGGTTATCCAAATAGTGGAGGATTTCTTACTCCTTTTAGAGGTCAACGTTATCATTTAAAGGAATGGCAGCAAGGTCTAGAACCCAGGACATCTGAAGAATTATTCAATATGAAACATTGTAGGGCTAGGAATGTGATCTAACGAGTTTTCGGACTGTTGAAAATGAGATGGGCAATACTTAGGATCCCATCATGGTATCCGGTAAATATACATTGTCGTTTTATCATGGCATGTTGTTTGATTCATAACCTCATCAGGAGAGAAATGGCTATGGATGAATTCTTACCGGAAGATAACTATGAAGATGGACCGATTTTAATTTGGTTTCTCCTCAAGAAATTCGAATGATAGAATATGTTGATTCCTCGGATTATTGGGTTGTTCAGAGGAAAGAGTTAGCTGATCAAATGTGGGAAAGATGGACTGCGCATAGACTTAGACATAGACGTTTAGTTAGTTAAAATGAATATTCAATTTTGCATTTTGAATTTTGCAACTTGAATAGGATTTTTAATTTTTAATTTTGCATATTGAATATTTGATTTTGTATTTTGAATATTTAATTTTGCATTTTGATAAAGGATTTTTCTGTTAGTAATCCTTTATCATCATAAAATTCTAATTTTGCATTTTGAACAATAACAAACAATATTTTAGTTTAAAATTTTAAAATTAGCATGTCAATTACCATGTAATTGAATTATGTCAACCAAAATTTAAATTTTTAAACATTTTAGTGTAGGTAATAGAATTTCAAAGAGTAAGGGTATTTAAGAAATATTAAATATTTAGATTACCATACAATTCAATTCCCCCAACCAAACACTATTTTTTTTTATTAAGGAATCTATTTCTTGGAATCCAATTCTAAAAATTGGATTACCCCATAATCCAATTCCTAAGAATTCAATTACCCAAACCAAACGGGCCATAAGTGTATTTCTGATGAGTTAAACTAAACACGTATTCTAAATTTGATCTGCATCATGTCCACTTAGTGGCTGTCAAATTGGTCATGGTGCAACTTCCTCTTGTTGCATATTTTGTGAACTATATACAAAATGGACTTACACAGCCATGTCTGGGTCTACTATGTCGGCGTCATGGTCATGTCCAAGGTTTCCTTGTTTGGATTTCCAGTCATCCATCCGTTCTTTCCAGGTACCCTCTTTCTTGTCATCCCATCTTGCACTACCTGCACAATTTTACAACTTTATAATGAATTTTAATGTTGAAGCATAGGGTTGCATAACAATCAGGTCAGAACTGTCCTAGGAATCCACTAGGTGTAACAACAGTGAAATTTTTTCCACTTCGGGTCTTTTATAAATTTAATCAGGGGATTGTAAACAACACTGAATTTATCAATTTCCAAGCAGAATTGGATATTATACATTTCTTTTGGATTAGAACATAATTGGTTTCCCAGTCGAAATATATGTGTACCTGGTTCAGATATGGGATATGGATGTATAAGTGTGTGAAGCATGGACGATGGTTCACCATTATTAGATAGTGGGAATTCGCCGATATGGTAAACCCAGACATGACTATGTTAGTCTAGAGATATAACATATTTTTCTTTGTATGCTTGAATTGTGTATGGATTCTCATCAGGCAGAGAGAGACCAAAGAATGTCGAAGTAATTTTAGTTTGAGTTGTTTGTAATGACAAATCTGTATGTCAGTAGGTTTTTAACTCCATAATGCTCATTTGGCTAATCCTCTAGTTTTTCTTCTATACGTAAATTTGTGCATTTTACCTTTAGACAGTATGCATGATCTGTAGTTAATAACATCTCAAACTATTTCAATTCGGCATATGGTTTTGTCTCTAGTATCATGGTTGGTATTCTGATTTGTTTTACTGTTTTGTCCAGCCCGGTGAACCTGCATTTAGTGCTATGTATGCTCATCAATAAATAAGAAGTGAAATGAATCACATAAGAGATCAAATTGCCAATGCCATGTAAAGGTTTCGATATCGAAACTAGCGAGAATCAAATTACTAGTGTATTGAAGATTTATGGTTGAATTTGTGTATTAGTGGTTTAAAAAAAAAATGATAATAAAAAATATGTTTATTAAACAATTATGATTATCGTGCAAATGATTTTTTATTTATAATCATTTATTTTAAAAAGGTGTTCATTAAAATTTATTAAAAAAATATTTAATATAATGATCATTTTTTAATTTGTTATTATCTATAATCATAAATGATAATCGTACTTTTTACCAAAAACAAGACCATAATCACAAGAAAAAAAACCGATTAAATATACACAAAACTTACTTAATTAAGCATTTTTTTTTTGTTTTGGATGTAGTATTTTGGATAAATACGGATGTCGTTGATTTAAGTATCGTCGGATGGATATGATATCTGGATATTCTTATCGAAACGGATACGATAATTACTATATCCGTTTCGATAACTACCGTTGACACCCTACATCCCGACCAAAACCATTGTATCCTTCGTAGTATTCTTGATAAAGCAGGAGGTGTATCCGCAATAACACTCGTTTCCATCTTCCTGTCAGCCCTACCTTTTATGAAGAGTCTTTAGGTGCGTAGTTCGAGTTGTTACTTCTCCTGTAGAGATCCGAGCGATGCCTAATATAGTGGTTAGTGTATCTGTCTCTCTATTGAAGAAGGTCTTTCTTCCTCTAGTGTAGTCTAAGGGCAAGGAAACGAAGTCATTGGAACGCAGGTTTAGAGCCAGGCGGAGTCTAGAAAGACTTCTACCAACATAATGCAAGAACCTTCCTACATTGTATTGTTAGAAAGACACCGGTTATAAAAGGTAGTTTGTGATCGTCGATCTATATCTCGTTGCGACAACAATATACTCATCAAGATTCCTCGCCTTGTAAGCAAGAAACTTTGAAAACTCAGGACTTTGAGTCCCATGAAAATATGAGTCTCTTCGCCCCTTCTATTTTTTTTTCCTGGAATTCGAAAAAAGTCCAATCTTACTATCGATAAGACAAGGGATGTGGTGGACTCTGTTGAACCCCTGAAACTTGGCTTACGTTGGGTTTAGCCGATAAATAAGGATCTCATTTGAGACTCAAAATACTGGACTCTATTTGGTGTACCCAAGTTCTTTATTACTTGAATTGTTCGACCAAGATCTATTGACATGGGCTCTTAGGTTGGTCGTTGCTATTCGGCTTTAGATGGCCATTAGGCGTTAAGCCCCAGATAATAAAGTCTTACCTGCCTCTGATTTTCCCTGCGTGAATGGTAGCAAGAAGAACGTTCTTGGGAATCGAATCTCCAACATTTGAATATGGAACACCATCACACCGAATAGGAATGAAACATATTTAGCTTCAGCATACAATTATCGTTTGTAGTAGGCCAAATGTGATCTTGTTCCTTTTGAGGAAGTCGGATCATGATGAGATGTTTAGGGTCAGCCGGACCTCTCTGTTCCCACGAGAGATCTTGTTCCTTGCCTCTTCGTTGCCACACAAACAAGAAAACGTCAAACCCATCACGCAAAGGTGTAGACAAGTGTATTTCTTCCCAAAGGAACTCTTCCCCCTCGTCATGCTTGCACCCGCACCCCCCTGAGCGAATCAGTATTAAATAAATAAGACGGATCTTTTATCGACCTAAACATAGTAGCTGAAAGTAAGGTTGTGTAGCGCTAATTCATCTGTCCTTTCCTTCCGCCTCTCAATATGACGAGTATTCTCTGTCCCAGTTCATCCCACCAAGCTTAGAGTAAGGTTAGGGATTTCCAACCTTGTAAAGGATATGGCTTCTAAATTGGAGAACCTGTTGGGAGGATCCTGAGCTTTCTTCCCAAAGGTAAAGGCTCAGTCATTATCTGAAAATTACTTTCTTTTAGAGGTGAACTTACTTTTATTTTTCTGGCGGTAACTTCACGGTCGCCAAAGAAATCCAAAAAAAGCTCAAATAGGTCGGTAGCCCATTAAACTGGAAAAAATTCATACTTTGGAACTGTTGCTGCTTATCTAGACCTGAGAACTCTAACAACTTAGTTAGCAACCCCTGGGTGCCCCATCCCCTATACACCTCCTTTAGATCCGAAGGAGATGATTATTTTCCAGGTACAGGCAATATGATCACGACTCTATAGAATCGAAGGTTCGAGAGGGTATTCCATTATTGATAAAGGGTTATATCTGGTATTGCTCATAATTTATATAAAAAAAAAACATTATCTAAACTTTGTAGGAGGAGGAAGGGTTAAGAATTTTAATCGTAATTGTTCATATAATCATCTGAAGGCATTTAAGCAAGAAGAATTACCCTAAGGCACGTGGTATCGACTCCTTCCCATACTCGGACCATCTAGACTATAAGTTCTGTTAAATTCTAATCCACCCAAGTTTCAGGGTCGAAGCGATCCGCCGAAGCTGTGGGATGTAAAAACGCATCGGTAAAGGTAGCGTTCTATTTCGCGAGGTAATTTACATCGATGTAATGAAAGCGACGACAACCATGGCATGACCCAACACCTTCTCGTTGGCCAAAATTCCAGAGAGAGAAAGCTCTTCAGTCTTCTGCTGACAAAACCGAGGAGGAAAATAAGTGATTAAAGAGTTCAGAACTTCCGGATCTTGCCACTTTTGCTTTAGCGTTACTGTCGGATCTTACTAGAACCCGTTTATTTCATCTGGTAAATTTCTTGATCTGAATTTCATCTAGATATTTGTGATTTGGTTCGATTTGATATTTGAATTATTGTTATCAATCAATTTAGTTAGGGTTTTCACATTGAAATTTAGAAATGTGGATGAATATTGATATAAGAATCTCTAAAAAATTTACCTCAAATTATATGCAATATAATTAGCAACAACTATCAATTTCCCCTTACAGCCGTAATGGGAACTGAAATGACTGGGAATTTGGATATCAACAATTGGTTATCGTCACTGGCTTATGATAAGTGGGTAGCAGTTCCAGTTTCTGGGTCACGCCCATCGGCTCGTTACAAGGTACTACTTCTTCTTCTTTTTAAATGTAGAGCTTAGCAATTTATGTTTTAAACATAGATTATTACTTTACAGTTTTTATTTTTCATTTAGCATGCAGCTGAAGTTGCTGATGAGAAACTTTATATTACTGGAGGAAGTCGCAATGGACGATATCTGTCTGATTTTCAGGTATTGGACACCACTTTTCTCTTCTTTCTTTTTTTTGTGCTTCATGTAATAATAGGTTAGTATTGCAGGTGCTTGATCTCAGATCTTTGACGTGGTTGAAACTGAAACTACAAATGGATCAAGTATCTGATCAACTAGTTGACAACAGTGCTCAGGAAGCCCTACCTGCCATATCGGGTCACAGCCTAGTAGGCATTTCAACACTTCTACGAAAGATGTGCTATTTCCCTGGGATCCCTTGTTCTCTTATTTTTGCGTCTAATAATTTTTTCCCTCATTGCTCCTCCATTTTTAATGCCTTTGACAGGTCAAGTGGGGAAGCAGGCTTCTTCTTCTAGGTGGACATTCAACAGAGTTATCGGATGTCGTCACTGGTTTGTACTTGTGCCACGTTTAGTCTTCTATCTAATTGTTTCATAAGTTTTACCTTCTTAATGGGTTTACGCTTATACCTGGAATATCTGTAGTTCGGTCAGTTGACTTACAGACCCTCGATTGTTGCATCGTGAAGACTTCAGGAAAAGATCCAGTAAGTCACCCAATTTACTTAGTCCATGTCTGGTGTTAGTATTCACATCTCTCTTAATTGAAAATGTTGGTTCTGATCAATATGTATTCTGTTCAGATAGCTCGTGGAGGGCAATCTGTAACACTGGTCGGTTCTAGATTGATAATGTTCGGTGGAGAAGACAGTAATAGGCGTTTACTAAATGATATCCATATTCTTGACCTGGAAACTATGACTTGGGATGTAGCAGAGACATCGTATGTCACTGTACATCTGTTTTATCATCTACCAACTCCAGTCAGTGATTTGGAGGAGTTTAATCTTTCTTTTGGTTTTACAGTCAGACACCACCATCTCCGAGATTCGACCACACAGCAGCCATACATGCAAATCGGTACCTTCTAATTTTTGGTGGCTGTTCTCATTCGGTGTGTTTCAGTGATCTACACATATTGGATTTACATACTGTAAGTGAACCAAATTATACTTAATAAAAAAATCAACATTTTAAAACCTTCCAGATTTCATAGTTGGTAAACAAATTCACAACTATAGTTTATTTAAACATGTTCCGACATAGTCATATCATAACAAGACACATAAATAGAGTTAGTCTTGGATCATGTTGATTCTGTCTGTTAGTTCAATTCTGAATTCTTTGTTGCTTGATTGCTCAAACTAATGAGATATTCATATTGGTGCAGTTGGAATGGTCTCAACCACACGTTGAGGGTGATCTCGTGACTCCGAGGGCAGGTCATGCTGGTATCACTGTAAATGAGGATTGGTACCTAGTCGGTGGTGGAGATAATAGAAGCGGTAAAATAACAAGTTAGGTTCAGGCATGGCTATAAATTTGTTTCTACCTCTTTCTGAATTAATTTAATTCTTGTTCGCAGGTGTTTCGGATACCCTCATGCTAAACATGTCTAAGCTTGTATGGTCAGTGGTTACAAGTGTAGAGGAACGGGATCCACTTGCTAGCGAGGTTTCTTATATGCTGTGTTGCTTTTTTAGGGTTTCAATAGGGCTATTCAACATTGTAATTTCTTTATGTTGATGTTCTGTAGGGACTGACTGTTTGCTCTGAAATAGTAAATGGAGAAAAAGTTCTGGTTGCCTTTGGTGGATACTACGGGAAATATAACAATGAGGTACACGATATGGTGTAGGTCTTACCTAAAAGAATGTTTGATTGAAGTTTGTCTGGCAATTAAGGTTGTATAAATTATATGTGCGTTCTCCATGCTATCTATATTGTGACCATTCCTCTGCTTGAGTACCCAACGAACTCGGCAATGTGTGTCGCTGAAGCTATACTTCTCGTTATTGATCCAAGTTTCTGCTGCCAATACACTGTAGGTGTACATCTTGAGAACCAAACCCAAAGATTTATCAAGGCCAAAGATTTTTCAATCACCTGCAGCAGCTGCAGCAGCAGCTTCTGTTACTGCTGCATATGCTTTGACTAGTAGTGGCGAAAGGAAGATCGATGTCAGAAAAAAAGAAGATGCAAATTTCCAAGAAACGGAAATTGAAACGTCACCGCAAGATTTCACAGTTGGGTTTAATCTAATTACAGCAGAAAACAAGACGTTAGAGTCTTCACTAACAGAAATAAGAACACAGAATTATAAGTCCAAGGATGATCTTGCTGAGATTAACAATACTTTTGAAGATTTATCCAAGGTATAATTTGTTAATTTTTGTTGATTTAAATATGATGGTTGAACACCGTCCAATGTTCTAGCCTCTCATTGTCTGAATTTTCTTATTGAAGGAACTCCTCTCCGTTAAAGGTCAACTAGAAGCTGAAACATCAAGATGTGTCAATTTGGAGGTTTCTTTTTGTCTGCCTTTGCGTTTGTTGTTTCCTTCTTTAATTTGTATTTGATTTTTGTTATTTAGGATGGCTGAGAAGCTGATTCCTGACATATTGGTTCATTCAGGCACAAATTTCAGAACTACAAAATAGGCTGGAGTTATTGCAGTCTATAGAGGATGAGTTACAAGTGTTGAGGAACCAGAAATCTGCTTTTAAGCGAGATATGGAGTTCACTAGTGAGGGGAAAATGCAGAAGCAAAATTCCGGTGGAGTTTGGCAGTGGATTGCAGGAGGTACAGGCAGCTCATAAAGTACTAGGATTCAAAGCTTGAAATGAGGAGTTGTGCAATATCCTGACAAATTATAAGCACCCAGCAAAATTTTCCTGCTGGCAAATTTATATATGCGTAAACCTGACATCATATGAATGAAAAAATTACTAGGTCACAATAGGAGATAAGAAAATATGTGTTGAAATATAAAACACCTGATTTCTTCAGTAAGTTTCAGATGTTGTAGGAAATCTGACATTATACAAGTTTTGTTGTTCCATTTCATCCACTTGCCTGTTGAAAGTTTATGTGTAGTAAATTTATCACATTATACAAGTTTTGTTGTTCCATTTTTTTTAATTTTTTATTTCTCTCCCGTTCAAACTTGTTGTATCCCGATTTGTAATAAATTTGCTCTTTTTTTGTTTTTATACGTCTTCTTGATTCTCTATTTGTATGTGTTCTGTTTTTTGAGCCAGTCTCAAATAAGCAACTATTATGCCTTCTTCTTCTTCTTCTTCTGTTGGTACACCTGTGAGCTGTTGTGTTCATTGTTTGAGAAGAATAAAGAGTCAGAAAATGTTTGTATCAACTACTCCTATGTTTTGATAAATTAAGATGTTTGCTATTCTTTACTGCTACCGATTCTGCAACAAAAATTTACAAAAACATATGTAACGATTTAGAATATGTTCCAGTTTTTTCTCCTCAGTTAGTTGGACATTTTTTTGTTTGTTGCACCTCTAAATTTGCTTGCCTTTTCCCATCCCTTAAAATAACGCCAAACTATTTACTGTATTGCAATGATATGCCAGTCTAGGTTTAGTTAGAAAAAAAAAATAAAAAAAATTGTGTATTGTTTTCCTTACGTCCAGTAGTTTGTCGTGTCATGTCGGCAGGATTTTTTTTACGTCTCTTTACTTCCTCTCCTCTTAGGATTAACGTATTGCACACTCTCAACAATCTCGACAACGTCTTAGACTGGGAATACCTGGAAAATAAGTATCCTCACCTCAAGTCACACGCGATGGCTAGATCTGCTGGGACGTACAGAAAGCATTCAAATGTGCCCATCTCATATTCTCCATTGGTCCACTATAAATTATGTCTTCACTTCCCTGGGTCCAACTATGAACTCTAGATGTGATTTGTAGAGAAATTCATGATCAAAATTAATGTTTGTTTTCCATAATTCATTATCCCTCTCTGTACAATCTTGACAACATCTAGAATTGAGTATCCTCAAGTCAAGCAGCGACCAGATCAGGGTCGTACAGAAAGGGTTTCATTAGTGCGGTGTGTCCTTGCTAAACTTAAAATCCTGCCTTCACAACTAATTGCAGAACCTGCACTTATTTTTACTTTTAACAATCAAAGGCAAAACTGACTTCTAATAGTGTTAAATCTAGTACCACAAGATAAAAGAAAATAAATAAAGCGCTCTACTTGAATTCGCATTGAGAGGTTGCGGAAATTACCCATCCTTTGATCCTTTGTTGATTACGCTCTAGTGATTTACTTCCATAATTATATACCGAAAGTTTCTTGATTAATGCTTGAAACCGTGGGAGCTTCTCTTTTTCTAAATTGTCCAAAAAATACTGATAGGGATAAAGGTTATGTAACTTGCACAATGCACAGTTTAAATGTCCAATGTCTCGCCAAATATGAATGAGTTGCATGCATTGATGCAAGGGTGAACTTCAAATTTATAACCAGGTTTTGTCCAATTTTCCTTTTGAATTGTCAGCAGAGCAAGTGGTGGTCAGTGGTCTCCTTGTGAGATTGGAAGAAGTAGCATCCGTGGTTGAAACGACAGTTTCTTTTCCCTAAGTTCTCTAACATAGAGAGGAATATTAAGATTCATCTTTTTCTTGACAGAGAAAGGATAGTAGAATCGAAGGTTTTTAAGTAGTTCAAATTCAGCGGTCCGTAAAGAACCCTGTAGTAGAATAGTAGATGGAGGGGACAAGTTTGGTAGCGAGCTGTATATATTTTCCACTGAGCTGCCCAGTGAATGTGTTGCCTTGATGGAATCCGGTGAGATCTGGGAAGGGATAATTGGTAATATGCCATAATATTCAACAGGTGGTATGCCCCATTTCTCTAGAGTTCGATAATATGCTCCAAACGTGAGATTTTTTAACTAACTCAGTTAAGGAATAAATTTCTAATGTGGATTGCAACAAATATAATTCGAATTAAACATCTATAAAAAACATAAACAATCACAGAGCATAATTAAAAAATTTACATAATTGATAATGATTTTAAAAAACTTCCAAATTAAATGTGTGGAAAAATTAACCACTTAACTGAGTTGGATGAAAAAACTCATCGATTGGAATATATTCCCAAACTCTAGAAAAGTTGGATATATTTCCGACCAACATTTGAAAAGTGAACATATACCAATTTTCCCGTCTGGAAAAGCGATGCGGAATCACAAGGGGATCCCCACCACCTATAAACATGTGTTTATATATTTAAGCCTCAGAGATATTTCATCTTGCCCAATAGTACTGCACCAAGGAAAAATAGGAGGTCAACCGTAAATGAGTGACTAGTTACTTTACCGTAAACAGCTAAAAAAAAACTCTATAAATGGTCAGTGAGCCAAATGTAATACTCACTCCAATTTTCATTTACTTCGGAAAATAATAAAAGTCCGTTGACGAAACAAATTTTCAGCTTTCAATGGAAGTGAAGGGAATTTTCGCCATTTTCTTGGCTCTTGTGTCTATAACAGGTTTAGTTTTAACGCTAATCTTATCTCTTGTTCGTTTTTTCCTTCTCTTTTTGTTTCGGTGTTTCATTCCATGAATTAACATCTGTAATGTTTAACAATATATGCCGTCTCAGTGTATAATTAAAAATTCCTATAATATGCATGTCCAATAATATCTAAAAATACTATCCCTTGCACTTCCATCAATTAAAACTTGCATCGCTCATATGTGGAGGTAGCATTCGACTCCATACTTTTAAGCATTTTTGTAGATGTTACATATATAGATTGAAACTGACTGGAAAACATATTGGTACGTTTACTGCAGGTGCATTTTCGGCTACATTTACACTTAAAAACAATTGTCCATACACAGTATGGCCAGGCACATTGACTGGGGGTGGATCCCAGTTACCTATAACCGGAGTTGAGCTTGCAACTGGGGCTTCTTCATCCGTAGATGCTCCAACTGGATGGTCAGGCCGATTTTGGGCAAGAACCGGTTGCTCTACTGATTCCTCTGGGAGGCTCACCTGTGCCACTGCAGATTGTGCCTCAGGTAAAGTTGAATGCAACGGTGCTGGAGCTATTCCGCCAGCAACCCTACTTGAATTCACTCTAAATGGCGACGGTGGTAAGGATTTTTACGATGTTAGCCTTGTTGATGGTTACAACTTGCCCGCCTCTATCACTCCACAAGGTGGTTGTAGTTCGACTGAATGCAAGAGTGATGTAAACTCTGTTTGCCCACCAGAATTAAGCGTTAAGCCTGGTGGCAGTGTAATTGCTTGTAAGAGTGCTTGCGAAGCATTACAACAGCCTCAATATTGTTGTACCGGTTCCTTTAATACTCCTGAGACTTGCCCTCCAACAAATTACTCGAAGATCTTTAAAGATGCTTGTCCTCAAGCTTATAGTTATGCGTATGATGATAAAAGTAGTACATTTACTTGTGCTTCTGGTGGTAATTACCTCATTACTTTCTGTCCCTGAATAGGAATCTTAGAATCATATACTCCCTCGTACTTGAATGAATGAATAAGAGAAGACTTGTTTGTTGAGGTCCAGTCTTTTCATGTCTGTTGTTTTAAGATTTTATCAACCAATGTTTCAGTATTCCTTTATTATGTACGGGTCATTAGATCCTTCATCGTGTGTGTTTAAATAAATTTTCAACAATATTATTACCCATTAAAAGTGGATAATATATTGTTACAGTTTCGATAAAATAAATTCTTCGTTTTGCATCAGAGTCGGATCACAATTGAAGATAAGAAAATAAATCTTGAAATACAAGTTTCAGATGTTGTTCAAATTGATCTACACTAGCCACTTAAAAGTGCAACTTTAGTAAATTAATCTATCACATGTGTTGGAAAATTTGGCTAAATAGGAGGATGAAAAATTCTAATAAGAATATTGTTATACACTAAAAAGAAAATTGTTGTTCTTCTGACTTCAAGGTTCTTGATCAGATTCTTTTCAATAAATATTCAATCCTTCCAAATATAATTCAACGAGTATAATTGGGTAATTGAATATTGCCTTCAGAACATAATTAAGTACTATTAACAACGTGATCGATTCAAGACTTGTACAATCTTGATTCGACCAAGAACACGTTAATAGGAATTTCTGGTGAGAAAAGAGAAAAACAAGAAAACATTTCTCCTTATTAATAAGAATTAATCATCACTATTTATATTGGGGGTTCACATCCATTAGAGATACTTCTTCATTTCTAATAAACATACATGTGGGGATGGTTATACCTTATGTGAACTATCGTGGGAAAATATTTTGAACTCACAGTGCTAGTTCAAAAAATATCTAGCAACATCATGTCCGTCAATTTTATAAGATATGACATCAGCTGACTCTTGAATTTAACCATTGCTATTTAAAAAAAAATGTAATACTTATTTATCTTCTTTTCTAAAAATGATGCCCATCTTCTTCCCCATATTGATCAAGAACCATCAATTCTCGATTTCACTCACCATCAATTACAACCCAACCAACACAAAAGAATCGTTAGTTCATCATCACGATCAATTCTCGATTTCACTCCACCTCCTTCGTCTTTGAATAATTCACGTAGCCTAATCAACTTAAACTTCCAGCAAAAAATCGATTCCTGGTCCAATATTAAGTTTTCAAGTCATTAGAACAACAAACAAAAAATCATCATATATAACCTTGATTTTTAAACAAAAATTAAAATAACTATTATCCAAAATCCCAATCAATTAATACTGTGATTTCTAAAAACCCCACGACCACAACAATAATTAAAACAATCTTCTTTCTCCTTCCCCCGTTCATTATCATAAACTTCAACCAAAACCTAACTAAATGTATTATGAAAAATCGGTTCTTCAAAAAAGACCAATCAAACTTTATTATTTCAAATCTAAAAAACTTAACCCAAAGTACTATGATCCTCCATCAAACAAGATAGATATATGAACAATGAAAATATAACATATTTTGAATTTCTTTTCAAAATACGATGGTCAAAAAGTCAAGAAATAACTATGGTTTGAACCATGGTTTGATGACATCATAATATGCCAAATGGTTGGCATTGGTGCTGCCAGATTATAATTGATCTAGCGTTGCTAGATCGAAGTTTTTTCCACCATCATATCCCTTTGTATTCAAACTGAAATTTGAATCATATGCCCCTTTTCGTAGCGGCAAACAAACAAAATATTTATTTTCTATGATATTAAAAATATTAAATAATCTCACCATATTTTCAATAACTAGTAATAAAAAACAAAATAAAAGTTTACAAAATCGGAGTGACTATATCACTCAAGTGACTGCCTACGTATCCGAATGGGATCAGGCCAACTTAGTTCAAATAAGTTGGGAAGAAGTATCATTGTAGAAACCAAGAGATAATTTTCATGTTGGCAGATAGAAATAGGGATGTACATGGTAACGGGTTTCTGCGGAAACCGAACCGAACCGAACCGTATAGGGCGAAATCGAATCGAACCGTTTGTTAATGGAACAGTTTTGGAAAAAAAAGCCTAGAAAACGATAGTCACGGTTTCGGGTTTGGTTTTACCAAAAATCGAACCGTTATGCCATGGAAAACCGAGTAATATACACCGTTGATATAGATTTTATATATTAAATCTACACCCTCCATTACCCTTCATTTATAACCCTTCTCTAACTCTCTTACCCTAATTTTCTTCCAATTTTTTCAGCAGCAGCCCAGCCTCCGCCTCCACCTCCAGCCCTCTTGCACTCCTTCACTGAATCACAGTAAGTTTCTATCTCTTATCTTCTTCTTCCAATCTCTTATCTTCTTCTTCTCCACTCCTTCACTGAATCACAGTAGGTTTTTATCTCACTGAATCACTGATAGTTACTATCTCACTGTGGGTTTTCATTTTCTTCTGGTTTTGTTAGATTTTTCAAGGTGGGTTTTCAGGAGACAATCTAAGACATTGAAGATCTGTGCTAATCATTTAGGTTTGTTTTCTGTTTTTTGAATTAATTTTTGGTTTTATTTGAGGTTATTTGGGTTTTTTTGGTGTCATTCTAAGGGATTCACATGGTATTTCTCAGGTTAAGAGTGTAACTGGAAGTAAGATCTTGCGTATTCTTAAGGCTCATGGTATGATTATCACTTTTGTTTTCGTTTTTCTTTTTTGAGATTTATTTAAATGATGACGTAGTGTTTTGATTGTTTCTTTGTAGGGCTTGCACCTGAGATCCCAGAGGATTTGTACCATTTGATCAAGAAGGCTATCGCTATCAGGAAGCATTTGGAGAGGAACATGAAGGACAAGAAGCTTCCCCCAGTCTGGAAATACTAAGTTTTAACATCCACTCTTCTCCTGCATTGGTAAAATGTGATTGTTCAGCATAATATGTGAACTTTTCCTGTGAACTGTAATGTACTTAGTATTGTATGTAAGTTGCATAGTTGATTTTTTTGTGAATCTCAGGAGTGAGGAGACCAGTAAGGGATCTCACTCAGTCACTAGCATTATAGAATGAAAAGCTGTAACTGTATCTGTGAAATAAAAAGCTGTAAGCTGTATCTGTATCTGTGAATCTCAGCAGCAGCAGCAGTAGGCAGCAGCAACAGCAGCAACAACAACAATTTAATGAAGAATGAATGTTGTTTTTGTCTTTAAGAATGGATTATTTGGATGTGTTTGTGTTCCAAGTATGCAGGAATTTTATGTTGTTTGAATTGCTTAAATATCTGCAGGAATTTAATGAAGAATGAATGTAAAAATGTTTGTTTTCTTTTTATTTTTTCTGAATTATGTACTGTCAGTTTCATGAAACTGACACAACCAGCCGGTTAACCGAAACCGGCTGGAAAAAACCGAAACCGAAAGAAACCGAGTAAAACCGAACTGGCGGTAAATGGAACGATTTTGAAAAGATTTATGGAAAACCGACTATACCGGTTTCGGTTTTGGTTTGGCAAGAAACCGGCCATGAACAGCTCTAGATAGAAAGGTGCAAATAGTTTTCGAATCAAATGACTATGAAAGAAAGAGTAATTATTGCAAGTGTATTTGAGAATTCAGTTGAAATAAAAATGAAATATTAAGCCAAACCAATGATTTTGGATCATGGAAATGGTTAGATTCTTCCATCCAAGAGAGTAAATATAAGTTCATCTTCACAAACTCGCACTCCAAAACAATATTATCATTGTTTCGACTGTGCTTGGAGAATGATCACTGGAAAGATGATTATGCGTGGGCTAGGGATGAATGTATTATTCGTGGTTGTATTGAAGTCATAGAAGTGAAGCATTTTGGTTCAGGTAAAGATGGTAATAACAGAGTCTTGTATACTTCCACTGCAACACAAACAAACTAAGTTTTTAAGGTGCTCGAGAAAAAGAAGAAGAAAAATCAAGCTTCGCCTTCGACTGCTCTACCAACCAGTCGCATTATACACATATATATCAATTTTAAACGAACATTGTAATACCTTACAAAAAAAAAATACTCATTTGTAATTTTCAGAAGAAAAAAAAAAGTAGTACGACATACTAGTCGAATGAGCGAATCTCATTTAACTTTTTAATCAATGAATTTTTTTTCTTACTTGTTGTTCAATTCTTCATAACCACTCTCATCCCCATCTGCATCAGAATATTCCTTGTCGTCATATATATCTCCATAACTAATTCACTTACGTCCATGATTGTCTTGGGCATAACTTGGAACTTGTTTAAAAATATGGTAACCAATACTATCTTGAGTATAATCCGGAACTTGTTTATTTTCATAAAATAATTATTATTGGAGTATTTTTTTTCGGAAGTTCCATCCTCTTCCTCTTTTTGATACTCAAAATCTTCTTCAAAAAACTTATGGTATTCTGGGTTTGTACTCTACCAGAACGCACCATAATGTGCTTGGTAAGATTATCTCGTAGTTGCATCACTAATTTTTGTGTTTCGAAACCTATAGAAGATTTCTTATGCGAACTTTAATCAATGATAAAAGCAAATAAGAAATATTCTTAGATTAATTTTTTTCAAGATTACTGAATCACAGGGATGATTAATGTACAACTTGCTTGTATTTCAATTAAAAATATAAAATCAATATAATGCGGAAAAAATAAAGGCATGACACGAGAAATTTTGTTAGTGAGGAAAACCGCAGATCAAAATAATCGTAGAACCTCGTCCAGTTTGAACACACATTGTATTAATCCGCTACAAACATTAGCCTACTATAATGACTTCGGTCAGGTATGTAGTTGAGACAAAAAAAACCTTCCAAGCTACTCTGTTGCAGTTGTGCTCCTAAGTCTCTTGATTCCCGCAAAAACCTACGCACTTGATTCCCCTTAGATGATGTCCTTTACATGCCTAAGAGTTTCTCCATAGTTCTTCACGAAGACTAGCGCTACCCTGCCTCAAACATGACGCCCATTTGATTATTTTTTTGATGATAAATCAAGGTTACAAAAATTTCCCTTAGGTTATCTATTTCTTTAGTTGTGTAAAGAATCCGAAGCAATCTAACTCACAAGAATAACAATCTAAGAACAAGTCTTGCTGAATTTTGTGGTATCTTCAAATCCAGATTTCAAAAGATAACTGTTATACGCAATTAAGTTATATCTGGTTTTGATAAATAATTCTTAAAATGCCTTATAAAAGAGAAGTACCTTTAGAATAAACAAGAATTATACAACAAACCAAATTGACATACAGGTTCAAAACTATCATAGAAAAGATAGTTCTACATGTGCTTCACGAATCCCCAAGTGAATCTTTCAAAGTATCACCTTAGTTCTCGCAAAACCTTCCGTATTGGATGACAAACTTTTCAACAAGGTACACAGTGTGTAGAGGATTGAAATTTATGTGTTGTTGAAGTCTCAAATATATAGTAAACGATTAAGGCTAGGTTACTTTAGATATAAGTAATGATTTCTTACAACCTAAGTAATTCTCGAACTTATAAGTCTAGGTTCTTTCCTTAGATACAAAAAAATTGTTTCTTTAGTTAGAAATAGAGTTACACAAAAAACCCGTAAAACCTTCCGAACTGTGCCGCACAGAAAAAACCGCACCCGCACCATGTGGAGTCGAGATCAGCGACATAGGTAATGGTTTCAAAAAAATTAACCGTTGATTTTCTGTATATGTAATAGGTTTTACTGTAAAACCGAACCGAACCATAGCTGCAAAACCGAAAAATACTAGCCATAGGATGAACTTAATATTAGACGCTGCTCTAGATATGTAACCCTAAAAATTTGTAACTCCCGTCACTTAAATCAGTTTCTCTTTTTACTTCTTCTTCTTTTTCCTTCTTCATCACAAACACAGAGAGATACCACCCCCATTCACTATTACAACCACTATTCACCACCTCCATCAATCACCTCCACCAATAACTTCTTGCTCTTCTTCTAGTTTTATTTTAGTATCCATTCCATTCATCACAGAAGAAACAAAAGCTTCTTTGAATTTTTTGACATTGTTTTGATTTTCGATCTAGATTTCGATTTCCTCAAGTTACAGGAATTGAAGACTGAGATAAAAAATGGACTTATTAAGATTTTTATTCCAAAGATAGCTATTGATTTTTATTCTAAAGGTGGTTGTTGATTTCTCAAGTTATATGAATTAAAGGTTGTGATGAATTGAAGGCGGTGGTTGCTGGCTGTTGGTTTTTAGTTTATATTCTTTTGTATAAGAATTTCCCTTCAAGTTTTATCTTGCTAATTTTAGGGTTTATGAATTCAAACTTTTGTGGGTTGTGTGGTGATAAATAAGATTGATTTTTCAAGCAGTGGGTTTCCAATGAATCATGTCATTATTTATCAATCTTAATCACAAACAGTTGTTGATGTTATCCATTTGTTTATATTTCATGTTTTTTTTGTTCTCTTTAAAATCCTTTTCATTGTTATGCTTCCATTAAAATGCAGTGCTTAATTAACTTTAGGTAAAAACCGAATAGAACCGTTACCGAACCGGACCGACTCGGTTCGGTTTTACTAGACCGGTTCGGTAACGGTATGAATTTTGAAAACCGACTATAAGCCGGTTCGGCCGACGGTTTGCTAAAAACCGAACCGAACCGTACCATATGCACCACTTAGAACTTGACTTACATTGAGGTTCTTTCCATAGTTTGAGCCATTAGACAAGTTTAGCGTCAAGTAATTTTCATAAGTAAGTTACTTCTAGAGATAACTTCAAACTACCTAAAATATAAAATGTGAACACTTTGTGGCAACTGCCTAAACAAGATCCAAAACTTGGTTCACAAGTTAGATCAATTTTTGGAAAGAACTAATAATGTTTGTCGCACAGAAAAATACTAAGAATTACAACCACAAGCGTACAAAACATTTGCCTTGAATACAAAGAAGAAGGAAGGAACCAAAATCAATTATATTGAGTCGTCCCACTAGAATTAGATTCACGAACTCAAGAAGTTAGGTTTGCGAACTCAACTTGTAAATCTATCCAGAAGAAATTTTTCTAACTTAGGTTCGCGAACTCAAATATAATTTTTTTTCCTATGAACTATTGTCTTTCCTCTAGGTTCGCAAACTCAAATAATTTTTTTAGGTCAAGGAAACCTTTCTCTCTCAAAAGTTAGGTTCGCGAACTTAAGCAAAAGCCAAGTTCATAAACATTCTCTGACTTATGGGCTCGCGAACTCAATACTTAGGTCACAAACTCAATAAGTGTAAAACTGAATTTCCAAGAAAAAAATCTTGAATAGGTTTGTGAACTAAACATCCAAAACTAATGAGAGAATACTTACTTGATTCTAATATTAAGAATTGATAAGCAATAACTTGTCATCGAAACATCACTAGACATTTAGCCGAAAATCTAATCTATGATGAGAATCTTCTTTGTAACTTAATTGATACTAAAGTCTTTGACTTTGCTACAAAAGATAGATAGACGGAAGGAAAATAAAAATCAGTCTTCGTTACTAACCTTGGATGAAGTTCTTCAAATGATGTCCCTGTGTGATCTTCAACCTTCGAGAGTGGATGAACTGAAGTTGCCTTTAGTAGGCTATAAATCAACATGTAGTTTCGGATACTAAATTTGACAACAAACTTGATATATACCAACGCATGTGGGTTCAACCGGGCATTCGCTCTTATAGTAGTCGGTAGTCAATTCTGCATATTTAAGACTCGATTAATAAGCAACACGGCCAGTTTCCTGTGGTAACTAACCCTGAATAACTGCAACTCATTTCCTATTTCGACGTTCATGCTCGATAATCATGTTGTGTAAAATAAAACATCATTTCATTATTAAGTTCAAGTAACGTTGTTTCCAATACTTAATGGTGATCCGACAATCTTAAATTTTACTTGAAGCACTCCAGAAGCACACTCAACATTCTTCCTATAAGCCATTTGATACCCATGCACCATGGAATATCCAATGTTACCTTGTAAGCTAAATAATGATAAGGAGATGTTACACCCTTGAGCATATTGTCAAAAAGGGGTGAGCGTGATAAAACATTCAAATTGTTGTCTAATCTTGGCATTCCAAAAAAAACACCAAACCGTAAATCATATGATGTCACGGTCTCTAACACCGTACTATTACACTTGTCTTTGCACTTCTTCCTAGCTTCCGACATTTCTTCCACGGTCGTTGCATATAATTCAAACTTCCATGGAAGAACTGTCCAGTAATATGAAGAGGTTCCCCGCTAGGGAATATTCATCTGGCATTCTTCTTTAGTAACCTCTTCAAATCTTCAGTAGTAGGTTGTCGCAAGTATCTTTCTTTAGAAGTGGTGCAAATTGTGTTGCAAAATTTCTTTGGATAGTAGTATGTTGTTGTTGCTCCTATATGATAGTGTGATCATCAATAGTATTTGCAGGAGTGCTTTTGCGCAAATATTTCATCCCGACAACCATTTTCATATTAGGAGAATGCCTCAAAACACAGTTGCATCCGTACGTTGGTGTCATTCTTCATCCACTTCAAGAACTCTTCCTAGCACTTTCAAAGAAAAAAAAACCATGCTTCATCCCTAGATGTTATTTAGATTTTCTTGTAATATGAGTCCATCACTCAGTAAAATTATCATACATCATTTTTCGATCATGTCAATTTTATTTTCGAATAAGTCTCTCTTGTGTCTGCACTTCCTTAGATACTGGTTGGCGAATCATACGCCTACGAACATCCAATGATAATTGTTGAAGAATTACAAGAAATTCTTCTTTATCACTCTAACTCGAAGTCTCATAATTTATTTCTTATGCCAGTCTCAAATACGTAACGTAAGCATGAGACCCGTATTGTACCTTACAACAACAATATAATTTTATTTTTCAGTAGGATGCATTCAACATTCAAGACCAACACTACAACTAATCATCACATATTCATCACTAATACATCAGAAAACTAGTAATAATTATAGATTTTTTACTACCGTTGTAATATCATGATTGAGTTGTATACAACATAATTAATCAATCTAAGATCAAGAATGTAATTAATCAATTCAAGATAAGGATTCCATGATTATCAAAAAAATATGAATTTGAAATCCTAAAAACAAAATTACTAAACTTTGATTCATTTGTGAATGGAATCTGAAATCAAAAGATGCAGTAGAACCACATCTGAATAAAGAAGAAAACTCTTTCAATGACACGTAAAAATTCTACTTTTAAGACACTTTAAACATCAAAATAAGATAATTTTTCTCCTTTCGTTCGAGTGAAAAGAATCTGGAAAACAAATGATGAAATAAGGGGAAATTGCACAACTTCCTATATAAAATTATGTAAATTTCGGAAACTGAGTATCCGGTCAGGTCAACGTCGAACTTTGACTTGACCGGCCGGATACTCAGTTTCAGCCATATATAAGCTATATAACTTGAGTCAGCTAAGCTTTTCCTATGTAAACCTTTCCAAACATACAGGGGATTAGCTAGCATCATGATTTGCAAGGATTCTTCTAAAAACTTTTTACTGTAGAGATTTTGGAAAATTTTGTGACAGTTGGGAGACTTTGGAAGTTGTTAGATAGTTACTAGCGCTTGTACTAAATCCAGTGGATTTTTCGTGCACCACCTTCTTAATTAAGGCGTACAATTTCAATTAATGAACAACGATAGCAATAATCATGAAACTGAAAATACACTTGATCAGAAGATGCATACCATGGAAACTAATCTAGTGTACTATTGAAACTAGTAGTGTCATATTACAGAGATGAAAGATACACTTACTCTCGCACTTGTAGTTTTAATGTGCGGAGGTACCGTTCGATTTCATAGTTCATATACTATTAAAGATTTATCAGTGTTTTCTCCTTTTTCTCATAGGTTGAAAATGACCAGCAAAACTGCTTGTAAATGAATTGCAGGTGCATTTTCGGGAACATTTACATTTAAAAACAACTGTCCATACACGGTATGGCCAGGCACATTGACTGGAACTGGATCTCAATTACCTAAAACCGAGTTTGAACTTGCAACTGGGGCATCATCATCCATCAATGCTCCAGCTGGATGGTCAGGTCGATTTTGGGGAAGAACCGATTGCTCCACTGCTTCTTCTGAAAAGTTTGTTTGTGCCACAGCAGATTGTGGTTCAGGCAAAGTTGAATGCAATGGTGCTGGAGCTATTCCACCAGCAACCCTACTTGAGTTCACTCTAAGCGGGGGCGGTAATAAAGACTTTTATGATACTAGCCTTGTTGATGGTTACAATTTGCCTGCCTCTATCAGTCCACAAGGTGGGACAGGTAGTTGTAGTTCGACTGCGTGTTCGGGTAATGTAAATTCTGTTTGCCCATCAGAATCAAGCATTAAGGGTTCTGCTGGCAATGTAATTGCTTGTAAGAGTGCTTGCGAAGCATTGAGTCAACCTCAATATTGTTGTACTGGTGCCAACAGTATTCCAGAGACTTGGCCTCCGACAAATTACACAAAGATCTTTAAAAAAGCTTGTCCTCAAGCTTATAGTTATGCATATGATGATAACACGGGCACATACTTGTGCTTCTGGTGGTAATTACCTCATTACCTTCTGCCCCTGAATAGGAATTTAGAGCATACTCTCTTGAACTTGAATGAAGGAATGAGAGAAATCGTATGGTTTGTTTGTTTGTTTGTTTAGGTTTAGTCTTTTTATCCTGTATTTTGAATTTTTATCATCCGATGTTTCACTTTCGCTTTATAATGAGTCATCAGATACTGCAGTATTAAGTTCAATGAATTGTTACCCGTTAACATAAACAAGAAATCAAACTGTTACAATTTGGATAAACCAGCTTCTTTGTTTTGCATCAGAACTAGTTCCTTTCTCAAGATTTTGCCAGCAGCTGATCTTGGAATAGAATTAATGGAAGGCACTTTTGTGACTTTTCTGTATGGGGCAACCTGTAAATTTCCAAGAAACAAGATTAATGGGAGCATAGAAAGAACAAGAGAAGATTATGCATAAAAATACCAAGTCCAAAACTGTAAAATTTGACAAACAACACAAACCTGGCCGGGTATGAATTGAATGACTTGATCTTCAGGCAATCTCAAGCTGTTTGCTCTCACCACGTATGCCATCGGTATTTGCCCTGATTCCTCGTTTTTGCAACTCTGGAGATTCAATTTACGTTACTTGTAGACAAGGGAAAAAGAGATATGGATATGTAGAGTTGAAAGCAGAGTGACGTACGCTATGACTGCTGCATCGAGGATTAGAGGATGACTCACAAGTATGGCTTCCAATTCTGCTGGAGCTACCTGCATTTGCAATCAAAGGTTTCAAAAATTTGAGATGTCATGAACTAAATAACTTGATACATATATGCATAGCTTATTACTTACTTGGAACCCGTTGTGCTTAATTAGCTCCTTGATTTGATCAACTATATAAAGGGATCCGTCAACATCAATATAACAAAGATCACCAGTTTTTGACCATCCTTCTCAAGAGTTGCTGCTGTTGCTTTATCGTTTCTCAAGTATCCTTTCATCACATTATCACCCTTTAACCAGAGCTCCCCATCCTTACAGGGTGGCACCTGAATCACGAACCTGTTTAGCAATATCTGATTCAGCAGTGTTAACTAGGTTCGAAGTAGTGAGTACTGCACCTACAGAGTACATACAAAATGGCAAGACATATAGGAGGAAATGATAGAATCGAATTAGGAAAGACAAGAAAGACGACATCGCCTTTCGGTATCCCAAAACCCAAATGCATGATAGAGAGCTTCTGCAATGGATTTTATATATAGTAGGTAACTCGGTTATTAGTAACCGAGTCAATTAGTGCTACTCTTGACACACCGTGATCTGGATGTGGGAATTGCTTTTTTTTTTTGTTTTTTTTTTTTAATTTAATCCACCACATGATTCTCGCCGAGTTGATGTAATGAGTTATAGATACCGGTGGCAGAGTGAAAACCACTTAGAGAGTAGAGATTGCTCGGAAGAGACCGCTGATTCCTTTTCATCAATGTCGATCCATGTTTCCTGACTTGCCATGGTATACGTCTTACTTGTTAACCTTGATATCTACAGAATGTTTCAAGCTTTAAAAGTAAACTGGAACCAGACTTGAGTGAATTTATGCATCAGTGAGTGTAGACTTGGCCTCTTTAAGCCCGTTCTGCACAGCTTAAATCGAAAGTGCACGGCATCGCCAAATCGTCTTGTCGTTTGGAATTTTCCGTAACCTTATTTAAAAGATCCATTCTCTACGCATTATTATCCTGGCCATTTTGAGGGCTACTCAAAACTAATTTGGGGCTACTATTTTAAACTCATTCCATAGATGTGGTTATGGGATAACCTACTGGTATGCAAAAATACTTAAATACCCTCTCAGTAACCAAACAATTACCATTAACTCTTTCACCAATAAAAGTTTAAAAATATAAACCTAAATCATTCTCACCTTCTTCTCTACCGATCATCACTCACTGTTTTCTCTTCTTCTTCTCTTGTTTTCAAACTCTCGATTGTGGCACAATCCAATTCATCATAAACCAATTCATCGTATAATCGTAAACCAATTCATCGTCGTAATTACAATCTAAAATGGCAAGAAAAAAGCAAACAACCCGTCAACCTGCTAATACTAACTGGTCGGATTTTTCCGAGAGAATAAGAAATAGAGAGATCGTTGAAGAACATATTGAAGAACACGAAGAACACGAAGATGATGACCTAGAAACAGAGACTGATTCCGACAATCAGACTCTCCAGAACTCTGTAATGGCTCCAATAAGGTAAGGGTATTATTTGTGTTTATTTTGATTCAATTGAATGAAATCGTGAAGAGAATATCTAGGGTTTTAGGTTATTTGTCATAATCGGTAGTTTCCTTTTTGTATTTAACTATCGATTATGTTAGTATTCTTCATTGCTCATGAACATCGACCATAATCGATAGTTATATTTAGTCATAAACTACCGATTATATTCCTGGACCAAAATTTAGGCATAATTCAGTAGTTTCGTATAGGGTTAAACTCCCGATTATGAAAGTTAGTAAGGAACCTCAAGACATTTTACATAATCGGTAGTTATATTTAGTCATTAACTACCGATTATATTCCTGGACTCAAATTTACACATAATCGGTAGTTCCGTATAAGGTTAAACTCCCGATTATGAAAGTTAGTGATTCCTCAAAACATACATCATAATCGGTAGTTATATTTATTCACTAACTACCGATTATATTCCTGGACCCAAAATTAGTCATAATCGGTAGTTAATCTTTTTATGTAACTACCGATTGTATGTGTGTCCATAGCTTAGACTTTTTTGTTCCATTTTTTATGCACAATCGAGCTACCGATTATGCACAATCGGGTAGTTACTTTGTTTTTTTTACTACCGATTATGAACAATCGGTTGAGTTTAATGTACTTTGTCTACCTATTATGTAGTGATTAAACGGTATCTTGTTGGAAATAATTGTTCTTTCTTTTGTATCAAAGAAGGGAAAGGCGATCTAAGCATTCCCACGATACAATTCTTTCGGGGCTTCGTCATGAAGGGGGTAAGAAAATAACCACTAGTGCAAGAAGACAAAAGAGCGCTAGCGGAATTGTTATCACCGAAGGAACTCAACCAAGTGTTCCAAGAAGTAGAAACGAAAAAGAAGAAGGACCAAGTGGTACAAAGAAGCCAGCTAAGAAGAAAGGAGTACCCAAGTGGTACAAACAATCCAGCTAAGAAGAAAGGAGGACACAAGGTCCCCGCCTCTTTGAATATGAAGGGTATTCAAGAAGGCCAAATCCCTGGGTTACCAAGAGATGGAGGAGATCTATTATTTGAGTACAAAGACTCTTGGACGAAAGAAATTTACTCAACTGAGGTAATAATTATAAAATACCATTTTTAACATATTGTCTTTTTATTCGTAGAAGTGTTAACTGTTATTCTAATTATTTTTTAATTCTTCGTGTATATTACGACCATTCCGATGCGGTTCGTCTATTCAAACCTACGGCTGCACCAACAAAGATGAAAGATTGGTCGTTAGATGATGAGTGTGAACGGTTCAAGCAAATTATACTGCACGCTGGGTTATCTACGGCTGCCGAGAATTCAATATTACATCATGACCGGGTTTTGATATCAGCCTTTATGAAGAGGATGTATCCTGAGACCGATACCTTCCACATGTCGTGGGGAGAGATGACGATCACCCCCAATGATGTGGTGCAGATTCTAAGTCTCGCTGACCATGGTACGTCGGTCAAGTTTGATTAGGTGAAGAAGTTAAGATGGGAACAACTTTATTTTTACACTCAGAGGTGCCTTGGTTGGGATCGAGCGACATCCGACGAAGAGTTCAAACAGTGCTTTCCTTACAACCAGACAGTTCAGCATGGCTTAACTGATGAAAATGTTCAAAGGCACCAAGGCTAAAGAAGAAATGAATCCAGAGTTTAGCGATGACCAGGTCAATGCTGCAGCCACTGCATATCTTCTCTGTATTTTGGGATGTGTCATTTTCCCCAATACTAGTGGAAACCGGGTCAACGCCAACCTTCTACAACTTTTGCATCCTCTCAACAAAGTTCGTGACTATTCGTGGGGCACCGCATGTCATGCATTCTTGATGGAAGAGTTGAGAAAGGCATCCAGGGAACAAACTAGCCAAATTGCCGGGAACGTGAGCCTACTACATGTATTTTGGTAACTCTTTTGATGGTTTGATTGTTATTTATTTTTTCCTCTTTTAAGAATCAATTTTCTCATACTTGGTTTGATATGTACACTAGACATGGATCTATGACCACTTCTCGTCCCTCGAGTTGGCCAAACAGAATCCGGCATGGGAGAAAGGAACACCCCGAGGAACAAAATACATCTTTGACAACAACCTTTCAAGGTCTAAGGAGCATGAGTTGATATCTTTGAGGAGGAAATTAGACTCGATGGCGTCCAAAGATGTATGCTTTGATCCATACAGGGAAGACCGAGCTAGTGGTCATATAACGGGAAGGTCTAAGTTGTCGTTCTACTATGGACCCTTGTGGAATCCCACTGGATATTTCATTTACAATGCCTCTAAGGTGACTCGTAAACTCGGTTATGTAAAAGAAGAACCTATGAGTCACATGCGCGGCAGGTTCAAATTGGACGCCGAGAAATCTACTTGTGGTAAGGACTCTATCACAGTAGTTTACTCTGATAACCCATCCGTTGAAGATTGGAATAATAGGATGCAATATATGATCAACGAGGGGAGACGTGTCAACCGAGGTGATGAGGCAGATCCACGTATATGGTATGGTACTGACAGCATTCTCATCTTCATGTGATCCATGAAGAGAAAGGAAATACCACCAGGGTGTCCGAATATACTTGCATAATCAAAGACAAACCCTCTGGTTATGAAAGGCTGGTACATAATGTTATTTCCTTTTGATTTTAGTATTACGACTCAATATTTTAGATAATAATCGTTTGATTGTTATTGCCTAAAAACAGAAAAAAAAAAAAAAATTGTATTTTTCTCAAAGAAGATAGTTGGGTGCATAAATGCGGGAGTGCCTTCATCAATTGAGAAGATGATGAGAGAGCATAAAGACCTCATTGATAACATTGATAATGAAGCCTATGCTAGCAAGTTTGGTAGAAATCTGTGAATAAGCCTAAGAGTGTAGCAGAAAAGCACACTAAAAGATCTCGCGGTTCATCGAGTGTTGATGTTGAAGCAAATGTCCCTGAGGGTGAAGCCAATGCCGCTGATGCTGAAAAACTTTTATCCCCTGGTGCTCGTCGTCCTTGTACCAAAACCAAAATAATTAGAAATTAGATTGTGGTTGTTTAACTTATGGATATGTCTCTGGTGTTTAATTTTCTAACATTTGAAAGGATTTTATGTTATTTTTGTGAGTTATCAATTGATTTGCAAGTTAACAAGTTATTTTGTTGAAATTTTACATTATAATCGGTAGATAAGTGGTTAGCATCACCTACCGATTAAGTATGTTCATCAACAATCGGTAGATAACAATCTACCGATTATGTTAGTGTTATACAATCGGTAGATAAATATCTACCGATTACACTTACCGATGGAACTGCCTGTTCCTGGACACATTTTGCACTATAATCGGTAGGTTAAAAAATTCTCAGCCTACCGATTATGCATGTTCAAAATGTTGGAATTTTGATAATTTTTTCGATTTTCAGTTTGGAGCAACATACATAATCGGTAGGTTAAAAAAATCTTAGCCTACCGATTATGCATGTTCAAAATGTTAATTTTGATAATTTTTTCGATTTTCAATTTGGGGAAACATACATAATCGGTAGTTTAAAAAATTCTTAAACTACCGATTATGCATGTTCAAAATGTTGGAATTTTGATAATTTTTTCGATTTTCAATTTGGGGCAACATACATAATCGGTAGTTTAAAAAATTCTTAAACTACCGATTATGCATGTTCAAAATGTTGGAATTTTGATAATTTTTTCAATTTCCAATTCGGGACAACAAATTATAATCGTTGGTTTAAAAAATTGTTAAACTACCGATTATGCATGTTCAAAATGTTGGAATTTTGAAAAAAAAATTTCAATTTTCAATTTGGGGCAACATACATAATCGGTAGTTTAAAAAATTCTTAAACTATCGATTATACATGTTCAAAATGTTGGAATTTTGATAATTTTTTCAATTTCCAATTTGGGGCAACGCATTATAATAGGTAGTTTTAAAAAATTGTTAAACTACCGATTATGCATGTTGAAAATGTTAGAATTTTGATAATCTTTTCGATTTTCAATTTGGGGAAACACATTATAATCGGTACTAAATATATTTGTTAGATTACCGATTGTTAAAATCGGTAGATAATGGTGATCCCAATACTTCCGATTGTTAATATTCGTACGAACTTAGTGTACATATTTTCTGTACACTCTTGTTACACCATGCCTCAACGGCTCTTTTTTTGAAAAAAAGAGCCGTTAAGACTCTAATATATATAAGGAGGGTGACATATTCTCATTTAAGAACCTCCAATACATTTTTACTCTCCAACATCGAAGAAATAATCGTATAGATTAATGGCTCAACCTTTCATGGCAGAGGAAGTTTTATCGTTATGTAGGCGCTATGTGCAATTCTATCTGAAACGAGGAGAAGAACGTAAGCAAAATGGTGTAATGAGTATGAGTTATTTGGATAGTGTTCACGAAATTTTTTGTGTTGACACCAGGAACCCCAATAACCGTAATAAAACTCATTTTTTTGTCGATTTCATTCTATAGGCAGAGAAGTTGATCCATTTGTGAATTTAACTTATCTTGTCAATCGATATCGTTTGAGAGGTGAAACTAATGATGAAGTTATAACGAGATCTCTCGAGGAATGACGACGATGGAAACGATCAAATTACTGTTACGAAGCTCATTTCAATATCATCAAGGTAATGGACAGATTCAACCCGTTTAAGGTTCGTCCACGCCGTTAAAGCTGAAAGGAATTTTCCAAGGCAGTGTAAAATAATAATTAATTTAATAATAATGTAAAACGCCAGGTTTATAAACAGAAACCAAAACCTAATTATTCTTCTTCTCAACCTATTCACGCCTCTTTTTCTTCTCATTTGCTTGTCTACCTCTACCTCTACCTATTCACGACTAAAACAGCCTCCTTTTCCATTTCTTCTCCTCTACCGATTCTTATACTCCCTTTACTATCATTCTTCATTGAAAATGACTCCAAAATCTTTATCTAAACAATCAAAGAAGGGAAAGGAAAAGATGGTGATAGAGGAGTCCAAAATCATCGAAATAATTCGTCATCCGATTCAGACGATATAACCCTCGGACCAAAAAAAATTCCTACACAATTAAAGAAAGGAAATGAAAAGTAAGTTACATCCAACTTTTATGTTTTTAGTCATTACTTTGAAGAAATCATGATAATTCTTTTTTATAATTTTCTGAAACAACGCATAATCGGTAGAAATCTAGCAAACTTTATCTACTGATTATGCCTCGATTTCATCATTCCTGAAAAACATCATGCACAATCGGTAGGTATTGCATAATTTTATCTACCGATTATATAATCGGACATTTACTGAAAACACGCCCTACCGATTGTGTGTAATCGGTTGATATTTCATAATTTTAACTACCGATTGTGTGCTTTTGTTTATTTTTATAATAGCTATTGTTTATTTAGTTAATAATCAATGTTTGGGTATGTTCATTAGGGTTATGGATGAAGATGAAGGTCTTTCTCCGGCTCAAAAGGCTGGATTGCTTTCTCGTCCTCTTTTCAATTTGCCGAAAGGAGTTTCTGATGTACAAATATATCAAATGATGCTGGATAATCCGGATTTCTCACAAATGATGAACGATGCTGATTATTGGTGGAACGGTCCTGACAATCCCCTCAACTACGTTGAAGTTCCATCTTCGGATGAAGGATCTAAGGAATAAATGAATCGAAGGATAGAGGCCGATCCGGATTTTGATCCTTGACTCTTTTTCAGGGAGAAAGACTTCTCAGGCACAAACCCATACTACAACGAAGCTGGAGAGTACATAGGTCCAGTGGAGGAAGATGAAGTTGTTGCTGAGCCTAAGGGGAAAGAGAAGAAGAAGAAGCGAGTTGAAACTAGGACCAAGTCGAGAGTAACAAAGAGTGGAAGAATTTCATGAGATCAATGAGATTGATCACTTTGAATTTCTATGATGTGTTTTGTTCGTTTTTTTCTGATGTTTTTAGTTTTTTTGAACAAGTTTAATGAACAATATGTAGTAATTTTATTTGAACAAGTTTTTCTTCGGATGTTGAATAGTATTATGAAATTAGATGTTAAGTACAATCGGCATAATCGGTAGATAACTGTGTTTCTAAATTACCGATTAAATACAATCGGTAGTTATTAATTTCCCGTACTACCGATTAACCACAATCGGTAGTTATTTATGTTCACTAACTACCGATTATGGCAAGAAAAGCCTGGACAAAAAAACCATTATAATCGGTAGATAAATTTGATCTTTAAACTACCGATTACAAAGTTTAAAATTTTAAAGTTTAAATCAATTCTGGCTACAATCTGTAGATATAAATTTTCAATTTCTACCGATTGTGAAAGATGAAGAGTTAGAAATTTTGGAAGTTTTGAGAAATTCTTTTTTGGGGCGACACCTATAATCGGTAGTTATGGTACTCCATTAAACTACCGATTATGAAATCAAAATCCAAAAAAAAAACAATCTGGGAATTTTGTACAATCGGTAGGAATAAAAATCACGAGACTACCGATTGTACAAAACTATAACTCAACTAAATCAATCTAAAACACTCTTAATTTCTATTCCAAAACTATAACTCAAATGCATCATCAAACACTAACTATAACCAAATTAATTACCTAATTAATTAACATTAACACTAATTAAACAAGAATATATTAGCCGTTAAAAAAATATATGGATAAGGAGTGTATTGATATTACTTTATAATGATTTTATTTTATTTTATTGGTAGCATCAAATTAATTTTGGATAGCCCTTAAATAGACTAGGATTATTATTATCCATTCATGCGATAATAAAACAAACCTATGCAATATGAGACACGTAACGTTGAGGATGAAATCGAGTTGGTTTATTTCTCCAGTTTAAAAAGGTGAATCTTTTTCTGAGAGAGCATAATGCTTCTGGGATTCCAGCCATGCCTATTAGCTAGTAGTGTGAGCCAGGCGATATTGCTGTCACCGAGAATATGGTCGGATTCAAGAAACGCACCATCAAAAGCTGTCTTGGATAGCAAAATTGTTTGGCTCACACTACGGAGTGTATAATTAAGAACACTAGGCTTATCTCTAAACCTATGTAACAAATTATCGATTTCTCGATTGGCTTCCGAGTAGAAAATCGACAGAAAAGCAAAACATTTTTGTATTCATATTGAATAAGCGGAGCACATAAACTCAAAATCTAGAATGATCAATGGATTTTGAACTTCTTATCCACAGTCTAATAGCAAATCCCAGGGGAGAAGTTACTCCAAGCTGAATTAGTTAGGCACATTGGGCTCACATGGGAGCAGTTACTAGTTCCTAGTTCCTAACTTCCTACTTTAAAACCCCTTCTTTTTTTTTTGTCCTTTTCTTTGCTGTCTGTAGTATTTTATTTGATTTTGTTTTGTCATTTTATCTTGACAAATTATTCAAAATTAAATTATAGAAACTGAAAATAAAATACCCTTTATTATTTTATCATAAAAAGCCATTTTTTCTAGAACCTTAAGAAATAACTAGATTTATGTCCGTTGATTTCTTACAATATTGGTATTATTTTATCATAAAATATTATTTTTTTATAGAACCTTAGAAAAATAATTAGATTTATATCTGTACTATACACCGGGCATATTTAATTTCTTATAACAGTTATCTTCGATCAAATTTTTCTTCTTTTAACAAAATTAACATATACCATGTGTTATATATTGGGTTTGATGAGAATTTTTACTTTGGGATGATGGATTCCATCGCGATGCATTAAACCTTTTTGACTATCCAAGCCCAACAAACAAAGCAATACTTCCGGCCATGTCAATGAAAAATTCAACAAATCCACAAAAACAATCTGGTAAACAAATTCAACATACACCGACACACAATCTAAATATACTTTGGGATTAAAGTAAACATAAATTTGATAATACTCCCTCCGTTTCTAAAAAAGTGTTACTATCACTGTAGTAACACTTTTTTAGAAACGAAGAAAGTATAATATAGCAGAAGTTATTTTTTATTAAACATTGATTTCAAAAGCTGGCGCTTTCATCAACAATTAGAGTATCTGCCGCTTCATGTTTACCGAGTTTCAATAGAGCTTGGGCTTGTACAGCGAAAATCTACAACAGAAGTAATGAAAAATTGATGTATAAATAGATGCAAGTAAAATCAGATTACAATAACTAAGGTTCTTATAGTTTGCAGTATGAACCTGTGGAGTTGAATCTGCACTTCCTGATATTGTGAACCGGGTTCTTAATTTGAAGAACTGCATTCTAATTTGTTGATATGCCTTGAATCATTTGTTTGCCGGAATACTACGGGGAGTCCGAGGGGCAGAGCCCCTCGGCGGTGGTCTCGCTGACCGGTCAGCGAGTCAGGGGTCCAGGGGGCGACGCCCCCGGCTGGGGGGGGCAGCGCCCCCCGCCTAAACGGTATACGTAATGTATTATGACTGGGATTGTTTTCCGCTTTCTAGTCGAATTAGGGTTTATCTCTTTGCCCTATATATAGGCATACGTTGTACCTAGAGTAAGTATCTTTGGTATTCTGCTCAGTAATAAAACTCTGGTTTCTCTGCCGTGGAGGTAGCTAACGTAATAGTTAGTGAACCACGTTAAATCCCTGTGTTCTTTATTTGTTTATCGTTCTCGTTTGATCTCTCGTTATAACATAATTTTTGTGTTTCTTTTCTTCATTGCTTGAGATGAGTTTGAAGAGTCTGTGCTTGAGAAATCACATTATGCTTGGCTTCTTTACATGCATTCTTAAAATGGTACCGAGCAGTTTCAGCTACTCCCAATCTGCATTACAATTAGTCATGTACAAGTCATTAGAAATTATAGAAATTTCAGTGCAAATGATTCTGAGTTATCAACTTATCACAAAAGCACCCGAAATAGAGTGCTGCTAATCTGTGACGAGCTCTATGATAAAATGGGTAAGTTCTAATGGCTTCTTTGCACTCAAGCAATTTTGAATATCCCCTCCAATGAACCATTAATTTTATCTTTTTATCACACATTTAGCACAAAGAGAAAAGCATTACTCTGTATGAGTTGGAAAACGGAATAGAGTGTGTAGTTATCTCAGTTGAGGGTAACTTATATAAGTATTACTTTAGGATTAAACTGATTTTTTTGTGTTTAGGATCTGTTAGGAATTAGGATTCTTATTTTAGCAGTTGTATAAATAGTATTTACTTTATGTTTAAATAAATACCTTATCCAAACATTCAAGTGTATATCAGTGAAATCTCCTTTGTTTGAAAACCTTTGTGTTGGTATCTGCTGATATCCAGAATGGTGACATGTAATCTCTGTGTGTTCATAAAGGCGACATGAGAAGGAACTGTTTGTTATTGGAGGGGATATTCAATATTGCTCTCTACAAAAGTATGACCATCCTTGAATATTCTTAACACGTGCAGTTCAGGATCTACCTTCAAAAGTGTTGATATGCCTTGAATCATTTGTTTGCCGGTATACGTAATGTATTATGACTGGGATTGTTTTCCGCTTTCTAGTCGAATTAGGGTTTATTTTTTGCTCTATATATATGCATACGTTGTACCTAGAGTAAGTATCTTTGGTATTCTGCTCAGCAATAAAACTCTGGTTTCTCTGCCGTGGAGGTAGCTAACGTAACAGTTAGTGAACCACGTTAAATCCCTGTGTTCTTTATCTGTTTATCGTTCTCGTTTGATCTCTCGTTATAACAAAAAGAATGAGGAAATAGGAGCCATTGCACAAATTCAAGCCATGGCATCCTGCCTCGACTTCGACCCTGACTTCTACTCCCTCGCAGCTCATGAGGCCATTGCTTGCCATGCTCTACCTGTTGCTGTTGCTTCTCTCTCCGCGCTCCTTAGCTATACTCTCATGGAAAACCAATGTCAACTCCGGAGGTGGTAGTGCTCCAAACTCTACTCACACTCCTCTCTCAGGATATGTGAGAGGAGACAGAAGTTCTAAAATTCATGAAGCATGTTCACATTCGCATGAAAGAGATTGGCCCTGAGAACTTCTTAGGAAAAGGAGAGGTCAAGAGGCGCGAACATAATTGGTTTGCATTGAATTCATGAAACAATGGAACACAAATGGGGAAAGAGAAGAAATACAAACTATGTGCAGAATTTCTGGAGCTGGCATCGGAATTCTATGGTGCTAGGATTGTTGGTGATGAAGTAGAAGATCACCGTACCATGATCTGCAAGTTGTTGGGTGTATCAGCCAATATTGCAGCAGAGAAGCAAAGTGGCGTTGCACTGAAGGAGTCTGACTTGAAGCAAGCTGTGCAACTGTTGGACAGAGTTGGTAAGGTATGGATGCTATTATTATGGTTTTACTGCTTCATTTTCTCGTATTCTCTAGTTAATGCTGCATTAGTTTGTCTGCTGCCAGGCAGTGTTATATATCCTATACTGCTAATCAACCTGATCAGTTTTATAGCTTCCATTCCTTTTCATTTTTTTCTCCTAAACTATTTCCATGGTATGTATCATAAATTTATAATTCATGCAGGTGTTAGCTGGAATGCAGCTCAGCGATGACTGTCAATCCATTGATTCGAGCCTCCACTTTATGTACAGTCTCAATGCTTATAATCTACAGACTAGGCTTGATGATTCTAGAATTCAACAGCTTCTTTTGGTAAAGAACTTTGCATCCTCAAAGATGTGTAAACCCGAGTATCTCCTCCGGATTGGTTTCAATGCTGCAAGGCCAACATTCCAACTTAGAAGTGTCTGATTATAATTATCCAGTCATGTGATCCAATTGGTTTGTACCTGAGTTCACACCCAATCCAAATAAAATCAAAATTATGAGTAACCTAAAAAGAATAAAGAAAGAAATCAAATGGAGTAATTATTAGGGAATGTTACTCATTGAAATCCTCCATGAAGACAGTAGTAGGCAATTCCTGATATATAAATTCAACAAATAAAAACACTTAATTGACCATGAAAACAACAAAAGTAGACAATAAAGAGATTCTTAACTATAATGGCATCCATTATATATGCAAACAGAGATAGATAGAGATCAAAATGGCTATGAAATAAAACATACATAGTTATGAGAATACTTGAAGGTAAATCAACGAAGAAAAGAAGAGAGATGATTAAGGTTATGTTAGATTAGGATGAGATACATGTGTAGGTGGTGGAGAAGAGAGGTGGAGGCGGAGATAGCTCGAATAATGGAAGACAGGTGATTAGGTTTAACGA
This sequence comes from Papaver californicum, assembly GCA_023531435.1. NCBI lineage: Eukaryota > Viridiplantae > Streptophyta > Magnoliopsida > Ranunculales > Papaveraceae > Papaver > Papaver californicum. Next base: position 6,543,214 of record JAJJMC010031261.1, on the reverse strand, counting down.
AGAATGAGAGACATTCGTGTTTTTAGGTTTAGTTGGAGCTTGACGGCTCCCAAAAATTGAAAATCAAGGGATTACGGTGTTGAAAGGTGGTATGGGAAGATGGTGAGTTTTGTAAGAAAAGGTATTAATTGCTTTCCTTTTATCGATTATGATTTTAAAAAATTCTAAGGGTGGTGAGGTGAATTTTTTTCACTGTTCAACATGGACACATAAAAAGTTTAGATTTTTAAAGGAGAAGATGAGCTCTTGACCTCATTGATTACATCCAATTCGCCTACCTCTTTCCCTATCCAGAGTTCTTCTGTTCCACTCACTCCAATTCGTCCAGCAATAGCGAAAACAATGATGTTTCTTCCTTGATTATTGCCAATCTTTATGCAGTTGGTGCGTTAATGTGTTTGCTTGTCCGCATCTCAAATTGAAACCTCCGAGAGTTCTGGGACATTCATCAAATTTTTTTTCCTCTCTCGTAAACTCATTATTTAAGTAGTTTATATATATAACCTAAAATATAAAAATAGTACTACCTCCGTTTTAAAAAAAGAATTACTATCATTTTTTTAAATTAATTTATTTTTAAGTTAAAATAAAAAGTGATAGTAATATTTTTCCAAAAACGTATGATTTTTTTATTTTTTATGGATAACTAAACTGACCTTTATGTTTTATGTATTACTAACTAATTTATTAAAATAAAAAATCATGTTTTTACAGTTAATTAACTTATGGCATTATTTGTGGGTGGTCGTTGTTCTTATTAAGTCTATTAATTGTAGAATTGGTTGCATGAGAACCGGTCCGGTTATTATCTCAATTATCCTATTGAATCCATCCGCTTCCTTGCTAGGGAATAATTAAATTTTTAAATCATACTGGTGTTACGATTAGTGTTCTTTTAAAAAAGTAAGTTGTTGGTAATTTAATCCATCTGCTCGTCAATCTTACTAGTGTGTATGTGTATACTTCCGAAGAAAAATATTATTTTCACGGATGTCAACAATGATAACTATATATTTCACCAAATAATGTGTGAAAACAACAGCTTGCGTATCTTATAAATGTGAATCCAAAGTATAAAGATACAATCATTCTTTTTATAAATGTATAAGACCTTTCTTTTCTTTCAATCTTTTTGCTTTATCTCTCTTTCTCTGCATGTCCAACTGTTTTAAAGCACTATCATCTTATAAGTGCATAATCTACATGGTTTTAGTGTCAATTCCATACTTATTTTAGTTCTATTTTTTTTTATTATACATTGTGTTACCCTTGTTTTCTATTTTGTTTCTTATGTTAGGCTGATTCAACCAAAAGAAGTAGAAACAGCTTTAAAAGTGCTAAGGAAGTGAAGTGCTACAAGTGAAGAAAATTAAAGAAAAAATAAAACTCCTTTAAATTCAGGAATTCTTCTCACCATCTTGTAAAGAATTGAAAGGCGAAGCCAACACAAAACGAATTAGGTCACTCCGAGTTCGTAAGAAGAAGTTATGAGCAAAACCGTGAAACCAACTTGGATTTGTTATATGTTGAGCCTTATTGGGCCTACGCGGGAAGATAAATAAGTGGGTTCGCCTTTGACGTGAAAATTATGGTTTTTGTTGGTTTTTGAGGAGGTTAAATCTCCTAATTGGATACGGATCAAAAAGGTGGAAGAGTTTAAAGAGATTAGGTTTCCTAGTTGGATATACATCAAGAGGAGGTTAGCAAAGCATATATAAAGGGGAGTCTAGATATAATTTTCTACACAACTTCTCCACGTATAAGAGACCAAATTTTGGTTTACTCCTAAATCAGAGATGTGATTTGATTTGTATTCTTCTCATGTGTAAGTTGGTTTGGCTCAGCTGTAACTAGTCGAACTTCTACATGTCGCAAATCATTTCCAAATAAATTATCAAAATGTTTGCGAATGTCAATCCCAAACAGAGTATGGCTTGAAACACTAACATTATCTTGGCTGAGAGATGCATATTCTTCATCATAAACTCCCTTGCTGGAAATGGATAAGTCCAAAAATTCTTCAAATGTGAACTTTTCAGTATCTTCCATCTTCGCCATCTCAGTAAACAAAGGAACTTTCATGTCCACGAAGCTGTCGACCAAGGTTTCAACGTCTTGTTCATCAGGGTTCTGCGATATCCCTTTAATAGTTTCAATACTCTGGTCTATAGCTTCAATCACCTTTTTCACTGCTTCTTGTTGAAGTCTAGGTAAATCATCCTGCAACCATAAAGTTTTTTTCATGATAGTTAAATACATATTGATATGTACAATTATATGACAATAATAAAACACATTTGTAATCAAGTACATATTGATATTTATAGTTATATTGATAAACACATTTGTAATAAAGAGTGAAACTAGCCAGCATTACTTACCTGTGTGTTGCTTTTCTCTTGCATCTCTTTGACCTCTTTCTCCAAGTCAGATTTATCCCATATTTTAATAACAGAAACATCAACACCATAAAATTTATGCACCGAAGGTGGTGTTGAAAATGCAACATTACATGGAACCCTTTTGACGGTGGTGTCACTCAAAACATTTTGTTCATATTCTGTTGGAGTAGTCGCAGTTGACACTTCTTTTGTTGGAATCTTAACAAATGGATCTCCCAAAACTACTTCATCTTCTATTTTGTTTTGCAAAAGAGGATCTATTGGAGTAGTAGGAGATGAGAATTCTCCTGTTGGGTCAGTACCCAAATGAGTGGGACTCCCATCAACTGAGTCCCAAAACTCTTCTTCATTTTCAGGTTGCAAGGGAGAAGCTTTCATGTATATGTCATTCAACATTTGCAGAAGCTTTGATGCATCAAGCGGTCCATCTTCATGCTGCATGGTGTTCGTTTTACCCCATTTTTCAAAGATTGTCTTTGTCGAATCTTCATATCTTGCTTTCCAATTATCTTCCTCTACTGCCTTCCCTGCAGTTTCTTCTTTATCTTCAATCTTTTCAGCTTCACTCTCCTCTTATGCAAGTCTTCTTGTGATTCTATTCAGAATTTGCTTTTGTTGATTGGTGTACAGAACCTTGAAATTTTCATGGAACTGCACCAAAACAACAAAATATGTATTCAGAAATATGTACTGTGAAAACTAGTTTTTTCATGAGGTACATATCAATATATACTGTAGGATAATAAACATCATACATTCAATACATATCATTATATAATGTAGGATAACAAACATCATAAATGCAGTAAATAAGTACATATTTTTCTTACCTCATATTCAGTTGTATAAATGTCTTTTTGGAGTGTAACACATAAGTTTTTCATATCCCATTTGACAGCTCTTGGAACAAACTTTTTTTTTTTTCCGGAATCGTCTTTATTTTCTCCGGTTCCAGCAAATAGGTATGCTCTGCATACGAAATCTGTTTTGGAAAAAAAAATCACCAAAACAAAGTTAAAAGTAAATCATGATTTTCACTGCGTAAACTATTAAAAAGATTTTTAGTATGTATTCTTACCAATAAATAGTTCAGACATCCGGTAGTATTCTCGACTGCATTTACATTGTCATTTAGTGACTTTTCTAGGTAAGAATGTATCAAATCTGGCCATGACACATTCTTTGTAGCCTCGAGATCCCCCACAAGACCAATGTACTTTTCAGTCAACACATTTGCATATTTTGTTGTGAAAAACAACGTGATACACATGAATAGGCATATAAGCCTTGCAAGGTCTTCCACATCTCTCACTTCTTCACTTTTTTCCTCACTCCCTTCTTTAATATCTTCCTCACTTTCTTCTTGTTCATTTTCTTCATTCTTTATATTCTCTTGATCCCTCCCACTTTCTTCGGGTTCTTCGTCACTTTGCTTTTCTTCAGATTCTTCAACTTTTTCATTTGCTTTCTTCTTAGTTGCTGGTTTTTTTCTTAAAAGTTTCAAGATTTCTTCTTGTATCCTCACTCTATTTACCTTGTTAGTCTTTTCTACATCACCAAAGAACCTTTGGAAGAAAGCATTGTTTCGATATCCATCCCTTGACGTCAGCATCATATCTTCATGTTGTATTTTCCCTGATCTTGGCATTCCAAAGATAACACATATTTCTTCAGGAGTGGATGTCAGAATATGTGAAACTCCATGCCTTTTGAACTCAAATGTGAGCTCATTCGCAACTTTACTTATCTTATAACACTGCATTAGATTGGTCACTGTAGTTTCATTCTTCATCCAGTGATCTACACCAAGATTTGTGTACCAGAACATAAAAAAAATATTTCCACATGATTGCTCACTAATATCCCCAACTGAGTTTCACTCGACTCAAGCTTTGCATCCCTGATTGATCTAACTAGTGAGAAAATTCCCATGAAACCACTTCTGTAGATTTTCCTAGCAGGTGCAGGTGCTTTTGTCTTCTTTGTAATTTTTTTAACATTACCTATATAATGAACACACTTTCAATAACCCTACAATATATCAATATGTAGTATAATACAAAACAAAGTATATATTTTGATATATTGATATATGTCTGCTATATCATGAACAAAGTATATATCGATATGTCCTAATCCAATTCAAGATTAGAACAAAGTACA
>JAJJMC010031261.1:6503412-6538249 GCA_023531435.1 Papaver californicum | reverse complement strand
ACTGACCCAATTCAAGAGTTAAAACTAAAAACCAAGTACATATCAATATATAAACTATGTTGCATGCTAGATCTATGCTATAACATGAAAAAACTATATATATATATATATTGATATATACCGATGTTGTATGCTAGATCTAACTTCTATAACCTGAACAGAGTATGTTATATATTGATATCCACCGATGATTAGAATCAATACCTTCTTTATCAGAAACAACAACACCCTTCTTCTTCTTCTTTGATGTTGATGGAGAATGAACAACAAGAGCTTTCGTAAGAAGAGCTTTCTTCTTCTTCTTTGTAGATGGAGAATCAACAACAACAATTTGCTTCTTCTTCTTCGATGTTGTTGGAGAATCAACAACATCAGTGTTCTTCTTCTTTTTTTATTTTGGTGGTAGAGAATCTACGAGAGAAGTTGTCTTCTTCTTCTTCGATGGTGGAGATTGAGGAGTACCTTGTTCTTCAATTACTGTTTCTTTGATTCTTCTATTGATTTTCCTTTTGGTACCCATTTTAGGTTACTGATGCTAGATTTCTCTTAGTGGTTGAAGACAGCGAGAACCCTCATAATGCTAAACCTTAGTGAGTGCAGTAAAGTTGTTGAGTAGCTTAGGTTCAGTTGCAGTAAACTGTAGAATGCTCAAAGAATATGTTTCAAAGTGTGCTATTACAAATTTTGAATTTGTTGTTTGCGCTAGGTTTTTCAATTTGGTTTCAGGAGGTTTCCAAAATCTTGCCCTAGATTTTCAGGTTTAAACGAAATAAAGAAGGTAGCTGAAACTGAAAATTCGGTTATAAGAAATTGAGAAGTGGAGGAGGTGGAGTACATGGATGGTTCACACGTGATGGCCATAACAGTAATTTTAACTTTTCAAAATGATTTTGGACCTACGGATAATTGGGTTCTCCCGGTGGACTATATGATAACTAGGTCCGGATTTTCTAAACCAACCAGCAAATTACCCGATTGGAAAGGGTGGTCGAAATAATTGTTTAAAAAAATCTGAGTAAGAGCCTTGAAATCAGAAGAACAATATCCTTGGCCCCGTTTCATCCTTCTCCCTCAATTTTTTTTTTCTTGAGAGAAGTTATAAAAAAAAAGAATTTAAGCTAGTTCTGACTTAGGGTAACATTCTGCACGTAGAACGACCCAGCATTTTATCTGTTACCACCTTCAGCATTCGAACTCCATTTATTGGCTTACGCAGTCTATTCACCTCGTTCTTGATATTCGCCTCTGAATGGGTAAAATCATTCTGCCATCGTCTACTTCCAAATAACTGAATAACAGAATAAGCTTTGTAGGCCAAGTTGCTGACACCGCATGCCTAATTGGATTGCAAAAAAATAAAATAGAAAAGCTCTCAGCTTGTGTTTCGGACCTTTCAGTAGAGAGAGAGGTAAAGAGAGAAATACGTTCCTCCTCCAACTAAACTATTACCAACTTCATTTGGTGATTATAAATACACGCCAATATCATTCAACCGGAACTCAATATACCAACAAAAGTAGCTTAGGTAGTAGGTAAGGAATCCGGATTAAAGGCCGTGGAGAGAGAGAAACCATCCAGAGCTCAATTTGCCAAGACACGTCTTGCCCCTTGGGCTCAAAAATGTCATTCTCGTCTTCGACAATGCAGCAGCGTGTTCTTTTATCAGGAGGATTGCTGCGGCTTCAGTTTCTCTCCCTTCTTGTTGTCAATGCTTCTGGTTCCGAGCCTCGTCTAGTTAGGAGCCATATTGCTGCTGATCCTGTGGAAGGTCAAATTGCCAAGCATCATAAACCCAAGTTCAAGCCAGGACCATGGGGCAATGGTCAGGCTACGTTCTATGGAGGTGCTGATGCCTCTGGGACTAACGGTATGTACGATTAAAACAAGGAAGCACTATTGGTTTACTTTTTCATTCATTACTGATCTCTTCTACATTGTAACGTAACGTAACAAGCATCATGTTGATCGTTTGATAATAATTCCACGCTAGCTAAATCAATGAGACCATGGAAAGCTTGTTAACCCTATGCATATGCAGGAGGATCATGCGGTTATGAGGATTTAAGCAAACGCGGATACGGTCAACTAACAGCTGCAATAATCCCATCATTGTACAATGATGGTATGGCATGTGGTTCCTGTTATGAGATCAAGTGCCTCGATCAGAAATGGTGCAAACCAGGGCAACCCTCGGTCTTAGTTACTGGAACTAACCTTTGTCCAGATTCACAATCAGCAGTTCATTTCGATCTTTCCCAACCGGCATTCAGTCAGATAGCCGACTTAACAGGCGGTATCATTCCTATTCAGTGTCGAAGGGTTCCATGCAAGAAAGAAGGAGGGATTCGATTCACAATATCCGGAAACCCCTACTATAACAAGGTATTGGTGTGGAATGTAGCAGGCGCAGGAGATATCAAAATGGTGAAGGTTAAAGGTAGCAAGAAGTTAAAATGGACAACAATGAGAAGAGATTGGGGTCAGAATTGGGTCACAGATGCTATGTTAGTTGGTGAATCTCTTACCTTTAGAGTCATAGCCGGTGATGGGCGTAGTTCCACTTCTTGGCACATCACTGATACTAACTGGCAATTTGGTCAGACATACGAAGGCAAGAACTTCAAGTAATCGATATCATCATGAGTAGATATATTTAGAGTTCCAAAATGGACCTCCAACCTATCCTCTCTTTGTAACTGGTTGGTTTGGATGCGTTTTTGTATGTTTTTTTCATGTGTTAATTTCATGACTCAAGACCAATGTGAAATTGTTTGTGCACCTCAAACATGTATATAATGCAAGAAATCTATGTGTACTGATGCCATAGTGATTATTTTTATATTTTGCTCGATAAAGAAAGAATTTATAATACAACATGGGAAAACACAGAGAAGGAGCTCGAAACAGCCCCAGAAAGCTCAAAGAGCTTACCCAAAAAATCCCAGACAACACGAACAAAAACTTAAGAAAAAAATACAGCTTAAGATGGTCTAATAAAGAACTGATCCCACGCACTAATAATAAGGGAAGCACTAATTCTAGAAAAATACGAATGATTTTTAGCCCAGTTGAAGAATTGAATTTTGATGTCTCTATGTCTGGAACCTTAGTCTCCTTAGCCGCGGAGACCTTAGCATTCCTAGACGACCAAAACCACCCAAATTATAGCAGCTGGAAGCCTACTCCAAAGCTGCTTCCTTGCTCTAAAAGATTTAGACATTTTCAGCTGACAAGAACATCCTTAACGGAGGCATGACATTGCTTGAACTCATGTTGGTTTGTTTTGAACTCCTTTATTTGATATCTAAATCAATCTCTGTGAATATATGTGATGCGAAAAATAACTAGATTTGCAGATGATTCGGATTAAGAGTCATTAAATAAAATAGATAATGTTTACACAGTACGATTAGCTTCTTTAATTGGATTTGACATGACATCAAAATGATCATCGTCCTTTGCAAATTTTCACATGGATTATATTTTGTAACATTGTTTTACTTTTATTTGATTCAAAAGAAAAATAATAACATAAAGTAGATTATATTGCAACGATTGTAGGAGGAGGGACATGAAAAGTTAATACCAAATACCGATAACTTTTTTATTTATTTTAGTTGTTTTGTGTTGGGTAGGATAAGAATGTGTTTTATGCTTCGAAAAAAAAAAAGTGTCCCCGTACGTAACAAAAAGATGTTGAGAGATAAGTTTAGTGATGTAAAACAGTATAAATTAATGTAGGTAAATTTGTAACTAAATCTGGTTGACAACTTCTGCTGTCAAATGCAATTAGTTTAAGGTTTGGAAAATAATGACGGTGAATTTTTCCAGGATATCCACTTCCAAATCTCTCTTTTACCTAATCAAAATCTTTAGTTAATTAGACCAGTATCTTAAGGCTATAAAATCTGGTTTTAGTTAATCAACTAGTAATCTATTGACTAAACTCTACTAATTAATAGATGGTATTACATAATCTCTATTTAAGTGGGAGTTTGTTTAGGTAATATATACAAAAGAGTGGCTAATAGAGAATGACTGCCGTTAATTACACCTAACATCGTGGCACATATTACTCCCCTCTCCTAGATTAAACCTTCTTAATGTATATATATAAACGCCTTTATTTATAAAATAGCCATTAAAATCTTAGAAAAAACATTCGAACAACAAAAAAGAAGGGAGGGAATAAGGAAGAAAGAAACCATCAAGAGCTCATTTTGCAAAGGCAAATTCAAAGGACTCATCCTTTGCCCTTGGGCTCAAAGATGTCGTTGTTGAGATCGACAAAAATGCAGCACGGTATTGCATTATCAGCAGTATTGTTGCTGTTGTTTCTCACCCTTCCTGCAAATGGTTTAGCTTCTTCTTCTCGTCACATATTGACACAATTTGGATCTTCTGTCGATCACGATAAATCTCGTCCCACTAGGAATCTTATTGCTAATGATCCCATTGAAGGTGTACATGCAAAGCATCATAAGAAAAAGTTCGCACCTGGGCCATGGAAACATGCTCAAGCAACCTTCTATGAAGGGTCTGCAACAACCTACGGTACATGTGTATATAGTAATTTAACATATAATATTATGTTGTACATTCGCAGCTTATATATTAATAGCAAAACAATTCAATGACATTTTTAGGTGGAGCTTGTGGATACGATGATTTAAGCAAAGAAGGATATGGGACAGAATCAGCAGCACTAAGCACGGCATTATTCAACGATGGGTATGGGTGTGGTTCATGTTATGAGATTAAGTGTGTCAATGATCCAGAATGGTGCAAACCAGGACAACCATCAATCTTTGTAACTGGTACAGATTTTTGTCCACCTAATTATGCCCTTCCAAGCAACAATGGAGGATGGTGTAACCCTCCAAACTATCATTTCGATCTTTCAAAAACTGCATTCCTTAAGATAGCTGAATACAAAGCTGGAATCGTCCCCGTACAATATCGAAGAGTTCCTTGTAAGAAACAAGGTGGAATCAGATTTACTATTTCAGGAAACCCTTATTATAACAAGGTTTTAATATGGAATGTAGCTGGAGCAGGAGATATTAAGATGGTTAAGGTTAAAGGTAGTCAGAATTTAGGTTGGACAAACATGAAGAGAGATTGGGGTCAGTATTGGATCACTGATGCAAAATGTGTCGGTGAATCTCTCACTTTTAGAGTCATAGCGAGCGATGGACGTAGTTCTACTTCTTGGCACGTTGCTCCTGAGAATTGGCAATTCGGACAAACGTTCGAAGGCAAGAACTTCAAGTAATCGAATCAATTAAAATCGTATATCATCAATTGATTAAGACTTTTCGTAAATAAATAAAATAAACATATTTATGAAACAAAAAATGACGGTCATTCAAATGCATGCCCTCTCCCGATTGAAGATTTTGTGTAATGTTTTGAATTTTGATGGATATATTACCCTTTCTATAATTTTTATAATTCTAACTTTCATCCTCACTAGGTATAAATTTGATAGTTCACATTGCTTATTTTTTTCATTTATTTCTGTCTCTTGCTCGATATTTTTAGCTAATATGGATGGGGCATTCCATAATTTGGACATGGATTATGGGAATGATTCATCTATTTATTTTGCCATATTAGAGAGGGTACGTAAGAGGAGTCAAACCCCCTTCACCTCCTACTTGGCTACTTGGCCAAGACACCACTTAAATGGGAGATGGTTCTCATTAAGAAAACCTCTTTGGTGCATATACCAAGCATTTCTACTGACAGCAGTGATATTGAAAACCTCTCGCTCCATAGATTTTTGTCTAAAACAGATTTTATGTTATGACCTTTTTTTTTCTTTCTTTTGGTTGAAGCTCTGTGGTCAATCTGTCATGTATCCACGATCTTATGCTCACTTGCTCACATTTGTCTCAAGATAACTTCAATCTCTTCGAATTTGTTGATAGAAGTCTATGATTCTATTGGAATAATTATAAAGTGTGTACTGTATTCAGCATGTCAGAGGTTTAGCACGTAAAACATCAAAATTTATTATTATCAGATTTACGGTTGGTGTAACACTTAAAATGCTTCATTCATTTTTCTATCGCATAAATCATTATAAATTATTTTATTTATTTATTTTGGAAAAATATTTATAGTCTATTTTAGTGTTTTTTTGACCGATCAAAGAAAAATTCATTGAAAAGAGAAGGTACTCAAGGGGGTACCTCAACCCAATGAATACAAAAGACAACAATAAAGACCAAAAAGAATAGCAAAAATAAAAAAATAAAAATAAAAAACAAAAGTCAATGGGCCGAAATAATGAGTCCCAAAGAGCTATAACCATATTTGCGGTTAGACCTAACATATTTGTATTAGATTCGTCCCAAAAGAAAGCTTGAAGTTTAACGCTTCTAATTATACTTTCCAATCTTTTCCTTTTGTTTTCGAAGACTCTTGCATTACGCTCCTTCCAAATACTCCACCAAATAGCTACCGGGATGTTGTTCCAAATTCGACTAAGACGATCATCTCCCCAATTGAATTTCCAAGAGTTTACGTTTATAGACACATTGGAGTTATAAGTCCAATTACTTATAGACCCTTCATTAAAGTAGTCCCAAATCCTTCGGATCCTCCAACAATCATAGAAAAGATGCTCGCTAGTCTCATCATTTTCGCCACAAAAACAACAAAGGCTAGAAACTTCCATGCCCCTTCTTAGAAGCTTATCTTTTTTCATTACCCTATCATGAGAAGCCAAAGGAAGAAATTGATTTTGCAAGGATAATTACGGCTCCAAACAACATCTATTATGAAAGTTGGCACCTCTTGTTCCTCTCCGTTCTTCATACCATCTTTAACCGTATATTGACCATTGTCATTTCCATCCCAAATTCGAATATCCGAAGCACCTTCTTGAATAGAGAAAGAAGAGAGAATATTTGAAATACTTGATACTTCATTTGAGATGGTTTGAGAGTACCTTTGTCTAGCCATAAACTTCCACCTTATACCGTCGTCTACTACATCGAACATACGGGCTACCACAAGCTCCTTGGTCCTTGAGACTTCATAGGCCGATTGAAACATATCACATAATTTTCCTTCCCCAATCCAAACATCTTCCCAAAATCTAGTTTCCTCGCCCGCGCCAACCTTGAATTTGATATGTTTGTTGAAATCTTCTAGCTCTTTATAAATGTTATACCAAAGACTACCTCCTTTTGAACCTTTAGGTTGGAAAGTTTCCCAACCGGTAGAGGTTTCACCAAATTTTTCAACTATTATTTTCCTCCACAACGCATCTTTCTCTAAGGCAAAACGCCACCACCACTTTTTTAACAAAGCCGAGTTCACTAGTTTCGTTCTTCTAATACCAAGCCCTCCTTTTTCTTTCGGTTTTGACACCATAGTCCAACCAATATTGTGAATTCTTTTAGTATTTTGATCATCATCCCATAAAAAGTTCCTCACCACTTTATCCATTTCTTTAGTTATGGCGCAAGGAGCAAGAAAAAGAGAAAGGTACTAAATTGGTAAGCTCCTTAGAATGCTTTTAGCGAGAGTTAACTTACCGGCTTTTGCTATTGCTTTTCCGTTCCAAGATTAAATCCTTTTCGCACAAATATCAAGCGTTTTCTCCCATTTTTGAGACCCTCCTACTTTGCCGCCCAACGGAAGACCAAGGTATATACTAGGAAAGCTTTCATATTTGCATCCCAACAAGTTTGCATAATTTTCAATACCCTCTTCCACCGCGACTCCATACAAGCTACTCTTGGAAAAATTAATCTTCAATCCCGATGTTAACTCAAAGCAAAGAAAAAGATAACGGAGGGTAGCAACTTGTTCCTCCTTCGCATCGAGAAAGACAATAATATCGTCGGCAAATTGCAAAAGATTGATTTTTGTTCCTCCTACCTTTACCGAGAAACCCGAAATTTGATCATAATCTTGAGCTTTACTCAACATACAACTTAAGACTTCACCCACAATTGTGAAGAGAAAGGGAGAGAGTGGGTCTCTTTGACGAAGTCCCTTTCACTACCAAAATAGCCATAGGACGATCCATTGACGAGAACCGAAAATTTAGAGAAAGTTAAACAATTTCTAATCCAAGCCCTCCAAACACCACCAAACCCCATTTTAAATAAGACTTCATTTAGAAAGTTCCAATTAACGTTATCAAAGGCTTTCTCAAAATCGAGCTTGCAAACCAAACCCGGTAATTTTTGACGGAGTCTAGAATCCACGCATTCATTTGCTATCAACACACCATCAATGATTTGTCTACCTTTAATAAAACTAGATTGGGACGAGGAAATTAGAGAAGGAAGATATACCTTTAGACGATCCTCCAAGCACTTGGAGATGATTTTGTACACACTCCCAATAAGACTAATAGGCCGAAAATCTTTAACTTCCTCTACGTTCACCTTCTTTGGAATGAGAGCGATAAAATTATTTTTTAACTTCCTCTACGTTCCTCTACTTCACCTTCTTTAACTTCCTCTACGTTCCTCTACTTTAGTTTTTTTGTTTATCACAAACCTATCAATAAGATATTACATATGAGAAATCCATAATTAGTTATAGTAGAACTTAATTATAAAAATAACCTTAAATATTTTTTCTTTTTATAATAAAAATGACAATATTAAATATTAGTGGTCCTATAAATATCTCCTTAAGAAAATCATCTCCTTCAAATCAGATTTGGTAAAAAACCCCATTATCACCCGTTTAAAAGTTAATAATACAACACGTAAAAAAGTCGTACTAAATATAAAAGTGAATCATGCAATTATCACCTTGTTTAGGTGTGATATTGGTATTTTCAGCGGCAATACTTGCCGTCACCGTTGATGAAATATGCAATTATCATCTGTTTTAGTGTGATAATTGTAATTTTCACCAACAATACATGAATTATCACCTTGTTCGTATGATAATCGTAATTATTATGAATACACTACCTAGGGATACCCTAACCAAAAAGAAAAAAAAATCATTGAAATCAGTGGTCACTTTTAATGGTAATACAAATTAAATGATCCACTCGAAAAATGCCTAGCATACAAAGATAGGCAGAAAGATAATGAAGATATGAAAGGAAGAATAGAAAAAAAGAAAAATAAACAAAATGTCTTTTAACAATGGTGTTACTATTGTGATGCTAAAAATTTGTGAATAAAAATAACTACATTGATTGAAAATAGTTGCTACTCAGAATAGTTGTCGACCTCTTTTTTCTTTAGAATGGCGACATGTTTGGGAAACAAAGAGGGGAGAAGAACTCCGGAAGGGGAGCAATAGTTGGGTTAAAAATATTCGAGCCTATCAACCTTTTTTCTTTCTTAAATTCGGCCAATCAAAATCTTGCACTTTTCGGATATTCATTTTGATACACTTGTCCTATTGATTTGGTGTAACAAGTTTGAGAATCAAAAAAGAAAAGAAAAAGAGTAACCGGATCACACAATTAATGCCGTCAATAAATTTCCCATAAGAAATGGTACTCTTTTTAAATAACTTTGTTAGTAAAAGTAAAAAATAAAGATTAGTTTAGTTATGTTAAAAATTTAAAAATACAAAGCCAAACTAGAACTTAACATTTTTAACTAATAATTCTATATGGAAGATTTTATGATCCTCTTTTTTAAATCGATAATAGGTGAAATTTTTTTTTGTTAACTCTGTCGTGACCACCCAGTTAAATAACCACGTGCAGTTCTCGTATGTGCCACATAAAATATTAAAATTTTATACAGACATAAATACCCCTGAACATTGTATTAAACGCTCTATTGTTTTCTTCTCCCTGTTACAGCACAACTATATCCACCTCATCCTTCGCGATAACCATTATCTCTATCAACAATACCATTTATGATAATTAACAAGACAGTCAATTTGGATTTTATATAAATTTCATATTTATGATAATTAACAAGACTGTCAATTTGGGATTGTTCACCACCAACAACCCCGACGAGCATCACCAATGAATCAGTACCATCAGCAACAACCAAATCATCTACCGCCGCTCAAATTGAACATAAACTCGTGTTCCCAATTTGTACCATAGATAAAAATTATAGATATATAGACAATCACTAAGCACAAAACTTGAAGAATTCAGTCTTATACAAGATTACCTGTTCGAACCACATTAGAATTAAGAAGCTTTTGTAAAAGGAAAAATGTGCCCTAAAAAAGTCCCCAATTATCCTCTCCATCAGTTTTCACTCAAATTTCTTCAGATTCAAATCAAAGTAAAATCCAACTTCTGATTCTTCACAAACTCTCTAAATAACTCTTTAATCCACTCCATTAATCACCATTACCACCAAGTAACATATCCACCTTCTTCTACTGATTTTTCTCGCTTAAAATTTCCTAATATATGTAACAACTCTAATTACATCCTTTATTTTCTTCTCAAATTCTTATACAAACTCATCTTCTATAAACTCAACAACTCTTACTTGTTCCTTAAAATCAAG
Source organism: Papaver californicum (assembly GCA_023531435.1). Classification (NCBI taxonomy): domain Eukaryota; kingdom Viridiplantae; phylum Streptophyta; class Magnoliopsida; order Ranunculales; family Papaveraceae; genus Papaver; species Papaver californicum. Next base: position 6,527,768 of record JAJJMC010031261.1, on the reverse strand, counting down.
CTTACAGTGAAAGATTTTAACGATGGAAGAAAGTTTTTGAAGAGAAGAGAGTTTAACCTAGGGCATGGACTTAGTTTAATTATTCTGACCGTAAGATCCATTTTCATTCCTAAAAATCATTTCTTAACCGTTCATCTAACTTAATCATTTTTGACCATAAGATCCAATTATTAATATTGCACCACGTGTCTAGTTTTTTTTTTCATTTCTAAAGGGTAATTTTGAGTTTTAAATTTTTAATATTTTATGTGGCAAACACGTGAACTTCACGTGGTTATTTAACTGGGTATTCGGTTAACAGAAAGGGGGTTTCACCTATTATCGATTTAAAAAGGGGTAATGCAAATTAGCTATTTTTTTTGGGGAACACAAAATCCCCCATCTTATATTTGTTATGAAATAACATTTGGTGGATTTACACCGTACTTACACCACCACATTTACATCTCATACACATTCTTATTTATCTTGTAACCTCCACATTAAGTATATGTTAATGGCTAGTAATGGTTGCATGCCATTACCTCTAATACTTAATGTCATTAACCATTCACTCTATTGTATGACCTATAAATAGATGTCCTTACACAATTGTATTTCACACATTATTTCCATGAATGAAATGGTCTCTCATATCTTTTCTCTCTACTTGTTTATGTTTTCTATTCTTTTAATTCTTAGTTTATAACACGTCATTAGCACGTAGTTCTAGTCACTGAGCAATATATTACGACCGATTCACGGTTGCTTTTATTTTTTTAAAACACTATCGATCGTTTTTCCTTGTTTTAAATAAATTAAAACCTATATTTTTTAATAGGGTTTAATTTTATACGAATACAATAAAAACAGATACCTATGTATGCCCGTTAGCTTGTCTCGGTGATCATTTTTTTAAACATATCTAGATATTTTTTTTGATATGTAGTTACATCATATGAGAACATACAACATTGATAGAGACGTGATTCTTTTTCCACTGTCGTTCACATGTCCAAACTCATATGTACCAAATCATCTAAATTAGTAGATCTTATAGTTTTTTTAATTGTTATTTATCTAGTAACGATGATGAAATCAACAAGTACTATATTTTTTTGTTGTAACCCATATACACTCATATTGATTTTAAGAATATATATATGCATATCACTTGGTTGTAACCCAAGTTATGCGAAGTAAGTATACTTCTTTCTTAACCTTTTTCTTTGGTTACACTTATAATATTTATTATTTCAATTTATCGTGAAATTGTACGATAATTTTGTCAATTGATTTTGATAAATTGTAAAAACCAATTAATATTGGTTTTTCTCCATCGTTCTTATAAGATGGGAGAAAATAAATTGACATATTTTTATACTTTTGCCAATATGGGTTTTCACTAATATATAGTGACCATTGATTTCTATTCCATACAAGAAATCCTCCATGATTACAACTTGGATATCTTTATCCAATATCATGATTATCTACCAAGTTTGAGTTTCCCTTGCAAATATGAGGCAACATTAATTATTGTCGGTTTTTACATAAGGACGGTATCGATTTCTATTCTCTAATAACAAGAAATTTTGAACTTGGTAATTTTCGCCAATTGAACCGATTATAGGTTTACAAGAAACCCTTACCATCAAATATGGTTTTATCTAATAATAAACCATTGGTTTCTATTCCTTACAAGAAACCATTCATCAACCACAAATTGTATATTTTTTTTATTTCCCTAAAAAGAGAATAACGATAATAGCTTCATTTTTTAAAGAAGCGTAAATTTTCTCTATATCAATCCTAAAAAGATGAAATACCTTTATGGTATTAACAATTGCAAATATCAGTAAAACGAGGAATTGCTGCATTTTTTCAGGGATACTTCGTAAGTTTTATTTTTCCTCATGGTAAATATCCAAAATTTGAAATCGTTCCACTAGTAGTTGGAACATGTAAGGGCACTAAAGATCATAGGATGCGCATCCAGCTTTTAGCTATTTCATTAGTCTTTATTGAGACTAAATGTCCATAATTTCATTCTAAATCATTATCTGTCCCTATTGGCCATAATTTTTATTTTTATGTTTTTTGAGCTTTTAATTGCATATTTTATATACTCTTGGTTGTAAGCAATTTAATCCATGATTGATGCTAAATTTGTATGTCAAGTAGACTACAATTTTATTTTATTTTAGGACAACTTTTTTTATGGCTTTTGAAGTCATTATCTCTAGTCCAACCTGGTGTTGTTAACATCCAGAAAATATTATGAGCATATGTCCTCGAATTAATCGGATAATACTTTACGAAACTTGTTTTCGTATATGAGATGAAAATATTTCCTCCATAATTAGGGGGAGACTATACACTACCAAAAATGGGTGTTAATTAACTTGAATGTTATATCAATTTCTCTCCCATCATGATCAAATCGATAAAGGCTATCAATATATGATTGGTGCGAAATATCTCATTTTGCTTTTATATAAGTGTTTGCCTCTTAAAAGGCAAATCCGATCACATATAGCAATAAGTATCGTTTTAGAATAAGCTACAGATAGTGCTTTAATAGAGTCTTTCAAAACAAGATCCACATTATCATAGTTTATGTCTCCTCAGTGGAAGATGGGGAGATAAAATGCCCGCGGACGCTGGTACCAGTAATTGATTGAATTTTTTCAATATATGCATACATTTGAGAATTATGTGGGATCATTGTAAGCTAATATGATTGTTGATTATTCACAGTAGCTACTGAAATAATAAAAGATGGTGGTTGTTAACCCCTCTGCAGAGAAATATCGACATATGTGATTGGTTTACATACAATCCAAATTAGGTTGGATTAATCTCTCGATTGGCGTAATTTTGGATCCACTCGACTTAACACCTTAAAAATGTCAATCCTATTAATTACATGTTGGTGTTGTCATAGTGCGTCGTTATACGAGAAATATACTCGTTCTAAAAACGATTTAAGGGTTTTATTTTAGCTCAGACCCTAGGATTGGTTCAATATTTTGTGATCCTTATGATGCATTTGGCGTGGTAGTCCTTTAAGGAATTGTATTACATTTAAACAAGAAATGTGATCGAAGAACATATTCAAATTTGTAATCCATGGAGGATTCAAATTCTACTTAGGCAGCCACCTGACTCGATTATGTCGGGTTTAACAATCATTTATGTGTTTTTAGAAATTTGGTACAAAGCCAAAAATACGGATTAGTTGATGATATCAACTTTATATGTCTCTTGAAGAGTCCTTAAAAACACTAAAATCTACAATTTCTTGATTTCCGCAATTAAGAATTATGCTAGCATAAAGCTTGTCTATTAGCTAGACTATAAGTTTTATTTGATGCTTATTTTCTGAACTCATATAATTGAGTTAGCATCCACAAAGACGTCAAAAGTTGTACTCTTTTTCCTTCGTTTTAGGTTTTGTCCCATGTGGGTTTCCTGACAAGGTTTTAACGAGGCAACATCTCACTGGCGTTGAATTTTCATTCAAGATGTTGATATTGTGCTTTTTTTCCTTCATCCAGATTTTGTCCCATCGGGTTTTACTGGCAAGGTTTTAGTGAGGCAATTTAATTTGACATTATGGTCATCTAAGGGGGAGCTGTATATTTTCATCTATTTAGTGGATGCCCACATTTGATTAAACCAAATAAACATAACCAACTCCTAGGATTTTGGATTCCTTCTGAACCACATAAGGTTTACTCAAAAATTTTATTTTTGTTTATTCATATATGGTAATGTATTCGTATCTTGGCACTTTGATGAAGAAACTACATCAACTACTTCTGCAAATCATCTCCGAGAAGCTAACAATCCAAGGCACAAGTCCTCCATGTACTTAAAGAAGCATGAAAACTCGAGAATACTACTACTAGAAGACTAACACAAAAGAAAACTTTATCAACTAGCAATTTTCTGCATTCAAGAAACTCGTTCAACGAAATTGAGAAGTCTTGACTAAAACATTTGCAAACCAAGATTTAACTGAAGTAATTATAAGGGGGAGCATCATAGTAAAAGGTATTTTACTGGACAATCACTTTGTACTTTTTTTCTTTCGTAAAGGTTTTTTCCCACTGTGTTTTCCTTGTCAAGGTTTTAACGAGGCATCGTATGCGTGTCCAACACTACTTTATATGTTTTGTACTATTTTTTCCTTCGCCTAGGTTTTTCCCTTCGGGTTTTCCTATCAAGGTTTTAATGAGGCAATGTTAGCAGTGTGGTGTCATCCAAGAGGGGGTGTTATGAAATAACATTTGGTGGGTTTACACCACACTTACACCACCACCTTTACATCTCCTACACATTCTTATTTATCTTGTAACCTCCACCTTTCTTCATTTTTCTTACTTAACATTTCTTATCATTTTCATTTCCTCTTTGGTCTGTGTTTCTAGGTAAGAATCAACCATGGATTATGTTCTAAATTACCAGCAAATTCATTATGGGATTTTTTTCTACAAATTCTTTCACTCGGACAACCATCTCTCTCTAAATTGTTTTTTTCTAAGATCTGACCTAGGTTTATTGTTGAGATATTTCTCGTTCTCTAAAAAAAAATGGGCAAATTATTTCACTCAATCTCTTCTTGTTTTTTATTTTTATCATTCTTTTGGTACAACTGTATGTTTATGAGTTGTTGATTTTAGGGCTTTTTGATTACAGGGTTCACTAAAAAAAATATCAGTGTTTCAAATAACAGGGTTTTCTTTCCACCACTCCTTTTTTTTTGTATATACATTTCCTCATCGGTATCAGATAGCACGATAACTGCATCTTTATTTGGACCATGAACTTGTAATTTTTTGGTTGTTAGTATTGAAATAGTGGTTTAGTGAATTATAGTTTAATATATAAATACTACCTTAGGTTTGTTTAGTTCTAGAGATATATTCATTTGAGAAATTTCATGAACTTCCAAACTTTTCTTCCCCCAGGTTAGCTTGTTGATTCTAATGTGGAATACACGTTCGTAACCTTTTATCTTTCTTGATATTTGTTCTGTTATCCTTTCTTGATTTTCTTATAAAAAACAATAATGTAAAAAATATTTTTGTAGTATAAATGCATAAGATGAGTGTAACTAATATGAAGTTAACATATTTTTATACCTCATCCTGTTCTGAAAATTGTAGTAACTTAGTTGGATCCATTGAAATTAGTTTTTCGGTTGTTTCACCAATTACCACAAAGATTGCTTCTCATTTGTATCTTGCACCAATAGCCTCAACAATAATTTGAAAAAAAATATTTTTTGTTAAATCTCATCATGGTTTCAACAATAATCCACAAAGATTATTGCACCCATTTTATTGATGTATTCCTTTACCTTGATACTGGAATGTTTACTTCCTTTTTGCATCCATAGTATAACTTTTCGTTTTCAAGGTTTCCTTAATAGTACTTTAAAGATTGTTGTATACCTTGTATTGTGGCTTTACATGTTAGCGAAAAACCCTAATTATTATAAAAATATAGGTTAGTAACTTTGATTAATAGTAGAAGTCAATATGAAAACATTATGATAATAAAACTTATAAAAAAAATTCAAGAAATTAGCATGCTCGCTTAATAGTCCTTCTTTTTTTTTCCATTGGTAAGTGTCGACATCTTTTTTTTTTTACGGTGGATTAATGTTGTATTCTTAGTGTTAGGCTTATATAGATTCTGAACAGAGTAATTATGTTCTTTTTCTAGGGTTTCTCATTTAAAAGGATGTGAAATATATTTTTTTACCTAAAATTTTCCAGATGTCTAAATTTATGTTTATCTAATTCAATAAATATATATTTTGATAAGGAAAAAATATAGATCTTTGTTTGTTTTTATGCTAAATTCTATTTATTTAGATAAATGAATATTTTATCTGCTAGGAACTAAATTTCAGTTTTAAGTTTATATCTATCATAGATTTTCTTATTGAAGGAATGTATATCTTGGTTTATTTATTAATGATATCCTATATTTATGGAAATAAATATTTTTTATAAATGAAAACTAAATTTTAGCTAGTTTGATTTATTTATGTAAATGAATGTTTTGTATAATGATATAATTAAAGCATGTATCATGTACAACACGCTTGAAATATCACTGTTTTAGTTTGTTTTTTATTTATTTATTAATGATATATATCCTATAATATGAATACTCTCATATAACTTATTTAGTTCATCCTTTTTTTTAATTAATTAGTTTCCCTGTTTACCATGAGTCTATGACCTATTTGTTTCATTCCCTATGCACACCTCAATAGTATCCATCTCCATTGGACAACACCACCAGGGAACTCAAATAATGACATTTTTTTTGTGTGCGTGCACAAATTCTTATCTTGCAAAATGTTCATCATGTATTAATGCAACATAACTCATTTTCCTTGTTTTTATCTCAGATTAACTATCTATTTAATTTGGTCGACTGGGATTGTTAATGCTATCTAGAGTCCACCAACATAAACTAAAGTCTATTAACATAAACTCAAGCCCATTGTGGCAAAACACTGTAAGTGAATAATTTATTTGTAATTTCACTTGGTAGTAATACTATATTTTTTGAAATTAATTATTATCAATAAACCCATTATCTGAAATGAATATATTAAATAGATCTCTGAAACATTAATCAAAAACAATCTAGGTTAAAAATATATGTTTATCTAGTCTTTTGAGTAGGAAAAATTAATTCATGCTTCATTTATTTCTTCAATTGATTGACTTGGATTCTCATCGTCTTCGCCTTCTTTTTCTAGGGTGTAGGTAGAGCAAATTCTTCAATAACAGTTCTCTTTTGTCCCTTTCCTGAGGTAGCTTCAGCATCTCTTCTATAAACTTTTAAAACCTTGAAATTATCTGACTGGTGTTTTATATTGTCATCGGTAATGAATACCTTGAAAACGAAGGTTTCGTTTTTGATTCTGTCAAACACTTTGATAGTCCTTTCTATTTCATTTAACTGCAAGATTAATTTTTTGCATATATGAGTTTAGCTTCACTAATGCATATTAAACAATTACTCATACATATCTTTGTTTGTGCATATTTCAGTTAAAAAATCTATTATAATGCATATTAAACAATTATGTTTGAAACTTCTTACCTTTTCACATCGCTTTTCATATTTAAGATTTTCTTCAGCAGTATACCTAAGCATATTTTCAGCATTAGTCCACGCGTTTTTTGTTCCATCTTTCACCTTTAGCAAGATTCGATACCTATAGAAATATATTGAAGTTTGTCATTCTATTAGTAGTTAATGAAGTTATTGATCAATAAGTTGTTTTTTTGTTACCATGGTACACTGACTCCCTTATAATCATTGAGGCACTTAAGGAAAGTAGGTGTTTATTCATATATTTTATCTTTGAGTGACATCGGTTGCAAGCAATATAGTACCATTTGTCTCAACCATTTCAATAACCTTTGCTTTGAAGATCCGTGTAGTGTTCTCATTATCCTTAAGTTGTAGCTTCTCAGTTAAATATAATAGATAAATTGTATTTTCATATGTGTTTTCTTCTTCATCCAATTTAACTTTTTCAATCTCAGTAGCTCCCAAGTCTAGCTTGTGTATCATGAAAAAAGAGGAAGTGTATAAATCAAGCAATATTAACTGGAAAAAAATAAGCAAAGAATATTGTATGCATTAACCTACATTTGGTGGTAATTTACTTATAATTCCTTAAATTTATTTACTTCTGGGATATTCTGACTGAGGAATGCTTTGGATGTAGGTGTAGTAGAAAGACCAAGTACACTTAAGTGCTTTTTGACATATGTTCCAGTGATTATAATTACTGCTGGTAGATTTTCAGAGTTCTCCAACATATCATCCTTAATTACATGTAACAGGTCACCCCATAGAGTTACTTTTACTTTAGTCCCCCTAAACACAAATTTTTGCATTAGATTTGCATTAGAATAAAATAGTTTATGTAACTGAAATATATATAAATAAAAATGTATCTTACTTTTCATTTTCAATAAAAATCTCTCGCATGAGGACTTCTACTATTCCTGCATATTCTTCAATAGATTTTTTTACAATATTTGACACAAAGTCTACCTTTCCAATAACATCTGTAAGAAAAAGTAGAATAATGTCAATTAGTAATTTAAATTTTGTACTACATATAATCTTAACTAAGTAAAATATAAAATGAATTCAATAATTTCCTACCTTTATAGAATGTATTGACATTATTTCTATTTTCCAAGTTCTCTAGAGGAAAAAAAAACGATTTTCTGTAGTGCAAAAGTTGATACGTTAACATCTAGTTGCTCTATCTTAGTAAATATGTTGAACCACATAATATATCTATATGAGATTATTATATATCCACCGACTGGTGGTGAAACAATAAACCTTTGAATGGAGAATACGTGTCCTTAAAATTTTCTCTCAAACAAAGGAACATGAACTTCGGGTACTTTAGCCTGCATTTGAGTTCCCTGGTGTATTTGTAAATATATGTAAATGTCAGTGAAGTCATACGAATAGTCATGGTAAATAATAGATAACATGTTTGATTAACTCACATCTTGATCTATAGGATGAAGTTCAAGAATCCATAGTTGATTTGTTCTCTTGTTTACCTTCAGTATCAGTGCTTTTACTATCTTCTGGTTAGTTTCATCCTTTCTGAGATCCTTCAATGGGGTATAAACTATATTGGAGGGTTTTTTTTCCTATATGCATAAATTATATACAAATCAGTATATGAAATACCTATAGATAATCACAGAATCATAAAAAATATACTGAAATATCAAGGAAAATAAAATTGAATTAGGGTTACATAGGTTTATTACCAGCTTTTTGCATGTTTTTCTTCTGATTTCCTCTTCCATCCATCGAGTAAGAAAATAACTGTAATATTTTCTTAGGAGCGTTTGTAGGTTTATGAAACAAAATAAAAGTTGAGAGCTTTTGTTTAGTTTACATAGAATGTTTAAACTTCATTAGGAAGAAAAGTTGAGAGTAATTATAGAATAAATTTATAGTTTTATTGTGATAAATATAGGTTTTCCATAATATTAGGAATGTATATGGATTTTAATGTTATTAATAGAACTATATAGATTTTAGATAAAGAAGTATATAAGTAATTGATTAGAAAGAATATCTAAGAATCATTATCCTGATCCATTGGATCAGATTCTTGTAAAACTGGACCTGGGTTCTGTTAATGGATCAGGGTTCTGATACAATAGATGTACACCCTTAATTATTCTGGATATCTCACCCTTAATTCTGGATAGCCCATTATTCATAATATGGTGTTGTTAACATTGTTTTCATTTACGATCTTCTTATGGAGAGTATCTTTGTTAAATATGTTTCTAATGTATCGAATAACCACTAACATTCTGTATTGAATGTTTTTGCTTTGATCATAGGCTCCTGATGAAGAATTTGAAGAGTATCTTAGGCATCTTACTTGGGACCAGTGCATTGGGGATGAGAAGGAGAAATATCCTGTTAACTAACACCTATCATTAGTCTTTTTCGTCACTGATATTTTATAACATGGTAAACTCTTAGCTCCTTCTCTTCAGTACACAACATTTATTAAATAAATTTATATCTCCACTGTATGCCCGTTTATATTACAAATATGTAGTATTTTATTACTGACAGAAATATGAAAATATGACTTGCTGAAACTTTACATATCTAGGTATAGGTGAGGATATTGTGTGAGAAAGCTAAAGAGATATTAACGGAAAAAAGCAATATCCAGGTATGATTCTTGATCTACATATTTATGTGCGATTGATCATCCTTTTCTACCGTTCTTACTATATTTCTTTGGAACTCTGGATACTCCTGATTTTTTTATATTGACTATGTTCATGTTATCTGGAACTTTGTCTCGATATGTCTTTAAAGTTTCAATGAAGCTAATCCCACATCGCTAGCAAGATATAACCTGAGATTTTGTCAAAATAATTGAATATTTAGTTTACTCTGTAGTTTCTAATGTATTTAATAATCACTAAACCACCATTCTGGTATTTGCTCGTACTTGTTCAGTATAGTGCACTAAATATTGGATTTAAGTTAAGTTATGTTTGCTGATTTTGATGATATTGTAACTTTAGGTAATGTTCCCGTCAAATCTTCTTGGAACTGCCGAAAACTGGACGGTGATGAAGTCTATTAGTTCTACGGAATATTTAAGTTATGAAGCAGGTATATATTTATATAGTAGTCATTACATCAATGCGTAGATATTGATAAAATCAAATAGTATGTATTATCACTGAATATTCTATAATTTTGCAATAATTTGGCAGGGAAGTTCTCTATGAGTAAAGGAATAATTGTTTTCGGTAATGGCGCAAATGACACAGAGATGTCTTCAAAAGTATGGAGATACTACTTGTTAACAAATAGGCCTGAAGTGAGAACTGTTTCTACCTTATACATTAGTCACTGTTGTCAATGTTTGTATAGGTTATAGTTCACTTGGATTTTCGTTTTCGTTTAGGTATCAAACACTCTATTTATAGGGAAGGTTACCATTCTGATGCTGCAAATGAAGAGTCACACTGCTTAAAAAAGGCGTTGGTGGAAAAAATCTTAAAACTTATTGAGCAATATGTTGAAGCTATGGAGAAGGTATATATAATGTATCTGAAATAAATTTGATCGTCGGTTCTTATTTTCTATGCATTCTCTTATACACTGTAAAAATAAAAGACTAATTTTTAATATGATTTTACTTGGTGTTATTCTCCACAAAAGATGAAAGAAGGATTCCTTTTTCACTTGCAGTGCAAACAGAAAAAAATAAAAACATTTAAGGTAACCGATCTGTTATTCTGTACACATAATTCATATATTATATGGTTATTATTCTGAATTCTTTACAGATACATGTATCATTCTGTTTGCAGATTCTAAAAGACTAAGTAAGTCCTCAGGCATCAGATTATAGCTGTGTTTCAATTCTTATTGATTAGGTATTCAAACTCCTACCCATCTTGAATTTGAATATGCAAGATTTCTAACTTGTAAAAATAGAACTAATAAATATATTTGTCCTGCACAACATCATCAGCATGATTTTATAACAAATTACTGACTCAAAAATAGATTTTTGACATAATTTATGATTATTTAAACCTCATCTGTCATAAATACTGATACCAAATCCACGATAAAATAAATAAATAGATAATGTTTGTGCTAAATGTGTTGTTCAAGTCTTGTTTTTTCATCCTTATTTATTTCCATCGTTCTTGTCACTTTCATACTCATTTTCACTATATTCGTCTTCATCTTCGCCTCCACCAACGTCAATGAATGGGAGTACTTCGTCTTTTTTATTTTCATTTAATGGTGGTATATCATCATCATCATCCTCCATACCTTCCTCCTTAACTTCATTTTCACTTGTGTTGACTACTGATAGCATTTTTCATCGTTTTTTCCATCCTCTCCCAAGTCACTGTTAGTAGTTTTCTTTTGTTGCATGACATATTTTTTTTATTTCTGGAACAAAAAAATTCATAACATAATAAAAATAGTACTGGAGTAGAGAAAATAATGGTATTAGTTCAAGAACCATGTACTTAATAAGTACATTTTAAATGAAGAAGTGAATTACCTGACACAAATTGATGAATATTTCCTTGAACACCACATTCTGAGTATATCCGTCTGGTACAATATCTTTTGTTTTTTTCAATTAGAATTTTTAGACCACTTCGGCTTGTCGTTCTCGATAACGCAACATAGAGTTGTCCATAACAGAAAATTGGCTTTGGAAGATAGATACCCACATTCTCGATGCTTTGACCTTGACTCTTGTTTATTGTCATTGAAAAACATACACTAATAGGGAATTGTACTCTCTTTAAGATAAAAGGCAGGTGAGTTTCTATTGGCTGTATTACTATTCTTGTAATGGCAGCACTCTTACCAACAACACTTCCTGTTAAGATCAGAGCCTGAATAGTTCTTGTGCCTATCCGGGTAACAGTAAGCCTTGTACCATTAAAAAGTCTAGCACTTGGATTTATGTTTTTTGTAAGCATTACATGTACACCAATATTTAATCGAAGCACATGATTAGGCACTCCCGAGAGTTTCTTATTATTTAGATACTCCTGGTTGTACAGTAACTCTGCATTTTCAAAACCATAAGATTATGGACTAATCGAATCCGAACTCAGTAAAATATGTTCTTTGCATGAAAGCATAGATACCACATAATCATTTATCTCACCAACTGTCTCATTCTTTGTTGTTAAGATACATCTCTCCCTTAGGTATTTCTTGTTCCTAAATTCATCAACCAGTTTAGGATAGGTGGACTCCGCTATAGTCTCAATAGGATTCTCACCATACTTAATTAATAGTTCATCGGGTATTTTAATCCAAGTTGCCTCTTCTTGTTCAACATTTATTGCTTTTGCTGGCAGTTTTCCATCTCTAAGATCTAAAATCCACTTGCTGAATTCAGATATTGATTATTTTCTACAACATTACAGTTTCCTTTCATCAATCTCATGTTTTCAGATAATTCAAATACATGGAAATGCTTCCATAGTTTTGACCTACTAATATAAGCATCAACAATATTTTCTCTACTTCCATCCTGAATAACAGGTAATATCTGTTTGAAGTAACCCCCACACAGAAGTGTTTTTCCTCCAAAGACTTTCTCTCTTGTATTTTCCTTGTCTAGATTCATGAGATCTATGATTGTTCGCTCCAGATCTTCAAAAGCATGTATGTGGATCATTGGTGCTTTATCCCAAATAATTATATCAGCTTGCTTTACCAACTCTTCCAATTGGGTTCCATGACTAACACCACATGTGGAGTTATCTTCCAAAGTTATTGGAATTTTGAACCGAGAATCTGCAGTCCTTCCTCCAGGAAGAAGAAGGGATGCTATTCCATAAGATGCAACAACTAGAACAACTTTAGATTTATACGCAGACCAGTTATTATTGTTTTCCATAGATAAGTTTTTCCAGTGCCACCGCTTCCATAAACAAATAATAGTCCATCGCTTCCTCGTTCAATAGATTGGCTAATAATATCAAAAATCTCATGTTGAACAGAGTTTAAATCTTTCTTTAGACTATCATGCTTTATCTGTAATTTTTCTGTATCATAATCAATTTCTTCGTTTACTAATTTGTTTTTATAACCATATTGTCTTACTTTTTTTTTTGGTAAAGGTATCAACGGAAACTCTACGAGAGTTCTACTATTTCTCTTTATTATCTCCTCGATGTCAACCAATGCGAGATTTTTCAACTGTGCTTCACCAAGTTCCAGGTATATCGTTACGTCTTTTTCATTTTTGGTATTGAATGCCCTTGGATAATAATTTCCGGTTTATTTGCCATAATTTTTTTGGATCAGTTACCTCACAAAAGAGCAACATCTGGACAAATATTTGGCATAGCCCGTTAACTATTTTTATTTTAAAACAAACTAAACAAAATTAGTTAGGTTCAATAGCAAATTGGTGTTTATTCTGTATTTGAGTTTTGTTACTTGTGCTCCATGTTGATGATTCTTTCAATCCCTCATGCCACTCATTGTCATCAGATATTAATCCAAGAGCTACACATGTTTCCCTGAAAGTAGTGTAAGTGGTCCTGTCAAAAGTTTGTAAATCCTTGAAGCTGTGTGCTTATTTCCGCACATTCAATAAGATACGAAGGAAATATCTTGTGCCCTGACTCGGGTGAGCATTATATAGTCTACCAACTGCATTCCCTTGCTTCCTTTTTCGCCACTCTTTGGTAACCTTGTCCCATATCTATTCAGATGAAAAATATGCATAAGTAATATTCTTTGCTTCTGGATACTTTTTATTTGCTTCAAACCACTCCAAAAAAATATTCTTATTCACTTCTGGTTTATCCAATACTTCTTCGATATCATAAGTATCTCGATAAATCACCTGGTGCTCACCCTCCAAATGATAAGGAAGTCTCTCTACAGTTGGGTCACAGTATTGAATGTCAAAATCAAAAATCCTTTAACACCCTTCTTATCCAGATATGTAATGACAATCCGAGTAGTTATTTATTTCATCAATCAATACTTTATTTTCCTTTGTATCCTCACTGTGTTCCGGGTCTTTTTTTAGTCACAGTTGTTACACGATCTTTACCTTTGTTGATGTACTTGAATAGGTATTTAACTAAAGCTCCTCTAGAATTGTAGACTTCAATATTTATGTGTGCATCAAATTGAACGATCAGATCTCTATTATGAGGAACCACCCATATGTTATCAAGATCAATACCATCTTTATTTGCAATCCTACCGTTATCACGTCTCCTGTAAACTGGATAACCATATTTGTCAACATTAGTTTTAGAACTGAAATCTTTTAGGTAGTGTTTGGAGCACTTCCCATCTTTCATGCATGGTGATCCCCCTTTTAACAGTCCACATGATCCATGCACCATACAGTCCATAACATCCTTGTGTCCATCATGATCTTTCTCCTTGTCAGGTGTTTCTATTGTGATAATTCGATTAATCTATGATGGAGTCTTTGGTTTATCGTTCTTGTCCAGAAATAATAGAATATGAGCATGAAGAAACCCTCTTTATTTAAACTCAATCGTGTAGATAGCTGAAGAAACATAAATTTAAAAATTATAGCGAAGAGTAAAAACATAAATATAAAAATTAGAGTCAATGTTTTCCTTAACATCTCACTGATCATTAATATTGAACAATGACTTACCTGTAAATATATTTATTTTAACTAATATAGAACCTGTATCTTATCCCTTGAGTTTCACTAATCTGCAGGTATTCAAAAAAGGGAAATATGACTTGGTTCACATAACTATGTGTGTAAAGTCACTAGTACTGTCACCATTCCTCAATGCAGGTGCAAAATTTCTCACTACTACTTGAATTGATATGAAATATGTATTTGTAAAAGGGAAATTAGGACGTGGTTCATTTGCGAGTGATTCTTGCTTCAAGGTCCACACGACGTAATATAGACAACTAAGATTTATCTTTTCTTCTTTATATCTGGTAAAACTAGAACCAAGTAAGTAGACCAAAAGTGAGTCAGTTTGAAATTCGTGTCCTAAGTTAGGGAAGAAACAATAAATTATGAGCATGTAGTAACCCCCTTTTTTAAAATTAAATTGTGTAGAAAGTTGTAGTAACACAAATATAAAATTAAATAAACACAAACAACATGACATGCAAACAATTGTAAAAATAGTGAATACTACCTCCTTTTACTGCACCAAAATGTTTTTTTGTTCGAAGAACCTCCATCAAATGTTTTAATTTGATCTTAAATACTCTAGCAACAATATCTGGCCTATCATCTGCTCGTTGTCCTGGTATTATCTCTAGAGCCTTTGATATTTCTTTCCATTTTGGATTGCCGGTGAAAGTTATAAATAAGTATGGGACACCAATACGCCGACAAATCGATATAGCATCTTGATAATGTTGCATCATATACCTTGGACCGCCTGTACGTGACGACGGTAATATAATCCCCTTTCTTTTTCTATATTTGAGTCACCTTTTAGCAGTGCATCTTTCAAGCCACTGTGTAACTTATCCCTTATCTGGTCTTGATTCTTTCTCACCCACTTAAGTCTACACTCCTCAATACATGCATATGCGTCAACACAATACTGCTGAAACAGTCTACCACCATGGATTAAAGTATGACCCTCGCCTAACCTTTGTTGTAATCTATAGGCATAATATTCTCTCATAGTAAGTTCCTGGTGCCGTTTTCTTATACACCATTTTCTCCAACTTTCACGTTCATATATGTCGTTCCTTTTTTATAACCATCCTCTCCGTATAGAAACAGAAGGGGAAATTGCATTGGCATATAACATGGGTGTATTTCTTTAATTCTAGTATATCCATCTTCCTTATGCTCAACTATAATATCCCTGTACACATCATCATCGGTAGGAGTCTGAACTATTAAAGATGGAACTTCGGAACCTGTTGGTAAGTTGTATTGTCTAGCATTTCTATGTCGTCGACTAATGATTTGTAAGCGGAATTCAACTGCTGGTTCTTTCTTCATTCGATCCCTGGCCATCCTGAATGCTTTTGCATATGCATTATGTTCGTATAACATTATGATTAAATTATTGATCACTTCCTCATCCAATTGTTCATTAGTATCTTTCTGCGCCCTTTCTCTTGTTTTGGCTATATCTACACTATGCGAACCATTTCTAGATTCTTCCTGAAGTGCATCCCCACTCGGTATACCATCTTTTGTTTCAACCACATCACCACCCTGTGAACCATCCTTAGTTTCATGTCTAACAAAAGTATCTTTCCTATGCCTAGCTTATATGTACACATCTGTTCCGATGGTGTAAATCTGAGAAAATGCTGGATTCTTCCCCTCTGGAGGCACTAGTGAACCCATCCTATGATAGCTATGGCCATGTATTCTATATGTGTATGGGCCACGACCGACTTTATTGACTGTGTTATCTACTGCAACACCGTTAGAGGTAAAAGCAAGCATAGAGTTGTATGTCCTAATTTTTTTCTTAAATCTTGTTAACTTTTGTCCATCATTAAAATCTAATAATATGGCCAAATATTCAGGACAATTCTGCAGAAGGGGAAGGTTTACATTACCCTTGGAACAATATATACTAAATTCACAATTAACCACTGATTTGGATTTTTTAGTGGACTCTTGATGCCAGACCATTGATCCACAATACTTGCATGTAAGGGAGGGTACACCAAAATCAGATTTCTGGATACCTAAACCTGTTAAAATGACTAGGAGAGAATAAACTTAATATAACGGAAATGATTAAGGTTTCAAGACAATAGGTTACGAACATAAAACTTAATTCAACTTACTTATAGAATGCTCATCTTGTACGCACTCAGTAAGCTCATCTTCGTTTGAACTATTATCAGAATCTAGATCTGATTCTGAACTATCACCAGAATCCAATAATATTCCATCATCTAGTATCCACCGTTGTTGTTCATCTATTTTAGCATGTAGTTGCGCCATACGAAGCCTTCTATTTTTTTTAGTTATGAGTCGTCTATGCATCTCCACTAACAGTAGAAAACAGGTTAATTGTAAAGTAGGAAATCTAAAACTGGTTAATATAGTAGTTACCGCATATTTTTTGCTTTCATAAAAATGTATAAAGTTTTTATGTGCTTTCATATTGTTTTGATAAGTATATGTGGTAGTCTATGTTGGCAGAAGGATGAAGTGGAGGCAACAGTTATGAAAAAGTCTGCAACTTGAAGAAGAGTTAGAGAGACCTAAAGGTGCAAAGAATGTGGTTATGCAGGGAGTTATTAAGCTGAGTCAGTAACATGATTAATAGGCTAGAACACCAAATACCACAACAAAAAAAAAACATTCAATTTTATTATACTGTGATTTGCAATTGTAACTGCTTATGACTAACACTAACCAATAAGAGATTCTCACTACAGACATAAACTGTTTATGGAACAACAGTTCAATTCTTTATGTTTTTACCTTTATTGGTCAGTATACAATTTTTCCCTGTCTGAGTTGTTAGATAATTTGGGGTGATTGAATGTTTTAATTTAAACATTAACCCATGAATGTTGATTGGAAATAGCCTTTGATGGGTTAATTCAAACATTAACCCATGGATATTGATTTAAAACAACCTTTGTCTGATGAAAATATTGCATTACCTTGATTGATGGGTAGTAGTTGTTGCCTCTGTCTATGTGGATTTCTTTGGTTGATGATGTTTATACATAAATATTGATTGTAGCATGCTTGTTTTCTAGTCACATATGGTGTAGGCTTGACAACTATAGTAGATCTTTTTCATCTAATTGAATTTAATTGAAGGTGTTTAAGGTTGATGGAAATAGAAGAGATTTTTAATCTCGTTTTTTTTTCTTTGAAAGTAGTTTAAGTCGAGTTAAAGGAAAGAGAAATGAAAAGGAAGTTTAAGGGGACAAAGAGACTTGATTTCTTATTGGTCTAATTTTTCTCCAATGATCTCCTATTAGTCTATTTTTAGTGTGAATGTGGACAAAATACTTTTACATTGTTCTATATTTTGTCCCCTAAATTCCTATTGGTCTAAATCCTCTCCAGACATGGCCAGAAGCTCTAGAATTTGAGCTTTGTTCAGCTTTTAACCACAACAAAAGAAAAAACCCTCAAATTATATATATAATTTGCCTCCTTTATCACTCAAAATTTATTCCTATAAATGGGGTATTACATGTACAATTTATTTCTAATAGTTGTACTTTGTTTCTTTAGAGTCTGAATTTGTGCATCCCCTAATAAGCCGGGACGTATATTCCAGCTCTTACTATTTGCCGAAAATTATTTAAGTGGTTTTTGTTTTTGTTTTTACTCTTTTTTTTCCTAAAATTTTGTGAAAAAAATAGAAGAATAAAATTTAGTACACCTCCATTGATAACATATGCTTCTTCATGCTATCTCTTTTTCTTTCGTGTCTACAGTTCCTATGAAATTTTGATGTGCCAAAGTCCAAATAATAGAAAATAGAAATGGTAGATGTGTAACCAAAATTATTTTTTAAATTCATCAAACCTTGTCTTTATGTTCCATCCATAAAATTATTGATGATTATGATCTAAAATAACTGAGTGATCTAAACTTACTGATTATTATGATCTAAAAATACTTCTTTACTCGACGGTTAATCATGTCGTTGTCGTTATCGTTATCGATGAAAATTTAGGTTGGTTTTTAAACCGAAAAAATCACCACATATTTTGAATTTCATGAATAGTAACGGAAACTCTTCCCCAACAAAACATAAAACTATGAAGAATTAATGTTCAAAATTAATTCACTCTTTTTGGTTGATTTTATTATACTCTAACAAATTTAATATCGATATTTA
This sequence comes from Papaver californicum, assembly GCA_023531435.1. Lineage (NCBI taxonomy): Eukaryota > Viridiplantae > Streptophyta > Magnoliopsida > Ranunculales > Papaveraceae > Papaver > Papaver californicum. The sequence continues at coordinate 6,508,848 of JAJJMC010031261.1, read as the reverse complement.
TTGTTGCTTTACTTATTTTCTTCCCTCATATAAGATTGGCCGATAGTATAATTCATTTTTTTCTTCTACAACTGCAAAATTTCTCTTTTTAGTTCAGATAAATTCATCGTCCAAAATTATCTTTATTAACTTTCTTTTAACACCCATCTTTGTATGACTAGATCTTTAATAAAACTCCACAAAACCCATTTTCAAAACCACATCATCAAAATTTCAATAATCATGAATCCATATCTTTCGATGAAGGAGATCATTTTGGTGATTTGATTTTTGGTTTCCATTCATCATCTTAATATTATAGATCTTTTTTTCAGTTTTTAAGAAATAAGAAAAAAGGGGAGAGAAAAAAAAAGGAAAAGTTTTTTTCAATTACTTGTTGCTCTTTTCGATTTTTCAAAAAGAATGCTAATTAACATAAAAACCACTTAATCAATTTCAAGTTGTAACGAGGGCCTGAATGTGAACCCCGGTTTATTAGGTGTGCAAAATTTTAGAAACTATTTTTATATGCTATACAATAAAGTACACACGTAGAAGATATTTGATTAGTGATTCTACATCTAGTTCAAATATATTGTAGTTGATTGATTTTTTTGATTGACGAACATCTAATTATTTTGGGTAATATTTGATGCAAGAAAAACTCATCATCCAACTCCCTTACCTTTAAAATTATGCAATCAATATAAATATTTTCATGCCTTTAGGTTTGATGATTCAAACTTTCTATTGCAACCATTATATTGAATGAGTGAAGTTTTTTTCTATTCTTTTTTTTTCTTACCTTCTCAACAACTTCAGATATATTCTTGAAATGTAATCAACAATCAGATAATTTATTATTGTCAAGTAAAAATATAATAAAATAACTAAAATAATTAATTAGACACGTGGATGATCCACAATATATCCAGGTTCTTCTTCTTTCACTTTGAGGTATGACCCCAATCTCTCCTTCGCTTATGATAAGGAGTTGGTCGTGTTCCCAAGAAAGGATGGCTTTTTTTTTTAAATTTTCTTTTTTTGAGGAACGGCGTCGGGCATGTTGTTCATATCGGTTACATTGTTCTTGGAAAAACGACATAGAACACATCCATGAAAGCTGTTAGAACGCGCTCCTCCTTTAACTCCCGGGGGTGAGTTTGAATTAAAAGGTGGGTGGCGTGTTTTGACTCAAGGCGACATTCTCTCTATCCAGGATTCCCAGGAGTCTCTTTCTGAAGTCCTTCAATTATACTATAAGTAGAGGTGTAAATTAGTTCGTGCCAGCATATGAGTTAGCACAGCATGGTAGCTTCAGCTACTATGCTAGACCAGACTAATCGGCACAGTAGCACAGCATAGCATAGCACTCTAAAAAAACATGTCATAATATGTATAAAACACTACACAATACGTTATAACATAACACAGTTTGCGTATATCTCACAAAATAGTGTTTATTCTAACCAATTTTGAAATTTTATATTCGTTATGTTGAGTTACTTCTACCACAACACATATAATATCTAAATATCTGGAAAATATTAAAATTTTAAAAAATGTAAAATAAATGTGACAAGCACAACACAGCACGCCCTTGAGCACGACACATCAGGACACGTCTTAATCTCTGGCACGACACGTAGCATGCTGGGCTCGCCTCTTAATGGGTTGTGCTGGGCTGTGTCGGCCCATTTTACACCTCGAACTGTACGTGGTGACATGGCATCGTCTTCCATCTGCGGCTCGTGGAAGTTAGCGAAGACCCACAAATCCTTGTGGTCTTGTACCTTTTAGAAAATTTTGAAGCTTGAATTGGAAATAAAATGGAAACACTTTTTATCATAAGTGAAAGATCCATTTATTTTTTGGTACTAGATGCACCATAAACGAATGAATGCTTTCTTTCTATTCCTAAGGGTCGATCAAAAGAGAACTGGCAAGCATGCCAATTCAATAAGACTTGGATCTCTGAAAGGATAGATTTTGTATAGTTCTTACAAGTTCACTAGTGACTGGAATGAAGTCGTAACATGCATCGACTTAATTGAGTCTTTCTTTCTTAGATGTACTTTTGATTATTCAAAAGAAACTAATCAATAGAAAGACCATCAGGTTGATAGCGGTGGTGCTATGCTAACAATAATAGTTCTTCGTCAAGATGCTAGACTAGGAAAGCAAATCTATTAGTACAAGAGTATATGGCGAACTGCTTACTACTATTTTTGAGTCCTAGTCGGACTCTTTTTAGATTAGAGAGAAATCAGTTTCTTTTCTGCTTCTTCATACTTCATTCCATTTACTTATGGTAATTCGGGGGACCCTAGCCTGTGTTAGTAGCAAGGAAGCGTCAATTTGACTCAAATATTTTTGTTTCCTCCAAGTTAGGAGTCTGACTTGAACTTTCTCGGTGTTAAGACAGTTAGTACAACGAGTCAGGCGCAGGGAAGGGGAACTAATGGCTGGCCTTAGATGTATATAATTTTTCAATATAGTCGATCCTTACTTTTACGGATTCTCCCTTAATACTTTAATATAATCTAGACTATCAATAGTCCTTGAGAAAACACAACTAAAGAACAAGATTCTAGAGGCATCAATATGCTTAACTAAAACCAATCTCAACCAAAGATCCAACTTTTAAAAAATACTGCTTATCTGTCTAAACGAAGTGGTGTAAACCAAAAAAGTATTTAGATCGATTCAAGAACACATGTACAAGGAACTCTTCCAAAAAGTCAAAGATTGAAACTTTTTCGCCTGGGGATGGAGATCTATTATTCATCGTTTGTGGGGTGCATAAGATCTTATCTACTTTCCCACTAAGTATATGAGGACACTTTTATATTTATGGTCTTCCTATGGTTATTATTTATGAATATCTGTCAGGTAAAGAGTAAAATCTTTGGATGGTTCATCCAAAAAAATTTCGATACCATAAGGGACACCTTTGAGGAGGCTTGGACTCAAATTACTCCCTGTAAACGAATTTGGTGATCCTGGATGGATGTTCGTAGAATATGGTATTATTTATTAAACAAGGATGACTTCCCGTTAGAGAATGGTTCGATCCTTGATTGCATATGTTTTTTTTTTCTTCTAATTATAAGGAAAACAAGGTCATCATATAAGCAAGCGTATCTCGTAAAGTATAAGAAACCCAATCCTGAAAGAGTATAAATAAATATTAGTTGAGGCATTAGTATACTTGAGGAAAGATGCCAGTATTTAATTTTCTCTGATATGAATGAATCTTGGTAGTAATTGAAGCGTTCCACTTTCCAAGTATGTTCTAGATTTTTCTTTTATCATCTTAAAAAAGTAAAACTTGGTAAAGAAATCATAGCATTTAGTTTTACAGTTTACCAAATCAGAGGTGGTAAACATCACTTAAAAGCTGCTATAAGTGGCTTCTCAATCAACTATGACAATGGAATGAACCTAACTTTGATAGAAACTCAGGTACTTAAAGTACTCGACAAAAGAGAAAGCGACTGTAAAGCTAACGCTTCTTTGTTCCTAAAATCTCCTTCCTTATAAACAAAGCTCCTAGCTATCTCATTTTCTTTTCTGCATATTGAATCTGACAACAAATCCACTGTGTTATTATTTCTAGTAGTGTCGATTCTAGTGCCTTGCCCCGGGTCACACTATTTAGGAGCCGCCCCCACCAATTTTAATGGTCTATCGTCAATATTTCGAGGTGTTTCAGCCTCATTATTTTGAAGAACCTCATTCAAGAACTGTTTGATCCAATTCTTCTCTCAGATTAACAAAGAGAGACACTTTGTCGAGTTGGCAAAAGTTCATATTCAGTCGAGTCATTAGTCAGTTCCTCTCCCTGTGGTCGGGTCTCTCCTTTCACTCGAGTCACTTTATCCCTTACCTTACGTACATATGAGTCTCTAAAGATCCCTTAGGTTCTGACTTATATAAGATCTAAAATGATTTTCATGATCGTCTCTCTAGTTGTTGTTTTTTTACGTGTTCAGTAAAGCTCTACTTTGAAAATATATTCTTAAGTTAAGTAGAAAGAAGCAACTCCTTATATAGCCTTTATATTCAACTAAGTGATGAAATTACTAAAGTATACGCTTCAATAGTAACCCGATCAAAACTTTTTTTTCTTCAATATTTCACTCCCAAAACATAGAGTTTTTCTTTTCCGTGCTTGTTGGGGAATATAGAACAAAGCTGTCATCCAATCCTTGCAAATCTAAGGTTTCAGGCTGTATTTTGACTTATTTTCCCTACCTATTTTGCAGATGAAAATCAAAGTTGCAACCAAAAATCTATTATCATAACCCAAAATAATATGCATGGTCATCCAAAATTGGTATAATTACTTGATTTTTGTGGTTGTGGCCCAAAAGCGATTAAATAACCTCAAACATATGCTTCGTGACTCAAATTTGCTAAGTTTCTTAACTTCTGATTCATACTAATAACCCAATACATACCTTGTTACTTTTTAAAGCCGGTAGCCCAAAATCCACTTCAGTGACCTAAAATTTGCAAAGTGATCAAAATCTTCCTTATGAACTAAACATTACTTCGTAACCCGAAAAATCTACATTGTCTGCCAGAAAATTACAATTGCATCCCAAACCTGATACATAATTTGAATATTTCGTAGTTTAAAAATGTTCCATTATGACAAAAAATCTACTTGGTGACTTAATATAAAGGTGACCCAAAATCTATTTCTTTGACAAACAAATTGCATTGTGATCCAAAATCAACGTCGCCATCCAAGTTGTGCATCGCAACTCTGGAAATGTTTTATAACCGAAACCTCATCTCATTACTCAAAATATACCCCAACCCCAATAAAATTCTTCTACCTAAAGTCTACAATTATCCAAAATATGCAATTATATCCAATATTGATTATTATGATCCAAAATCCACATTTTGACCTAAAACCTAACGTTGCTTCTCAGTGTATATCCCGTGACATAAAATTTCTTAAGCAACTCAGAATTTTCCTTGTGTTCCCAAAATTTGGCACGCACATCAAAATTCTACTATTGTGGCCAAAGTCTATTATGTGACTAAAATCCGCCCATGTGATCCTACATTGCTTAGTGACCTAAAGGCTGCTTACTGATAAAAAAAATAACTTCACATCACGTTAATCGTGTACCTATAATCTTTCCCATGGCCTACATTTGTCAGTGACACAACATTTACGTCATGATCTAGTATTTGCCTTGTGATCCAAAATCAGCATCGTGATCCCAGTTCTGCATAGTGACTCGAAAACTGTATTGCGAACCAAAATATACATTGTAATCGAAACCTTGTCTCATTACCCACAATACACCTCAAACCAAGAAAATTCTTATGCTTAAAGTTTACCATGTACCCCAAAATATGTCATTATATCCAATATTGATCACTCTGATCCAAAATCTACATTTTAATCTAAAACCTACAGGGTTTTTTTTTTTT
>JAJJMC010031261.1:6486935-6503012 GCA_023531435.1 Papaver californicum | reverse complement strand
TTTTTTTTTTTTGAACATCGAAGAAGAATTTATAAAATGTCGGGGTACAAAGGAATGAACTACCTAAAGACAAAATGTACAATAACTGGGCAAAAACTAATAAAAAAATCTAACAAGAAATTAGACAGGTTTAAAATACCACTTTTTCCAATTATTCATCATTTAATTGTAAGAAATATCCTCAAAATTCTTAATAGCCGAAGCCCAAGAGTAGAGATGGTACTTAACCACATGGAGAAGGTCGTTTCCGGTTGTTGTTTTATCAGTAAAGATTCTTGCATTTCGTTCATTCCGAATGGTCCAAATGATTATCACAAAGTATACCTAAAACTCTTAAAATACACCTCATGACCTAAGATTTACTAACCAACTCAAAAGAGTTTCCTTGTGGCCCAAAATTTGCCATATACATCAAAAATATACTACTATGACCAAAATCTATCATACGGCCAGAATCCGCCCATGTGATCTAACACCTCTCAGTAACGTAAAATTTGCTTATTCGTGAACAATATTTATCGCATGACGTTAATTGTGTTTCGTGACTCAAAATTTGAGTTGTGTCTCAACATAGCTATCGTGTCCAATAGTCTCCCCCATAACCCAATTTTGTCCAGTGACTCAGCGTTTGTATTATGACACGGAACTTACCCTAGTCACCAAATATTTCCAAGTAACCCACATAATTTTTTACTAATTCATAACCTTCCACGAAACTCATTTGATGTTTGGTGACCCGAAAATACACCTCATTAGTCATTGGTAACAACATTGCCTCATTGGCCAAAATTTTCCTTGTAAGTCAGAAATAATCATATGACTCAAAATTTACGTCTTAATTCAAAACCTACTATTGTAACCCGAAAATTACATGGTGACCCATGGTCGGTATTACTACCCGAAACTTATTGTGTTTCAAAATCAGCTTAAAGATTATGAGATTAAATTCTTAAAAACCTACACTTAAAAAAGAAACACATCCCAGTACCTAAGAAGATCCATTTTCTAAACGAGATTTTAAATACGGGATTGGCTTCGGATATATATCTTTCTAGGTTAGATTATAACAAAAAAAAAAAAGTTGAAAATCAAAACCACACCTGCTAGTCAAAACTCATCTACAATTTTGGGTTTTCATTTATTCAACCCACGATTGTTACATTCTACGTATGTATAACTTAGTTTATAACTTTTTGCAAATTATTAAGACTCAACCAGATGACTGTAGTACGGGTATATTATTTTTGGTGTCATGTTCGAGTCTAACGTATTATTGGAATATATTTTTAATTTTTTTTTCGAAAATATTGGTAGCAAGGTTTGAAGCCCCTATCCTTAAAGCTCTTTGGAGAACTATCATAACCATTATACCACAAGCTCTTTTAATATATTTAAAGATAAAACCTTTCTAATAGTGGCGGAACTAAGAGTCCACCAAAGGGTGTTGACTAGATTTCTATTTAGGTTTAAACCTAAAAGTTAGGTTTGAAAATTATTAAAAAATAAAATAGGCTTGTAAAAAGACGTTTTTGTGGGCTTTTGAGGAGAGCTTGAGCCTGGGTAAGCCAGGATCTACCAATATCTTTTCTAAGCTAATTTATAAGGTCTAATAATTTGTATTTTAGATGTAACAAATAAGATTATAAGAGAAAAGTTTGACCTTACACCCGTAACTTGAAAGTGGTTGATACTTTACCGTTGCTCCACGTTACATTTTTTTTAAGAAAATAATAAAGATTTTTTTAAACATTTATAGCGTTATCAGTCTTTTATATTTGAAATATCATACCTATTTATATATATGAATTTATCAGGCCGTGGGTTATAACCCCACAACTCTATACCTCTTATCACTAAAACCCCAACCAAAATAAAATGAAACAAAAACCCCATTTAAATAAATCTGTCAAACTACCTTTTACATTAATTCAATCCAACAAAAATAAAAATCAACCCCACTCTTAAACTACCCTTTACATTAATTCAACCCAATAAACATAAAAATCAACCCCAACTTTAATCTTTATTCTCTCTAACCACCAACACTACCAACACCATCACCACCACCAACCAACAACAACCACCATCATCCAGCAACACCACCATTACCAGCCACCAACTAACAGCAGCACCAACCACCACCACCAACGAGCACTACCAACCAGCACCGCCATCACCCACCACCACCATCAACGAGCACCACTAACAACCAGCAGGTACACTAACAAAGAGCACCACCACCAACCACCACCAACAGAAACGAAAACCACCACCAACAACAACAACCACCACCACCAACAACAACCAACACCACAACCAACACCAACAACCAACACCCCTTTAACCACCAACATCAACGAGCACCACTAACAACCACCAGGTCCACCACCAACGAGCACCACCACCAGCAACAACGAAAACCAGAACCAACACCAACCACCACCACCACAACGAAAATTGACATTTTACGAACACAACTTATTCTAGATGAAAAAAAATGATGAAACCAAAAAAAATTTCAACATCTATTTGGTTCTACCTTAATCCAGATGAAAAAAAATGATGAAACCAAAAAAAGTTTCATCGTTTATTTGGTTCCACCTTATTCCAGATGAAAAAAAAATGATGAAACCAAAAAAAGTTTCATCATTTATTTGGTTCCACCTTATTCCAGATGAAAAAAAAATGATGAAACCAAAAAAAGTTTCATCATTGTTTTGGTTTTGACATTCCACCAACACAAAAATTGGTTTCAATTTTTGTGTTGGTGAAATTTGATGAAACCAAATTTGGTTTCATCATTTTTCTGACGTTTCACCAACAAAAAACCCTAATTTCAACAATGATGATGTATCATTATTTTTTGATGATAATTTTTGACGATGATGATTTGGAGGTGTTGGTGATGTTTGTAGAGGATAGAAGGAGGAAGAAGAGGTGTTGTTGGTGGTGGATCTGGACATGTAGTGGTGGAGGAGAATAAATAACGAGGAGGAAGCGATGGGGAAGGAGGAGGTGTTGTTGGTGGCGGATCTGGACATAGAAAGAGAAGGAGGTACTAGTGGTGTTGGTGGAGGAGACGGAGGTGTTGTTAGTGGCAGATATGGGTGACAAAATTTATTATTGGTGAACATAAAAGCAAAATAAAAAGAGAGAGAGGTGTTGGTGAAGGAGACAAAGGTGTTTTTGTGGCGGAGGAGCTACTGTTGCTGCTGGTGATGGTGGTGGGGAGGAGAAGAAGAAGAAGAAGAAGAAGAAATGAGAAAGAAAAGAAAGAAAGGGTAAGGATGGCATTTAAAAAAGTGGTAAAAACTAAATTTAACCAATATTAAAGAAAATTGGGTTTTTATTTCATTTTTAATTCAAATGGTTTTTGTTTATAAAAGATAATATGAGAAGAGTTTTTGTATGAGAAGTTTGGTCACCTAGGTTTTTTTATTTTATATTATATAAATTTATTGTATAAATATATACACGTGTCTGCAATCTAGTTTTTTGAAAATTTATCAATGTATATGTTCGCGTCGTGTCTGCATCAGTATTGTTGAGCTCGTAAACATTTTTCATCGCTCAGCCCATGACATAATTTTTATTTTAAATAACAAAATTCAATTTTTATTTTACAAAATAGATAAGTCATGTTGTTTGCGTCCGTTGACAGATTCTCAAGGGGTGGAAATTAAAGAAAATCTTAATTATTATTTTTTTTAGTTTTACTAGAAGTCAATTCAAGTGATAAAATAGTTAAAAATAAATTGGGAAGTATTTTTTTTTTTGAAGCATATCAAAAGTTTACAAAAACAACTAAGAGTTTGTTTCATATCTTTAAGTCACATTCATCTACTACTATCTCTGTTTCAAAAAAATTCTGAAAAAAAAAATTATTATCAATTTTTCACAGAGGGAATGTTATGTTTACAAGAACTTGTTTTGTCAAATGTTTAATGAAGAATATCTCACTAAAATGAAGTCCGAAGGAGATCTAGACCAGGTAAAAGAACAAACATCGTTTCATGATTTACAAGAGAATCACTTACATCATTAGCTTCTCTTCTTGGGAAGGTACAAGACCAAAAAGTAAAATTACTAAGTTCATCTAAAGATTTCCTAATAATGTTCAAGTCCAACTAATACTTCTAGGTGAACCATTTATTGCATTAATGACATTACTGCAATCGCCTTCTAACCGGATACCTTCTATATCCATTATTTCTCCCATCTTATAGCCTCGGGTGCATCTAAAGCTTCAGCTTCTTCTTCATGCACTGTGTTGGATTGCTGCATTTGGCTCCTCTCGCCTATATTTGTTCGTTATTGAATTGAGGTGATAAGAAGAATTGCTTCAACCATTCATCAAATCCAAGATTGCTAAAAGAACTAGCCAGATTAGTGTCCAAAGCAAATATGATAATTATGATTAGTTCCATAGAAGACCGAGTGAACAATGTATAACAAAAGTCTATATATAGAAATGGTAAAAGATGGTACTTAATGTAATATATCCCTAACACGATTTGTAGGTAATGATAACATATAAACTGTGTAAGCCCTCTTTAGCATTTTTCTGAAAACTTCAATCACATTACATCATCAACAAAGAAAAGGAAATGTTAAGAGGAGAATAAGAAGAGAGCAAAATATTTGGATGATGTTGTCGTGACACATGTCTAGTTCATGACCTTATACTACACCACATTTCAACATACTGTTAAAAAAAAATCCAAACCCTTCAAGGAAACCATCCTTCTACTTCTTTCCCTCTCTTTATCTATCCTCTCTGTTTCGTTTATCTCTGTCTAAACCATGGCAAATACTAAATTCACTCGTACATACTCAGAACCTCAACCACTTTCTTCTCAATTATCTTCTTTAACAAAAACCTATGTCTTTAATAACCGTCCTTCTTTCTTGCATCCACTGCCAAGACCTCATAATGCTAGAGTATTCTGTTCTGTTTCACAGAAGTAAGTTCTTGGGATTCTCTTGTTCACTCTTTCCACCTCTTTATACTTATGTGCTTCTTCTTTAGTACTTAGTGTGTTTTTTTATTTTAAACTTCAGTGAACTTCAAACCCCTGTTACTCCACAACAGAATGATACTTCAAAGATTAAACATGAATGCTTCGGTGTGTTCCGCGTTACTTACGACCTCGTCGCTGTAGGTTTCTGGCGTTTTTTGATAAATTTTATTCTTGAATTACTTGAACATCGACTTAGTTTAGTTTATTTTGAGACTTGAGAGTGCTACTCATGTACAGTGAGGGGTTTAAAGCTATAGTATATGAAGTATTTGATGAAATTTCAATCTGGGTAAACCTAGAATATGATTTTGGGTACTATGTACAAGTAGCTGACACCCAAGAAGGAAGATATGGGTCTGAAAGATTTGTATATTTTTGTGCTCAGGGTGTAGATAAGCAAGGCTTGAATTCAATCTTTTACTGATTACCTAGCCGGTGGAAGAAAAGACTGAAAAGAAACTCTTTAACATTTATAATAACATTTATCAAAATTCTATTATGTTGGTTCCTAATGCATTAGAATACGTTTACAGGAAGAAGAAACAAAATCATGGAAGAAATTAATAAATATTGCAGTTTCAGGTGCTGTTGGGATGATATCTAATCATCTGCTTTTTAAAGTAAGGATCGAGTTCTTTTTCTCGGCTTACCGTTTATATTGCATAGTTTAAATTCATTTTTGAACTTATTTGCTGTTTCAGCTTGCATCTGGTGAGGTTTTTGGACCCGATCAACCAATTGCGTTGAAATTATTGGGATCTGAAAGATCCTTCGAAGCTCTTGAAGGTATGAATTCAGCTGATTTCAGCAGTGGCGACTGATGTCTCTTCAATCTTTGTGTTCATTGGCATAATATTCTTGAAATGTGCAGGAGTTGCAATGGAATTGGAGGACTCGTTATATCCTTTACTGCGAGAGGTCAGTATTGGCATTGATCCTTACGACGTATTCAAGGGTGTAGAATGGGCTCTTCTGATTGGAGCAAAGCCTCGAGGACCTGGAATGGAACGAGCTGCCTTGTTAGATGTCAATGGGCAAATTTTCGCTGAGCAGGTGCTTCTTATTTGGAATTCCCCAGTTCATTTCACTTTTGTGTTCTGTATTAATTACCGCTGAACCTCATGATTCTTATTTTCATCTTATCTGTTTTTTTTAACTCTTGGTTTTGAAATGATGAACGTAGGGTAAGGCACTTAATGCTGTTGCCTCCCCTAACGTTAAAGTGTTAGTTGTGGGCAACCCCTGCAATACAAAGTAAGATCGCAGATCATACTGAATTATAGGTTTTTAAATAACCTATTGCATGGAGATCAGTATTGCTAATCCTGCATTTTTCATGTAGTGCTCTTATCTGTATGAAAAATGCTCCCAATATACCTCCAAAAAATTTCCATGCTTTGACAAGATTGGATGAGAATAGGGCCAAATGCCAGGTACATACTCTTCCTGGAAGAAATATTTCATTCTGGCAAGGCTTTTAGAGTTATAACGCATATTATGTTTTTCTACAGCTCGCTCTTAAAGCAGGTGTGTTCTACGACAAAGTTTCAAACGTGACAATTTGGGGAAACCACTCTACTACTCAGGTAATTAAATAGGTTATCCAACAGGTTGAATAGGCATCTAGATATTTCTTTCCTCTTCTACTAAACTTCAGTTTATGTTTAAAATCTCAGGTTCCAGACTTTTTGAATGCAAAAATCGATGGTGTTCCTGCAAAGGATGTGATCAAAGACAACCATTGGTTAGAGAATGAGTTCACCCAGAAAGTCCAAACGGTAGTGTAAATCCTCTAAAAAATCATTTGCAGACTAACTTCCTCAAAAATGTGATATATGTTTAGCTTCAGTTACTTAATAGTTAATACAACTTTATCTACAGAGAGGAGGTGCCCTTATTAAAAAATGGGGAAGATCTTCAGCTGCATCAACTGCTGTCTCAATTGTTGATGCTATAAGGTCCCTCGTCACTCCAACTCCAAAGGGTGACTGGTTTTCAACCGGGGTTAGCTCTTGTCACCGTTAAATGAGAAACAATGTTTCATTTGATATGTTCTAAAATGAAGGCTCTTTCAGTTCTCGTTATTAACCTGTTTATTGTGGTGATTCTAGGTTTATACTACTGGTAATCCATATGGTATCACAGAGGATATTGTTTTTAGCATGCCATGCAGATCAGAAGTGAGTATCCTGCTTGGTGTATTACTCTTGTAGCATGTTTGGTTCAAGGAATTGAAGGCTAGGTAATCCAATTCCGAGGGAAATGCGCCCAATTACTTGAACCAAACGGGACAAATCAACTCCGTATAGTTAAGATTTTTGATTCCTAGGAATCTGATTCCCTGTAAAATAATAGGTCCAGTAGTGTAATAGAATTGGATTCTGAGGTAAAAAAAATAATAATTAAATTACCACAACCAAACACTAATTATTTGGATTTGGATTCAATTCCAAGAATTGGATAACCCCATACCTGAGTTCCTAGGATTCCAATTCTTCCAACCAAACGAGGTGTTATAGTACCGCATTTGAGAACACTCATCAACTTTGGTAATTGAACTTTTCAGGGAAATGGTGATTATGAACTTGTCGAGGATGTTATTATTGATGATTACCTCTGTGCACGCATTAAGAAGGTAAGCTCCTTTTCACACTCACTGTCAACTGAATCGAACTCGTCTAAGTACGTGTTCTCATCATGTTTTCTCAACCTTTGTATCCCAGTCCGAAGACGAGTTGCTTGCTGAGAAAAAATGTGTAGCCCATCTTACAGGAGAAGTAAGTACTATTGCTTTTTAATATAGTAGTCAAGTATTCAATAATCAATTGGAAGCAAGCTTGCTGAAATTCGTTTGTTTTCTTAAGGGCAACGCGTACTGCGATCTTCCGGGGGACACAATGCTTCCTGGAGAAATGTGAGACTGCAGATCATATCAACAGCAATAAAATGAAATGTGAAGAATGCAAAAACTTTTGCAATAGTTTTATGCTGGTTTTCCACGACCATAGAGTTTGTACTATTTATGTACAATAAGTGTGCAAATAGAGCAACAATTGAGTCAACTGTTAGGCGAAATTTGTCAATCAGTTTCATCATGTTCAACACACTGTAAGATCTTACATTCATCAAGGCAACGGCTCCTAGCTAGTAGAGTTATGCTGGTTTTCTTTATCCAAGAAGAGTTGGGCAGATTTAAGCCTGAACTATATTCAGACAGTTTGTATATTTCTGCATTTTAATCTTTGTGTGAATCCAAAAAACAAACGTACTTTGTATTCCTCAGAGGATTAAATGCACTTGTATACATTTATACACTGTTTTGTTTGAAAACATTCATAGAACATCAAATAGAAAGATAAAATGCAATAACTGGAGAAAACTTGGACCAGGTAATACAATTGAAATTAATCTTTATCTAATAAGTGGGTGCTCAACACAGCGTTGGTTTTCCTCACCATAGTCCCAGAAAAACACCACGGCAGACCCATTATTTTTCCTAACCGACTGGTTGTGTGAAAAGAAAAATACACCACAGCTTCACCGCAAAAGCCACAAGAAACCAGAAGAATAATGAGGGTAGTAGAGTACTTATCCTAAATAGAAGTCTCACAGATACGAGTATCGGCCAACTAAACGTTACAAGGGTTCAAGAATTTCCTTGTGTTTTTTAAAGATAAGGAAAGGGATAGGAAAGAAAGAGGGGGAAGAATTTGAGATTTAGCAATGGCGTCAACAACAACAGCATTTTCATGGAGTTCATCTTCTTGGATGCAAAGATTCAACGGAAACACAAACGAAACAGTGAAGATATCAGAAAAGACTAGTAATGGAATGTTAGTCGTAGCTCAGAAGAAAGCCTTGAAGATACGCAAAGTAAGATGGAAATGAGAACTTCTCGAAGGAGGTTTAGGGCTTTTCTAAATTTAGGGTTTTAATTCTGAGGGTTTTTTATTTTGTTTTGGTAGATAATTTTGAAGGAAGATGTGGCGGAGTTGGGAAAGAAAGGAGAACTTCTTGAAGTTAAGGCAGGATTTTACAGAAATTTTCTTCATCCCATGGGGAAAGCCTCAATTGTCACTCCCGTTCTTCTCAAGTAAGGTTTTTTTTTCTACGAGTAAAGACTATCTTTAAATGTTCTAGTTTTACTCTTCAATTGTCACTAATTTGGCTATGATTAGGGTTTGTAATGGGTGAGTCTCACATTTTAATGGTTTTTCTTTCCAGGGAAATGCGAATGGAAGAGGAGAGAATCGAAGCGGAGAAAAAACGGGTAATTAGATACCAGTAATTCATGAACTAACCACATTATGGTTTGTGCTCTTTGTGTTATAGTTACCACATTACTGGCATGGATATGAATGTGTTATAGTTACCATGTTACTGTGCAGGTAAAAGAAGAGGCAGAGCAACTTGCTAAGATTTTTGAAACTGTTGGGGCTTTCAAAGTGAAGCGCAAGGGTGGTAAAGGAAAATTAATTTTCGGAACGTGAGTGAGATTGAATGTCAATTTGGAAGCTTTTGTTTGGTTTTTAGTATGTTACTATGTTGTATCTGATTTGTGATTCTATTCATTCAGTGTTACTGCTCAAGATCTTGTGGACATTATTAAGGCGCAACTTCAGAGGTATATCATGCTTAACTTCATTTCATACTTTTGGTGTTGCACTCTGATCTGAACATCATTTCTCAAAAAAGAAAGAAAAAAACGCAAAAGTGTCCAATTGGGTTCTGTCACGCACATAAGCCTACTAACTTGATCTCCTTCCTAGTCGTAACTTGTTTTTATCAGCTTTTCTATGCATTCTTACTTTCCATCTGCAGATATGTAGACAAATGGATGGTTTCTGTTCCAGACTTGTTTTAATCAGCTTTTTTATGCCCCCTTATTTACTTTTCATCTGCAGAGATGTAGACAAACGGATGGTTTCCATTCCAGAGATTCGTGAAACAGGAGAATACATTGCAGAGCTGAAGCTTCACCCTGATGTTACTGCTCAAGTAAGGTTGAATGTCTTTGCCAACTAGGAAAGACAGTGTCCTGGATGTGAAAAAATTTGTAATGCACTTAGTGTCACTCAAGGTATATACTTCTACAATAAAATCTCGTGTTTATTAAAGAAAACTAAGCTCTCGTGTATCTCGGCATGCTAATGGGAATTAGAGTTGTATGGTTGGGAGCTCTGAGGTCTTTAGTTGTATTTCTTTCTTTTTTCTTGGATCATGGTTCAGTTGATCACTGCAAACTATCCAGTTGCTTTAGCCTTTAGTATATGAATATAACAATGAACTTGATGCATTGCAGGAAGGATTGAGCAGCTCTAACACACCATGAGAAGGATGACAAACTTGTATTCTTATGTTTTTATTTGCTGAGAAATACAATAGAAAGTGCTCTATGGTGTAGTCATCTATGGTGTATTCTTATGTTTTTATTTCTACCTTAGTTTTCTTTAATCATGTCATCTTTAATCAGGCACATATGCTTCAGGACCAATGCATTGATTCATTCTTTTCCAGATTCCCAATTTGAGGAAGGGATATCAAGCAGCCAAATCCAAGAAGCAATGTAAGGCAGCGCATATCTATTATAGATAACCGATGCCCTGCTTTCAATAACAACTTTTAAGAATAGTTCGACTAATGATGAGTCTCGTGTAGTCTTCAGAACTCTCGCTCGAAAATAACTGTACTAAAAAACATCAGCTATAGCTGACTTGCATTCTAAAACTCATATTGAACACTTGTAGTATCAATTTGTACAGCCTCGGTTACCATTTTTTGTGATAAATATAAATCACATCTTCCATAGAAAGAAGAACAGATCATACGTGGATGGACATTGAAGTCTCATCCCAATCAAGAGAAATACTTGTAGCACATCAACATCATCTAGAGAGAGAGTTATCTTAATATATCTAATGCATTTATGCAATTGTGCTTGGAATACACTATAAAGAACTCATGGAGGCTTATAGCAAAGAATTACATAGTTTTAGATTTTAGTAACTCGACTCAAAAATATGGCTATTTTAACTAATCTACAAACTAGATTCAAAATTGATGGCAGATAGTGTAGGACATAATTTCTAAGGTGCATGGTCGCTCAGGTGTCATGAGTAAACTACTACGGCAGATGGTGTAGCAATCAATTAAGCATCTTTCATTGCTTGTTGAGACCTTCATGGGGATCAGCAACCATCTTTGATAAGTCAACACTGGAGATAGATTACCAAGTCAATTGCCAATTTGCAGCTGGCTTCTATTGGCCTCGACCTAGTCAATTGCACCACCTGATCAATCTCCTGCACCTGAGGACTTCTGCTTCTTCTTCCGCCTTTCTTCTTTTGCTGGAGTTCTGGCTGCCAAACGCTTCGTTTGGTGTGAGCGGATTTCTAATAACCTTTTCTTAGCATCTCGGAAGGGGGCATCTGATCTTGAAGACATGATTTGCTGGAACAACCAATTATGGTATCAGAATTTTAGACTTTAATCATATTATAGAAGAAATGAACTTGTAGTTGTTTAGCACACCTTTATATGATCCAATGCAGCAAGGTTGAAACCAAGGACTTCCTTAAATTGCTGAAAGAAACGGTGGGATAATTTAATTCTAATAACCAACTGTATACCCATTTCTGTTAAATGATTTATAGAGAAAAAAGAAAGTAGACTGCACAACTCATAGGACTGAAATAATCAAATCACTGATAGTGGAAGTTTGTACACATAAAAAAGGATTCCATTTCTATATTTTGCACAAAAAAATATACACATACCTTTACAGTTGGATATAGAACGTCACTGAGGCTTGTCATGATTGATCTAGCAGCCGGAGTGGAAATTAATTGATTGTGGTGTGTCTGCAAGAGCACTGTATTAACTCGACTAACCAGCTCTACCTGTAAAAAAATTGAGTGTTAATTAACAGCAGTGGCGCCTGTTTCAGGCAACATGAGCAAATCAAAGAAAGCAATCACATGGGAACAGCAAGTGTAAACCATTCGAACAACAATGTGGCAAGTGCTTGTCTAGGTGCTGCACATTTATTATAAAACTCATATAGGGACTTGAAAACCTCAGTAAAACTCAGCGAAGACCAAGTTAACTTGCCTACCCCGGGTCACTACATTAACAGTTATTGCAATTCGTCGAGAAGAACCAGAAGAATATGTCCTTTATACACACACACTATGCATGGGTCATTGCAGTAAATGTGTCAGATTCGTACCTTATCAGGTTTGGAAGCCCAGTCCTTCAGGTAAACCAGCAGCTTCAAGGCATCTGAGAAGGGTAAGGCCTGCAAAGAAAGAAAAAAAAATCTCACTCAATAAACTATGCCATCAAATGTCAGCAACTAACTGCGTAAAAAGAAACATCTTATTTCTCGATGAGGCATCAGATGATTAAGATGCACGCACTTCGTCCTGCAGGTATTCTCATATTTATAAATCATGCACATCTTCTACCATGTCTAACTGCAGGCAGAAAGATACTGTTCCACTAAAACTAACAGAATGTACCTAAGACTCATCAGCAAACACATGCACAAAGACAGAGGAGACAAATGTTCATGTTACAAACAATCCAGCTAATAGCCTAATAGCAATAGGTATTTACTATCTAAAACAGGGAAAAGAAAAGGCATACACATGTACCATTAGAGTTTGCTCCAGGTTAGTTGTGGGAACATTTGAAAGTGACCGGAGAACGTAGTCAGACGGCGAGAGCCCAAGCATTATAATATTTGGCTGAAACTTTCCACCTGCTTTCTCTGACTAGAGATTTACAAAAGAGCGCACATCAGTGATGTACAGTAATAGAACATGTAGAACATGGCTCCACCAGAAATAAAAATTAAGCTACTAATTGCCATGACGGTAACTACCTCTCACCATTCTGTTTTTCTTTAACAGCTGGGAACAGGCTGGATGCACATTAACAGTGAATATTAAAGATAAAGAACTGAACTACCGAATGTTACCAACTCAAAACAAAAAATATTATTTAAACACCTTGTGTTCATCCATGCGTTGTAACTCTACTTCCGCTATGTCTAGCGCATCAATTATTTCATCAGTTGCAGTCAGCGTTTCTTTAGTTTTCTTCCCTGCCACACCCACAGCTCCATCTTCTGGAACCTCTGCTTCAAGTGCATACCTACTCTCAAATGAATTATTAATGTCAGCTTCAAACATCTCATCCAACCTTTTTTCTTTCTCTTCCTGCATATCCAAAATGTCCATTCAAGCAAGAGATATACATTAGGGAACAGTCTAAAATGCTAGATATGTCGTTTTGTTGTTGTCCAAAGGTGGAAAAATAAAGTCAACTGAATCATTCCCATCAGATGACCAAGGGACTAAGTTTAAAGCTCATCAACATGCATAACATGATACCTCAATGAAGAAGGGCTCTTCAGTACGATTCCACCGCCGTATAGATCGATCATGAGATCCAGTGACAATAAAATCACCAAGACTGCTAACTGCGAGACACCAAATCTCTGCATGATGACCCTCAAGAGTTAAAAGTAGCTCGAACTTATCAGCGTCCCAATATTTTACAGCACAATCTTTCCCCACGCTAAACATATAATGGGTTTTGTCAACAAATTTTACTGCCATAACACTGCAATTAAAACCCACAACTATGAGAAAAAAGATATTAATGTTTCATGGTTCTCCATAAAATCTACAATGAATCTTTACAGAAAGTAATATGGACCTGTCAGCATGAGCAAAAATTGATTTGTGACAATCACCAAAATCTAAACCCCAAATTTTAAGATTTTTGTCTGCAGAACCGCTAACCATCAAAGCTCCGTCCGATGAAATATCCATACAGAGAACAGGCAGTTTGTGGCCGTAAAGGGAAAGAAAAAATTTGAGGGAATCCATAAAAAAGACCTGCAATATTGTTCAAAAAGGAAGTCCTAAAAGATATGTTTCATTCTTACTAAACGTTCGATAAAATTATATTTGGGATTTTGGACTATAAATAAAAAGTATAGAAAAGAAAAACACAGACCTTGATTGTAGAATCCAACAAGGCAACTGCTATATATTTAGAATCAGGACTGATAGCAACCCACAGGGCATCATCGTTCATTTTCAAAGTCCTGACATTGGTCACTGAAAGGTGTTTAGAACCCTGCAAAACAAATTACACATGAAAGAAGGATCCAGCAATTCTAAAATCCAACAAGCTTGGAAAGGGATAGAAAATCATGCAAAACAAAGAAAAAGAACCCTTAATTAACTATAGAAGGCAATATCATTCAGTTTTCAGTAGTCCTCAAGGACTGGGTTCTAGTAAGCAGATCATTGCTGCAAATTATGAGTGGTATTCATAAAAGTTGGAAATCTGCTAGTATTATGAAAGAAGTCCGACAACCAAATTAGTTTTCATCACGGTCTTTCATGCTATCCCTCCTACAACTCTTGTTAATGCACGGCACTTACTAATTAAGAAACGATAAGAAAAGGAAAGAGTAATAAAGATTGGGAATGTAAAACTTACTTGGTCGGGTTTCTGCGTAAGCACATATTCCCAGAACTTAACATCGTGATCTGCACTTCCCGTCACAAACCCACTTCCATCTGGAAGTGTTGCAATTGACCGGACAGAACCACCATGAGCTTCTACTATCTCTATGCAAGTACCACTCCCAACATCTATAACTTCCAATTTACCTTCCTTGGTTCCAACCAGAGCAAACCTGTTGCCAGGAACAAATGAACCACAAAGGCCGTATCCAGAGTCAATTGTCCGAAGGCAAGTACCAGTACTTGGGTTCCAAATCTTTACGACATTGTGACTAGTTGACATTAATAGAGTATTGTCTGAGCTCAGTATAACACTTCTAACATCAGACCGGTGCCCGGAAAGTTCAACCGAATATGTCTTTGTGGTGGTTTCAGTTTCAATAGAATGTACCTCTAACAGATTATTATTTAGGGACAGTGCCAATGTTGCCAGCCCACTCTTTGGTCTGACTGGGGAGAAAGAAATGGAGCAAATCTTCTTGCTAGTACGCAATGTCTGCAGAAGCTTAAATACATCGGTAACGGTAACAACAAGAGGTGTGTTCTCTTCTCCAGGTAGGGAACAGGTTTCTCCATTTTCAGCCGACTCAGTAGCTGCTTTGCCCTTTTTCTCTTTCTTACGGTAAACTCTTCTTTTAGCCTTGCGTTTGGATTCAGCGTCATCTAATACCCGGAATATCTCTACCATCTTCCCTGCAACTTGACAAGCAAGTAAATCTCCTGACTTAGTAAATCTTACAGTCCCTACCCTATCCTTATTTTGTCGCTGAATTTCACCAAAGAGCTTCAATACTTCCCATTTGCTTTCAGCGGCAGAGTTTTCACTTCCCTGCAACTCACCAGCTGACTCATGCTTAATTGTATAAATGCGAAGTTCTGGGTCTGCTGATCCAGCGACCAAATATCTTTCTTCCAAATCAACATCAATTGACCAAATCTCACTATGATGACCACTAATTATTTGCATACAATATTTCGTCTCAAGATCCCATAACCTCATAAATTTGTCTTTGGATGAACTGACAAGCTTTTTATTATTATCCAAGAAAACAACATCTGTAACCTACAGTAGCATAAACATGCAGCAGCAACAACAACCCATAAACACAACTTCACATAACTAAAATATCAAGACTACAATAATCCAAAGATTAAAAAGTGGTAAACTAAACCTGATCGCGATGACCCCGAAGACGAAAACGTCCAGTCGTCTCATCACCAACAACATCCCATAGAACAATATCATTATCTTTACCTCCGGAAGCAAGATTAGACCCAGAATTATCATACCTAAGTGCACTAACTACACCTTTATGACCATTCAATGTAGTCTCACATGTTCCAGTATTACAATCCCATATTCTTGCACTCCCATCTGCATAACCAACAGCTACCTGAGAGGTAGTGGTTGAAGCAATAGAAGTAACAGCAAGAGAAGGACCACCGCCAGAAGAAGTAGATAATAAAGCAAGGTTTTTAGCACAAACACCTTGTCTAACATTCCAAACACC
>JAJJMC010031261.1:6459153-6477917 GCA_023531435.1 Papaver californicum | reverse complement strand
TTCTAAAATCATTACCTTCACAAGTTCGAGAATCGAACCTTTATTTATCACTATATAAAATCACATCATGAAGCGTCGAGCCACAACACCGTGTAGTGAAGCGCTACTGTAATGTTTCGTATCGTCAAGGGGCGTTGTTGCAGCTAACCGTATTATGAGGCGTATACTTAGCTGACCGTAATACCAGACGTTTCTCTAGGGATAATTCCGATATAAATACGCTTCTCTAGCTGAACGTATTCGGCATACACTATCTCACATGGTCGTGCGAGTATACTTAGAATTCGGAGAGAAGTTACTCCGATATTGTAGCAAATCTGGAGTAAAACACAAATATGATCTCCCGTTGCGGCTGCAAACTGGCGAGTAAAGAGAAAATTTTCTCTTCTCTCTTTACTCTACTCGCCCGTTGCAGTTGCTCTAAATATAGTAAAAGGATTAGGTTATCCTAATTTTTAAAATTATGATATGTCTCATCCTATATTTATTTAATTCATCTAATTTTTATATTTTTTAAATAATTTTTTTTGATAATATTTTGATACTATATATTTATATTTATTTTATTCATAAAAATAATTTCCACAGCCGTCATAATCGATAAATTACAGTTTGGGGTTATGTAATTTTTTTTTTTTTGAAGAATGGGGTTATGTAATTGTTGATGGTGGTTTTTTTACGAGGGAAAACTTATAAATTTGCCTTTGAACTTGTATCAAAAACACATAGTCTATGCTTATAGGCTTTATCATTGTTCATGGGAGTTCTATATTGATCCTCATGTCCTTCTACGAATATATATGTTCTAGGGATTCACCCAGCTGAACTCTCAGTATTATATATATAATATATTTAGCTACTGGTGTTGGTTGCAACTTCTCTCTAGATGTTCTCTAACTATATAGCAGTACCAGACATGTCTCAAGTCGCAGAACTTCCACGACTTGATGTCTTGAACTTGTTTTATCTGTACACTGATGCTCAGAGTCTTTCCTGAGCGATGTTAATCTATTTTTATGCCTACACTATCATAAATCTTCAGTATTTGAAGTTTATATATCTAATGACTTAATCACTAAACTGATTCATAGCCATTCTCAACCGAATACTATGAATTTTCTATAAGTCGAATACAATTGCATAATCATCTTTATGGATAGAAAATGACAACACAATTATGCTAGCATTGCTACTCGAGCACAGTCTTTCGAGGAAGCATCCTAGCGCCAATTTCAGTCCTCGAGCACAGTCTCTCGGGGAAGCTTTACTACTGAATATTCAATCCTTAAGGATGCATCTCAGCGCAATATTCGGTCCTTGAGGACACATCTCAGCACAATGATCGGTCCCCGAGGACGCGCATTGAAGGCTTATGGCGCTGGCCTAGTGCCAGCGCTACACTACTCTTGGCGCTGGATAAATGCCAGTGCCACAACACTCTTGGCGCTGGCCTAGTGCCAGTGCAGTGCAGTGCCATTCATGGCGCTAGCCTAAT
Source organism: Papaver californicum (assembly GCA_023531435.1). NCBI lineage: Eukaryota > Viridiplantae > Streptophyta > Magnoliopsida > Ranunculales > Papaveraceae > Papaver > Papaver californicum. The sequence goes on along the minus strand of JAJJMC010031261.1, from coordinate 6,476,422 downwards.
GCTAGTGTGCTATAGTCGTCCATGGCGCTAGCACTATGCCAGCGCTAGAGGTGTCAAACAGGCCGGCCTGGCCCAACATGGCATGTCTTATCTCAGCCTGGCCTGGCCTACGACCCATCCTGAGAGGGCCTGTGTACTAAACTTGCCAGACCGGTTGGGCCTGATTTGCAACTAAGACAGCCCATCCTGATCCTAAGCCTGGCCTGTTTTCTGATGGACCAGTCCGAGCTGGACCTGGGTATCCTGCCGAGTACTGCTTTAAATATGTAGCAAAAAAATTGAAGCACACGGGTTTGATATCTAGACATTCAGATTGTATACAATATACCTCACCATTTTAGCAACACACCATTTTGTTAAAGTACTTTATGAATGTTAAGATTATTGCTCACTAAACTTTTGTACTATTTTATTATTAATTATCATCTATCGTCTTCAACAAATAAAAAAAAATCTATGCTAGAATAAGTATTAATAATAAGAATACTATGATATTTTGGTGAAGTGTGGATAAAATTATGATGGTAAATAATCACGGTGGAAAATCAATCTAATATATAATAGTTTGTGTTTTTACTATATAACATAATAGTATTAGAATGAATAATTATGGGATGACTGCACAAGATAAATATTGTAATAATTATGATGATCAGGATAAAATAGTAACCATGTTTTAATTTATTAATTACGTAGAAAAATCACATATTTAAACATTTGTAACCACGATTATAATTCTAATAATTATTTACTTAAGATTCAAATAAAAATTAAACATTAATAACTATATAGATTGTTGACTTATTTGCAACAATTTCATAAACAGTTGATATATGTCATATTTATACTGCTGTCAGAATAAGAAAATTTAGGGAACTAAAAAATCTTTATCTTTATCATATATAAATTTTTAGTGTATTGAAAACTTTCTAAATAAACACTGTATATATTTTTTTGGTCAAATGATACCACACAAAGTGACTTGGTCTGGCTGTCATGTACTCTTCCTCTTTTATTCTTAATTAAGAATTCAAACCTCACTGACTACTTCTATTATATACTTTTATAACTATAATATGTATTAGGCGTATTCAGTCCAAGGCAGGCCGGTCTGAGCAGGCCCATTATTGGCTTTGGATTAAGCAGACCAGGCCAAACAGGTTACAAGCCCGAAAATTACAGCCCAACCTGGGCCTTCCACTAGCCTGGGCCCAGGTAGGTATGTTTAAGTGCAAGTTAGGTCAGGCTTGGCCTGCTTATACAGGCTGGGCAAGACGAAGCTCGGGCTAGCCTGGCTTTTTTGACACCTTTAGCTGCCAAACTTGTCCTCAAAGACAACATGCCTAATTCTTACTTAGTTCTCGAGAACACCATGTTTATCTCTTGCTCTGTCCTTGAGGACTTTTGTATAATCGTAGTTTCAAACACTTCCAAATTTGTGTCTGGCTACTTTTAAGCTACTACATAACTAAATTTACTTCTTTCACTAGACTTGACACTAATCAGTATACTCGCCCCCTTAGTGAACTGCGCAACTTGCCCCACTAATTTAGCAGGTTATTGTCTTAATCTAACCAAAATAGTACTGGTCTATGACTTCACTATTTTTCTACGAAACATCAAATATGTCACATGGGGAGGATTTTATTAGGGTACTGGTCTGGCGGTTTACAGCAATATGCAATGTATATCATATCCACACGAAAAGGTAATAAATAGTGGGATAATTAGAAACAGTTGAGAGGATAAGGGAGTAGTGGTTACACAGTCTTCCTGTCTTAGCGGACATGACTCCACTACAATCCCCATGATCATCACTTCTCCATCTCTTCACAACTTCCACAACTTACGAAAAATCAGTATGTTCACTACAAGACTGTAAATAGATGGCTCCATATATTTAAGAACGGAGGAGATCTATCTCAAAGATAATCAAACTCATAGACATAAATCTAGTCTTCAATTACACATTACCATTTTTCATCACACAGTGATTTCTCAATCTTTTCTGCTTCCCTTTCGTAAGATTACCCATCATCTCCACCTTTGTGACCGAAGCAAGGCTTGAACGACCATTTCTTGGTTTAGGCTCGTGTTGTACGATTTTGATCTCTCGAACCTACAGAAAATACTATTCTCAGTATATTTTTTTCACCCTAAAACAATTAGGGACCTTAGGGAGAGATCTACTTTTCGTTTACAAAATCATTTTCTTCAAAAGAAAAAGGTTGAGATTAGGTTGGGTTCAGAAACTTTCAATTCATTTTTTGTCAATATCGAGGATACCACTCCGGTTACTCCTAATATCACTTCCGTTACTCCTGGTGTTACTCCGACCACCACCAACTCCATTCCTGTTCAGATTCTTAAAGAAGACAGAAATACTTCAGATCTACCAAGTATTATGGATTTGATGGCAGCCGCTTCGAAGGATATCCTCACCTTTCCCAAAATTGTAATAGAGAAACTGACTCCAGAGAAAAGCCATCACCATACACATCCAACAAACAGTCCTAAGACTACCAACGTCGATAGCTATATAATCAACATTCAAGATAATGACGAGATCTTCATTCACAGAGCAACCAATGAGTCAGCAACCCATCTTCGTCACTCATGAAGCTAGAGAGACTTTCAGAATTTCTAGGCAAGAAATGTCCAGTCTCACTTTATCAACACCAACCTCCATACTCTTGATAAGTGCATAATTTACATATTTTAAGTATCATTTCCTTATACTTATTTGCTATATTTTATGTGAATTACTGTGTATTATTATTACTTTTGTAGTTTATGTGTTTTATTAGGTTACATCTCTGAAAGAAGTGAAATTGAGCTCTACAAGCAAGAATTGATAAATACCCACTGTATCTCATTCAAATCCAGGATTTCTACCCTCCATCCTATAGATAATTGAAAGACGAATCCAATGCAAAAAGAATGAGGTCATTCCGAGTTCGTATGAAGAAGTTATGAGCAAAACCGTGAAACCAACTTGGATTTGGTATCTGTTGGGCCTTATTGGGTCTGCGCGGGTAGAAAAAAAAGGAAGCATTTTGGGCTCGCCTTTGACGTGAAAATTAGGATTTTTGTTGGTTTTTAAGGAGGTTAAGTCTCCTAGTTGGATAAGGAATCAAAAGGAAGTGGAAAAGTTTAATGAGATTAGGTTTCGTAGTTGGATAAGGATCATGAGGAGGTTACCAAAGCCTATATAAAGGGGAGCCTAGATACAATTTTAAAACAACTTCTCACAGATAGAAACTAGGGTTTAGTTTTGCTTTTCAAAAATAGTTTATGATTTTCTTTAATATTTTAATGGCTTTTAAGAAAGCTATGTCTAGCTAAACCCAACCACTGGGACAATGGAGGAAGCCATATTTCATAAGTGAATGGTAACTATTTTTGATTCTTAATGACTTTTGCATTGATTTTAGTTGTTTTATGATTTTTCTAAATTAGTTGTGATTTTGTTTGATGGTGTATGCTGGGACTTAAGAGCTTTTGATGTGTCATGCTTGTGATTTACAATTAATGTTTTAGAAATCTACTTTTGGCAAAGAAACAGAGTCAATAAAAGAGCTATAATTGTTAAAGAATCATTGTAGAAATCATTCAGAAGTGATTTTGGTGGAATGCTGAGTTCCAGTTCTTCCCAATATTATTAAAATCTTGTAATTATTTTATAGTTTAAATCAGAATTATGTCTAAAGCGAATCTTCACAAGTCTCAGCGAACGAACTACTTGTACCACTTTTCTAAAACGATCAAGTATTTAGCGCCGCTGCCGGGGATTTGTCTTTAGGTTTAGAGTTTTAGATTTATTTTTTTAGGCTTTTATTTTTGTTTTTTCTATTATTTTTACTTTGTTCTATTTTACGTTTCTTTGGGTATGTATTCTTTTGCTACATGTTTTGGATTTTGAAGGAAATTGAGTCAAATACTTTGGTGATTAAAGACTTGGAGTTAAAGTTAAAAGAACAGAAAAGAAGACAAAGAATTTTATTTTTAATTAGATTTTATTGTTATTTGTTAGGTTTATTTCTTTCTCTTTTTAGAAAATTGTATTAGGAAATCTTTGGTTATTCCTGTAATTTTTTATTTTATTTTTGGACACTTTTTGGACTTTATTTTGGGACTTTGGACATTATTATTATTTTTAAACCCTACGGAAGGGTAATTTAAATATAAACTGCAACATGGAAGGACGACAATTACGATATTGTCTCGGCCCCTCGGGTTCGTACACTGACACAGGAGTCGGTGGCCCGAGTCAACTACAACCGATTCATCCCCCGTCTGGTACGGGAGGTAAGACTCGATCAACCCACGAATCCTCTGCAAGTGCATTTACTAGATAAGGGTGTGCTCGGTTTGTTCATTTTCTTGGCCTGTTGCAGTTTCCTTTTATTTGTGATAACACTATTTGATTATGATGACCTACAGTTGTTCCGACTATTTCTATATGATTTTATGAGGTAACTAATTCTTTCTTAGTCTTGCTGAAGACTTTAAACTTAGCACTTCTTAGGAGGTAACCCATGCTCATGCGACACGGTAATATCTTTCCTTAACTCATTTCCTTTGATTGGTAACAGTTTCTCCTTGTTCATGCTTTTAATCATTCATCTTTAGAACATTAAGGACAATGTTAGATTTAAGTTAAGGGGTAAAGGAGAAACTTTGTAGTGTAATATGAAACTCCAAAGTCTAGAAACTTGTGAACAATTCAGGATGACACTAACCATTCTAGGTAGGTGGAAACTTAACTCTTTTTCTATAGGAATTGGTGTGCCAAGCTATATGGTATATTCATAAAAAGACAGAGTTCAGGTTTTAGAAATAACATGATAGTCGTCACCATATCTCGGAGTCTATGTCGACCATATCACCCTCTGTTTTTTTTTTTTTACGACTACATGATTAGATCTTTTGAATCTAAGCGCATGCTCCTTTTCAACAGATTACATGATAGTTCTCATGGATCCTGCATTTCATGCTTGCTTAGGCGACGAAGACAGGGAGAACACACACATTGCTATCAAAGTGTCATTTTTTTTAAATTTCTTTTTCAACAAAATTAAAATTCTAACGCATCTGAGCTACGACCTCATGGAAATACTAGGGCCCCACCAAATTTAATTCAAAGCAAATAATAGTAAAAGAATTGCACTAAAATAATAAAATAAGAATTACCATTTTATTATTGGAAAAATGGCTTCCTCTGTCGCCCTAATGATGGTGATTAGGTCATCATGTTGGAAACACTCTCAAAATAATTGTTCATAAAAGTGTTTACAATGAAGAAATAGAAAGCTACACAGTAGATTTGATAAGCTTATAAACGTTACAAAGAGTGTTCTCTGTGTAGCTGAAGAGAATAGAAATAAAGTACGAACTCTGGCCGCTTCAGAATTATGAAAGATAACGCAACGGAATCAGCTACTGTTCTCTGGAGCCTTATGTTCTTCGCCTTCTTCTTCACCAGCAGAATAGTTTTTTTTCCTGAAAATTTTCGATTGCTTCTGGCTTGATTTTTCTTCGATCCTTTTGCTATTTATAGGCTTGGGGAACCCTAATACATCATCCTTAATCGATAAGGACTCCCATCTTCATCCAATCCAACTCCAAATCTTTGTTAATCCGATTCAGGGAAAAACTCCCTTTTCCGACTGTGACACGACTTTGCAACCATTTTTTCCGGGTGAAACACCTCTTCTGACGTGTGTTTAATCTTGTTTTTACTGTCTCTTCACTTGGCTAACTCGCAATCACTTCTAAATCCCTTAAAATTCGTTCCAAATCAACACAGTAAACTTTCTTCACGTAACCAAAATTTCCCACCAGTTTCCGGAATTTGAATTTGAAGGAAGGGTGCCCCCAATCCAACTGGTGGGTGCCTTTATCAATTTTGCTGGGAGCCCTTAGTAATTTTCCAGGGTGCCTTTAACAACTTTTTGAGCCGATTTTTCCAGAAATATTTATTTCTCAAAAATACCTACAAAGACATAAAAACCCATAATAAGTGCAAAATCGAACACTATCGAAATAGATAATCGAGCACAATTTAGACACAAAAATGTGTCTATCAACCCTCTCGCCATCCAAAAGATCCCTTCTCCTTGGGGATATACCTCTCCCTATTCTCACTCTATGATGGGACTAGAAATGCTCAACTTTGAGAATTTTGTTCCAAAGAGAGGAAGAATATCCTGATGACTATGTACACCGATTCAAGATATAGATTATCGACTATCATAATTTATAAACTACAATTGTTGGTGGAGCTTTGCATCGACGCGATTGGCGACAACGACTCCTGCTTCACTGGAGAGAACAAGACCTGCTAGGAAAACAAATTCGTAAAAATACCGGTGGGAGGAGACGTATGGATAATAAGCAATACAACATCCAACCATTTATAGGTGCTGCCAGCAACAAATGGGTCAAGAAGAAGAATTCATCCCATCAAGCGTCACAAACTAAACGATCACCATCAACCTCAACCCTAGCTCCATCCTTATCCCTAACACCAGTCTAAGGACCAGTTTTACTTCACGGTCCATCCAAAGCTCCATGACAACAACAACAACAGAAGCCAAAGAAAGCTTCAAAATTCTCGGATTTTCCCTTTCACAGGGAAGAGGATCTTCATTCTCTTCGTAGAGCATGCCAAACGAAGGGTCACAACCTTGATGGGATCACATACTTCTCGGAGTCACAATGAAAAGGTATCTTCATTACCTTCAACAACGTAATATATATTATCTCACAGGTGCTTACAACTCTCAAACAGGCTGAGACGCACCCTAAACCTATTTTAAATAACACGTACAAGTGTGACTGAGGACTGCTCACCGCAACAAATTCCTTACAACAATTGAATATTCAAAAGATAGCTCAAGAGACGCTTAATCCTTGAGGACGCCCATGGCTCCAATTTATCAAAAGTCACCTCGTATCTTATCTCTTCGTCCTTAGCGCCTCCAGAGAATTTTATCCATCTTGTGTTCCAAGCATACCATTACCACCTTCAGGGGAATATAATAAGCTTATTAGTCTAAGGATCATAATAAGGCATGACTTCGTTCATACTTACAAGACATGAGAACAACCATGTTGCATCTCAACGACCCAGACGCCAACGATGGCTTCAATTTCAACTCAGATACTTGCTCCATCCCCAGCGCTTCAACGACAACAAAGGACGACTCTATATTTCATGACTTTCCTTGCCCTATCAAATTCTTGGTGGCATGGAACCATGATGATACCGTCAGATTATCTTCTTCCTGGTAGCGGATCCAAGTAAAATGCACTTGGGGACTGAAGGCTGCTTCACTTTTGAGGATTTAACACAGTCATATCCTTCAACCGGAAGGTATGATCAACAATGGTACTAGCGACAACTGTATATATCAAAACTAATACCCTCATGGCAAGATGCAGGGGATAACTCATCACACAGTCCAGGAGAGCATGAAGCCTCAATACCCTTTAAGCAGACGCCCGAAGTATATGCAACATAATTCACCCATGGATATCATAAACCCGTTTAACATGTATCTTTGTGTCTAGTGAATGAACACCTCTTGGATGTTCTACACTTGGGGACTTGATCTTATTAGAAAAATAAATTCAAATCCATTTCAACCAGTGTGATCCCCAAATCCAAGTCAGTAAAATATCAGTGTCGTCGACAAAACCTCTCTACATCAGTACCCCTCATGAATAGGAAGTTTCCTCCTCTTACCTGATCTCCTCCAGAAAAGTGACGTCCTCCTTGTTGCTACTACTCACTTTAACCACACGGGTCTACTGTTGGAGACGCACTAAACTTAAAATCTTTAAGTGATACCATCAAGTCCCCTCATTATTCGAGCAAGCCCTCATGGAAAATATGCTCATGATATTCATCCCAGCCATCACTGGTAGTGAGGCAGCCACAACCATCTCTAGCACAGGACGAACATCCAATAAGCACTACTACTTCGGATCCATGCTTCTTCTTTTAAATTCTTGGATTTTGGTTCACAAGTGGCTGGTCAGGGATTTAGTGACGTGTTCATCAAATTTATTTTTGAAGAAAAATTCCACGCCTTGATTCCTTCAGCTTGGCTCGATACGTGGTGGTGGTCCAATTATCTTCATTAACTACCCGTTTTGCTTCTTCAGATTGCACTCCAGAAATATGTTCCTGATGAGGCAAGATACTCCGAATCCATAAATTCTTCTAAGAGATGAAAGAAGGGTCTTTCCTACTCAAGAATTAGTTTCTCCACCTCTGATCCAGCTTCTCAGAAATCCCATCATATCAGAGACTCCAAACCATGAAGCCTTCACCATATGTCATGAGGTCCTCACCTCCTACGAAACCCCTACTCCCTTCACAGAGTATCACTTCCTATTAAAGATCTTAAGAAACTCTAGCATGTTCATGACTTCATTATCTTCAACGTTGGCTCCTTCCACGGGACTGGAATTTCCCCAAAGCTAAAATTTTTCGAAGGCTAAAACTTTTCTCAGATCCAGGATTTTCACGAAATTAAGATTCTTCACAGAGTTAATATCCTCTAGAGTCAACATATTCACAACGACAACCATTCCCAATGCCATCTCAAGATGTTTCCAGTTGTTCCAGCATGCCCTTTTCACGCCAGCACCAAATGACGCCATCTTCTCCCTCTCCACGACACCAACCTCTGTTCTCCCCTTGCTGGCGCCGGCTCACTAACTCATATTCCATGTAAAGAAACCAATCTAAGTTGGTTTCACTAAATTATTTAAGTACGTGGTTAAGCACCAGCTCGGTTCGCTTTTCCATTCATCGTTGATGCTCTTACCATTACCTTTTTATTCCACGAGCTCAGAAATTGACAACAATCAATGGGGAACGAGGCAATACATCCTTCACGATAAGTGTTCATCTATGTCTCTGTTGTGACATACCGAAAGGGAGCGTCGATCAGATATCCGAACTAAGAGATATGGCTCTTACGCTAAAGTCTACAAAATCTTAAAATTTATACGGGATTACTACTCATGAATGTTCACGCATGATTGGATGACATATCAAACTCCTAATCAAGGGATTCCTTTTGAATTTGATAGCTTGGTATCTTAGCTTAAAAAATTATGGTTAAACATTGTAATTCGATATTGTATCAAGTTTTTACGGCTTCTGGAGTGAAGGGAGTGCAAACAAGGGTTTCCAGACGGGATTCAAGAAACTGACCTCATCTACTCAAGAACATTATAGCCTCAGGGTTCACTTTATCTTTTAAGAAGATCCCACCATACTGGAGGACGTCATCAACCTTGTGTTACCATTACTCTAATACTGTGACCATGCCATCTCAACTTTTTATGTTATTGCTGCCATCCCTATTGCTTAGTGATTCCGTTCATACGAGATCAAACCAATGGATATTATGTACCTAGAGAGTTGATATTTTCAAGTCTACGATAAGAGCACTAGAATCCATCACCAGCCCCATCCGCAGCTCTGGTCTACCATCAGCTTCTTCTGCTGGCTTCCGCCACTTCCAACTTCATAACTCAAAGCATCGTATCCAGTGTTTTATCTTTTATCTACTGTTGTCTTACTGATGCTATTACTAAGACTCGAAATTGCATGCTCAAACCCTAAGCAATGACGTCTAATTTTTCTCATAAGAGAGTTTAAGTCTAATAACTAAGTATGCATCAAGATTGTTGCCTGGAAAAGACAAAGCTAAGTGACTATCTCCCTATTTGTTTTCAATTTTGATATTTTTTTTACAGTCACCATCTAGTGCTTACTACGAAGTATTACTGTTCCGCACTAAGCAGGAGACTTAATATTAATGGTGGTTTTTTATAAGGGCAAAACTTATAAATTTCCCTTTGAACCCATATCGGAAACACATAGTCTATGCTTATATGCTCTATCATTGTTCATGGGAGTTCTATATTGATCCTCATATACTTTTATGAATATATATGTGCTAGGGATTCACCCAGCCGAAATATCAGTATTATATATATGTAATATTTAGCCACTGGTGCTGGTTTTAACTCCTCTCTAGATATTTCCTGACTATAAAGCAGTACCGGACATGTCTCAAGTCGTAAAAATTCCACGAATGGATTCCTTGAACTTGTTTCATCTATACACTGATGCCCAGTGTCTTTCCTGAGTAATGCTAATATATTACTATGCCTACACTGTCGTAAATCTTTAGTATTTGAAGTTTATATATCTAATGGCTTAATCACTGAACTGATTCATAGCTATTCCCAACTGAATACTATGAATTTTCCAATAAGTCGAATACAATTACATAATCATCTTTATGCATAGAAAATGACAACACAATTATGCTAGCGTTGCTACTCGAGCACAGTCTCTCGAAGAAGCATCAATCCTCGAGCACAGTCCCTCGAGGAAGGATCCTAGCACCAATTTCAGTCCTCGAGCACAGTCTCTCGGGGAAGCTTTACTACTGAATATTCGATCCTCAAGGATGCATCTTAGCGCAATGTTCGTTCCTTGAGGACACATCTCAGTGCAATGATCGGTCCTCGAGGACGCGCATTGAAGGCTTACTGCGCTGGCCTAGTGCAAGTGCAGTGCCATTCATGACGCTAGCCTAATGCTAGTGCCAGCGCCAATACTTATCCTCGAAGACAACATGCCTAGTTCTTACTTAGTTCTCGAGAACACCATGCTTATCTCTTGCTCTGTCCTTGAGGACTTTTGTATAATTTTGGTTTCAAACACTTCCATATACATGATTACTTTTAAGCTACTGCATAACTAAACTTACTATTTTCACCAGACTTGACACTAATCAGTCTACTCTCCCACTTAGTGAACTGTGCAACTTGCCTCGCTAATTTAGTAGGTTATTATCTTAACCTAACCAAAATATTAGTGGTCCATGACTTCACTATTTTTTTACGAGACATCAAATATGTCACATAAAGGTATTTTCATTGGGGTACTGATCTGGCGGTTTACAACAACGTTCGATGTACAACACATCCACACGAAAAGGTAATAAGTAGTGAGACAGTTAGAAACAATTGAGAGGATGAGGGAGTAGTGGTTATACAGTTTTCCTAGCTTAGCGGACATGACTCCACTACAATCCCCACGATCATCACTTCTCTATCTCTTTACAACTTCCACAACTTACGAGAAATTCGTGTTTTCACTATAAGACTATAAATAGATGGCTCCCTATATTCAAGAACGAAGGAGATCTATCTCAGAGATAATCAAATTCATAGTTATAAATCTAGTCTTCAATTATACACTGTCATTTTTCATCACACATGATTCTTCCCTCCCCTAAGATCACACTATCTCCATCTTTGTGACCGAAGCAAGACTTGAACGATCATTTCTTGGTTTAGGATCGTGTTGTACGATTTTAACCTCTTGAACCTAGAGAAAGTACTATTTTCAGTACATTTTTTTTCACCCTAAAACAGTAATATAAGACACCATTTATTTTAATGAGATATACAGAAAAGATTATCAATATAATTTCTAACTTTTTACTGTTATGATCAAATCTCTTTCTCTTTTTTGATATGGTAGAATAGTGGTACTGGCCCATAGACTACATCCAAACTCTTTAAATGGGAGTTTGTTTGGCAATTACGGGGTTCGAACGCCTTGCGAATCATCAGACGAACTGATGGTTCTCGATTAAATTTCTTTCTCATTCCCCATTATATCATGATGGACTTCCCACAAGAGGAACAATATGTATGAGCTATTCATAATTTTTCTGAGTAGCGAAAATCATCAAGGCGTATGTAGAGTTTTATGTATTTCCATCCTCTCAAGGTTTTATTCTTCGCCTCGTTTCCGATTTCTTTATATTGTCGTCTACCATGAAAAGGGACTGGTTAACGAATAAAGAGATGATAATAGGCCGAAGTTAAGTTAAAAGGAGGTGGAAATTGTGTTCAGGCCTAGAAAAGAAAATTGGTGTTGCCTATGCCAGCAGGTAAAAAAAAAATAAAAAAGTCTTACACTCATAATGTAAAAGAAAGAAAAAAGGAAAAACTATGTGAAACATAGTTACATGTTATGTATGTATGTATCGAGTGAACAATGGTTTTATGTTACATTGACATCAACCAGAAAATGACTGCATACATAATAAAATAAATTAAAATGTAAGAATATAAATGGACTTATGCACCCTGTTTTCATACCATTAAAATGTAATCGGTGGAGATTCCATACCATTTCATTAGAGAAAGGTTCTATCGTGGTCTACATTTGAATGTACATATATTTTCATAAAAAAATTGTCTAAAGTTAATTATTATCGTTCTCTCTTCACAACAATTATATTGGAGAAAAACCAATTCAAATTCAATGGATTCAAAACGACGTGATTTCCTAGATTGGAATTATATATTCTCTCCCTTTTATGAATTAAATAATAATATTTAATTTTTTAAAAAATCTGTTTTAAATTGTCAAGTAGCAAATAACTTTTTACTAAAATCTGATTATAAGTTATTAAATCATAAGAAGAAAAATTCATACATTTAGGCACAATATCTTGAGAACCCGATGAATTAAGAATTAAAATAAGAGATCCCTTTTTATCGATTTTTTTATCACACTGTTATCATATTTAAGATTGTAATCTTTGATAGATTAGTTATTCTTGAATCAATTACACAAGCAAACGGTTTCTTACATAATAATGTATAAACGGGAGAATTTTTCTTTTTTACAAGAAAAAAAATAAATTTACACAAGAATTTTCTCAGTAAAACCATGTAATCAATACGAGATTCCCTAAATCTAATATTACTTATAGGGATCTGATGGATCTTTGATATTGTTTATGGCCATTTTACAATCTGGTGCAAATGATGCTGATCATCTTCCACACTTCCTATTTATATATACCAGATTTATCATCCTCCACACTTCTTGTTTATATACGCAATTTCTCATTTGATTTATGGTCGAGAAGATACTAGGATTAGTGATTAAGGTGCATATGGAAAAAACTCTTTAAAAGTATCCATAAGTCCTTTATTATTCACACGAATAGTTATTCATGTTTTATTGAAAATGATTTCTTAGATGCTTGTTTCAATATTGGAAAATTGTTTATTTGATCCTAATGCGTGTAAGTTAAAGTGCAAATTTGTATACCCTTAAAAATATGGATGTACATTCACCATCTTTTCATTGGTCATTTTATTTGGTTTTTTTTATCACTTCCCTAAAACCACTAAGTTGCTACAAAAAATGCTCCCAAACGGGTAAAACTGAGGAAAAGAAACATCATAGCTCAACTATAGTAGAGCAAAGTACAATTATCTCATTACAGCTTACCAGTAATGCAAGATTATATTCAAAGTTATAAAATTAAAATATATGTTTCGTCACGCCAGTTAAAGATAAAGACCTTCACACTATCAATAAGCTGATATTTCCTCTCATATTTCCGATGCATATGCAATTTAAAATATAAAATAAAATAAACACCAGTCAAATGAATGATTATCGAGAGACATGGAATACGCATCCCGGTTTTTAGAGGGTGCAGAAATTTACCCTCGTGTAACTACTTGATAAGAGGGGTAAATCAATAAAAAAAATAATGATATCCGTCACAATCTTTAGAAATGAGAGATATATCCGCTTTGATTAATTCAAAGTTGCACACAACCTAAAAAGTAATTCTACTTAACCTACTAGTTAAACCAACCGTCAAACTCACGTTAATATGAAGATACATGATTTGAATTTTTTTATTTTTAATTATTCTTTTTCTTTGCTAATGTATATTTCTATTATTTTCTTTTTTCAAAATTTGTTTTTTTCGCTTTCTTGTTTTTATTTTTGTTTCTGAAAATCGATGTTAAAGGGAAAACAAAAAACGAGAAATAGAATTTCCGCATAAAAAAAAAAATCCTGCTACTGATACGGGTCGTAAGTGCACAAATCATTTTACTTATCTTCTGCTTCACTAATAAATATATAGTAGTAAATAAGATTCGTTTCCACAAAGAGCAAGGTGTTTTAATTGTCAAACGTCACAAAGGGGGGGTTTGATTTAGATTAACAATAACTAACAAAGCGACTAAAAGTAATTAAGTTGCAATAAATTGAGAGAAATATTATCGAGGAATCCTTCTTCGTTACTAAACAATCACCAAATTAGTATATTCATCAATTCTCTATTAATCACAAATTATCACCAATCGTAGAATAACAAGTACACTTAGTTATCCCCAAAATTTCGTATATCACTGGGTAACAGGTACACTTAGTCACCAGATTCTATCCGGCTGAAATACTCTGAAGTATGCTCTCAAGGTGTAATCCAATCGAATGCTTTAGGGTTTGTGAATTTAGGTTTGATCCTAGTAGTTAAAATCAGTATGCTTGCTCCACTTTCTAGTGTTGATTTTACTTGCGTTTGCTCCACAAAATTCCTCTGCAAGGTCTCATAATTTATACCTGTAAGAGTTATTCAACAAATACGAATATCCTAACTCTTTACTAGCATTAGATTTACTAACAAACTAATTTAATTGGCCACTTAAACAATTTATCAATAAATCATAAATATTAATTATAGTAAAACCAAACGATAATCATGTGAAATATTAGAAAATTAGATTTATATGCTAAATTAAATCATGTATTAGAACTTAGAATTCATTCTCAATCAATAAGAAGTTTATATACTCATGGATGTAGTAAAATCTATGGTATACATATGATAAAGTAGAAAGGAAATAATTACGGTCTCCAAAACTCTAGCTTTTTCTCTTGTGTTCTTCTCTCCAAAAGCTTGATAAAAGGATATGTGTAGAAGTTCCAAAAATAATTAAAAGAGTCTTTTAAATAGATATCCCAAGTTGTAGAAGTGAAACAAGTCACAAACTAGCCAAAATATGCAAAATTAGGTTAGAGTCAAGCCTTAGCCGTGAGAAAATAGTTAAATTATTCATTGGACCCTCGTGCAAAGTCTAGACCATTAACACTTAGCCTCTCAACTCACATTTACCTCGATGACTCAATACCCATCGGGAGAACAAATTCTTCTGAATTTTTTTTTTCTTCTTCTTTTGCCTCGATGACTTCTTCACACGAAGTCGGAATAACTTCATTCTTTCACCGGTTGGCTTCATTTCTTTGTTCTTTACGAGATGATGACAAGAAATCCTGGATTTGAACAAGTTCCACCTGGTCTTTGGCTTTTCTTCCTTTGTAACACTTCTTTTATTGCACAATTGGGTGTCTTCTTTTGGATGATTGCACCTAATAAAAGATAAATAAACAAAAGAAACCGTAATATAC
This sequence comes from Papaver californicum, assembly GCA_023531435.1. Taxonomy (NCBI): domain Eukaryota; kingdom Viridiplantae; phylum Streptophyta; class Magnoliopsida; order Ranunculales; family Papaveraceae; genus Papaver; species Papaver californicum. The sequence continues at coordinate 6,461,088 of JAJJMC010031261.1, read as the reverse complement.
AATAATTCATAATAAATCTAGCAAATACTGGCATAAAATAACACTCAAAATATTGAGAAAATATGCACTTATCAGCTACCACTCCTTTCATCAAAGAACATCTAAAGAAGAACTTGAATCTATTAAAGAAGAAGAAGAATTAACGCTTGGGAATTCTTTTACAGACCCTTATTTAAGATCAAACATGATTTTGTTAATCACAAATATGGAAAAAAGGAATGTTTTTTTTTATTAGGGTTTATAAATCCTAACTTTTTAGGTTAAGAATAACCATAGCTTGTTATTCAATTCTATCAACTAATAATTCAATATCTTAAATTTATAAATCAAACCTAATTATATGCGTATGTTCGTTTACATGAAGCCATTAATGGAGCTCAATTGGGTAGTGAGGAACTTGAGCAGTGTAGTAGTATGTTGGATGATGACAATGGCAAAGTGATCAGGTAGTTGCGCCAAAACTTGATATGTTGTTTAGTAATGCTGATGACTTATATGAGTTCTTCGGTTGTTATGCATACAAGACGAGATCTTTTTTATAAGAAACGAAAATGCAAGAGGGAACATAGAATATTAAAAATTGTAACTTATTCTTGTATTAAATAGGGGAAGAACCTGACTTCTTGCTCACGAAAGAAGATACTTATTCTAAGATATTAGTTGTAAATTTCCATCTAGTCTTAGAGATCCTAGAGTTGCTGAGTTATGAGTTAGTTGCTTTACAATGTCGAACACTCCGTTAGATCTCCATCCAACACAAAGAAATGGTTGCAAACTGATGAGCGCATAACTTATAAATTTATATCACCTAATTTTTATTTGCTAGTACTTAATTTTATACAAATTTGGTTATTTTATTATTTTAATAGGCGTTATAACGAAAATCCGAAGTCATAAATAAATACAGGTAAGCAGACTAAATCTCTAATAAAATTGGTATGCGCTTATCCATTTGGATCGTAACTATATGCTGTGAGATAGAAATTGGGTGGTCGACACAATAGGAGATTAATCTTTCAAAGTATATTGTATTCTCTTGGAGTTGGCTAGAGCTCGGTTAAACAAAAGATAGAGTAGAGGTGGGGATGTGGTCAGGAGAAAGGATATGGTGAAGCTGTTGCTAACGTAACTAAACAAAAAGAAAAAAGTGGGCGTATTCTGTTTTGGGGTTGGGAACTAGTGGTCAACGTGACTAAAAAATGGAAAGACAAGGTTTCTGGTGGTGGAGTATAAGTAGAAAGAAGAGGAAGACGCAATGGCAGAGAGGGGTCTGACACAGTCAAGAAAGAGAGGATTGGATTGGCTTTTGATGTTGGCTAGCTGTGGGACAAAAATCTGATGTAAAGAGGTGGTCAAAGTTGGTTGGTGTTGGGTTATACTAGGAGTATGTGGACTTGTCTTTTGGTGGAGTGGACATTACATCACGTGGGAAGAGGTGATTGAAAGGATAAAAGAAAAAAGAAAAAATGTAAGAAGAGGGGGAGAAAAACGAGGTTTTCAGGTGGGAGAGAGGCTAGAGTGGTTGGAGCGAATACCTACTACCTAGGGTTGGAGGTTGATTGATTGGGAAGACCTAGTGGAGAGGGACGTCAAAGAGAGACAAGCGTAGCTGCGTCTAAAGGAAGAAAGAGGGCTCTGGTGAGGGGAAAGAGAAGAAAGGGGGGTCTGACAGGTGAAAGGGAGAGAGACAGAACATAGACGGGGAGAGAAGAAAGCTCTAGGAGTTTACGAGGGTTTTGCTGGTTGGTGAAGAAGTATACAGGAGAAACAGATCCCAGCCGCCACACCATCCATTGCTTTACTTTGGTTTAATCTTTCCCTCTCTACCTTACTCTCTACTTTTGTTACATCTTTTTATGGGTTTTAAGAAATCCATCTTTATGTCTCCCTAAATTTGTAGCTAGGGTTTAATGTTGAAACCACTTAAAGTTTTAG
>JAJJMC010031261.1:6387512-6448285 GCA_023531435.1 Papaver californicum | reverse complement strand
GGGGGGGGGTTAAGCCTACGTTAAGCATCGCATACTGGCTTGCCATCGTCTTTCATTAGGATTCTATGCATGCACATTGATGGACTAATACCTTTGATATCAGCAATTGTCCACCCAATGGCCCTTTTGTGCTCTTTCGGAACCGTAAGTAGGCGTTCTTCTTGTACTGCAGTGAGATTGTTCGCAATAATTACTGGAAGTTCTTCCCCATCACCCAAGTAGGCATACTTTAGGTGGTCAGGAAGAGGCTTCGGTTCTAATTTAGGTTCCTTTACAACAGAAGGTATAGGAGTTTCATCAGATACGGGAAAAAAATAAATATAAGAACTATTACCTGAATGAGTATTCTGCAATGCCGTTAGAGCACCACAAATCTACATAATATCACTACCCACGTTAATGTCCACATTAGTCAAACTGTGGCCATCAATATCAATATTGTGTCGTAACACAATCCCAAGTTCATCTTCACGACTCAGATCAAACATCTGCTGAGCTAACGAATCAATAACATCAATAGAGAATGCAGAATGGACATCACTTGGATAACGCATGGCTTCAAGGATATTGAAGTGTATAATTCATTATTAAATTCCATAGTAAGTATTACAATATCGACATCAATCTTCGTCTTTGTAGTCTTCATAAACGGTCACCCAAGAAGTAATGAAGTAGACGAACAATTGTCCCCATTATGCATGTCCACAATATAAAATCAACCGGAAAGATTAACTCATTCACTTGAAACAACACGTCCTCCACAAGTCCCTTAGGATAAATATTAGACTTATTAGCCAATTGAATGATAATCATGTCTCTTTTAAAGGTCTAAGATTCAAAGAATCATAAATATCGGCTGACATCACACTAATGGATGCTCCCAAATCAAGCAAAGAACGCTCAAATCTGCGGTTATCAATAGTAATTGGCACCGTGAAACCCCCAGGATCACTGCATTTTGCAGGTATCTTCTTCAACAACATGGATGAAGCACTTTCGCCCACCTACGTAATCTCGTTAGCAATCAACTTATCCTTCTTTGTACACAACTCCTTCAGAAACTTAGTATACCTGGGTATTATTCTGATAACCTCAATGAATGGGATGTTGATTTCTACCTTTTTGAAGATATCCAGAATCTCCTTGTCTTGGGTTTCTTTCTTTGACTTGCCGAAACGACTAGGAAAAGGTGGGGGGTAGTAAAAGTTGGAACCGTATCCTTAGGTTGGCCGGTTGGAAGTGGCTTTACCTTTGGAACGGTTTCTTCCTTGTCTTGTTCTATCTCTTTACTACTGATACAGGCATAATTCATACATATTTACTGCTTAATCTATATTTGTTAGTACTTGATTTTGTACTAATTTTATTATTTTTATAATTTTATAGGTATTATACATGAAATCCGAAGTTACAAAGAAAATGGGATTAAATAAGAGTTGATTCAGTGTTTACTAAGTCCTACTCAATTATAGACTATTCACAGACAAGCAGGACGTGGCTATCAAGGTCTTGATTAGAAACGGACAGGCTATGGTTGGTTTTGTTGGCGCAACAAAAACAAAAAGAAAATAAAGTGAAGTAAAGAGCAGCAGATGAGAGAGCAGGGGTCAGACTTTCTTTTGGGGATTTTGAGAAAGTCAGATATTGGATTAGGCTATTGGATTCTTGGCAAATGTGTGATTGGACTTAAAACGAAAGTGAAAAGATTGGACGGAGAGAGAAGGGAGAGAGCGTACGTGGGAGAGAGGTGTAGAGAAAGGTAGGCAGGAAAGTAGGCAGGAAAAGTGAAAAAGAAGGGTGATTGACGGTAGGCTGTAGAGCTAGACCTAGGTGGAGAAAAAAGGCTAGGATGTGGTGTAGGGGAATAGACTAGGTTTTCTTTTGAAAACTGAGTATAAAAGAGAGAGAGAGGTAGGTGGAGGTCAGAGAGGAGAGAAGGGGGAGTAGGTTGATCGAGAGACAGAAAAGAGAAGTGGGGTTTGCGGATGTGAAGAAAAAGAGGTGATTGGAGGCTAGAGAGAGGATTGGAGAGACGAATGATTTGATTGGGTGTAAAGGACAAAGGTGAGAGGGGCTGAAGGGGGACATGCTCTGAACTGTGGGAGAAAAAGCTTGGACGGCTGCTACTTTGTTTCTGGGAGAGAGGTTGTGCATCTGGTGGAGTAATTTAGGCAGAAAGAAGGTCTGGCGGAGGCAGATTTTGTCTATACAGAAAGTCTAACGGCTAGAACAAAGAAGGGTTTAATCTTCTCTTTACTTTTATTATTTATTTTGATGGATTTTGAGAAATCGATAGCCATTGCCATGTTCTAATTACTTTGTAGCTAGGGTTTTAAGAAAAAGTTAAATTTAATTATATAGACTCATAATAATTTAATAATGATTCAATGATTAGTAATTTTTCTTCATTATTTGCTTGATTAATTATTGTATAAATAGTGGAATTGATCATATATGCTTTCCGTTTGATACGTCGTGCTTGGGTTAGATTCTTTGATGATGTATGCATTTAAATTTATATGTGATTCTTTAAACTATATATTGGTTAGATAACTCTATTGATTGTTTATGCTTTTAAATTGATATGTCATTCTTAGTAATATTTGATGGGATATACTTTTCAACTGATAAATAATTCTTTAGAAATGCCAACTAGGAAGCGAAGGAAATTTCTGCGGTAAAACGATTTGATTTTAGAGATTGGATGTGAGTTATATATATTAAATTAGTGGAAACAGAAAAATCCTAGTGCCCTCTCTACTTGATCACATTGTATATTTTAGCTAGTTTATTTTATTATTTTCTTATTCATAGCATTTCTGAAAATCCGAAAATCCAAAAATATTATTTTTGGTTAGTTTATTAAGAATATTGATTGCAGTATTGTCCCCGCCCCCAGTGGGTTCGACCCGTACTTGTTGATGTCTTCATTGTAGATATCGTGCGATTGCGGTTATTATATATATGCTTCTTAGAATCCTATCAATTTTTGAGGTTTTGTCTATACAGAAAGTATGACGGCTAGAACAAAGAAGGGTTTAATCTTCTCTCTACTTTTATTATTTATTTGGATGGATTTTGAGAAATCCATAGCCATAGACGTGTTCTAATTACTTTGTAGCTAGGGTTTTAGGCAAAAGCTAAATTTAATTATATAGACTCATAATAATTTAATAATGATTCAATGATTAGTAAATTTTCTTCATTATTTGCTTGATTAATTATTGGATAAATGGTGGAATTGATCATATATGCTTTCCGTTTGATACGTCGGGCTTGGGTTAGATTCTTTGACGATGTATGCATCTAAATTGATATGTGATTATTTAAAACTATATATTGGTTAGATAGCTCTTTTGATTGTTTATGATTTTAAATTGATATGCCATGATTAGTAATATTTGATGGGATATACTTTTCGGCTGGTAAATAATTCTTTAAAATGCCAACTAGGAAGCGAAGGAAATTTCAGCGGTGAAACGATTTAATTTTAGAGATTGGATGTGAGTTATATATTAAATTAGTGGAAACCGAAAAATCCTAGTGCCCTCTTTACTTGATCACATTGTATATTTTAGTTAGTTTATTTTATTATTTCTTGTTCATAGCATTTTCGATAATCCAAAAATGCAAAAATATTTTTTCTGGTTAGTTTATTAAGAATATTGATTGCAGTATTGTCCCCGCTTCCAGTGGGTTTGACCCGTACTTGCCGATGTATGCATTGTAAACACCGTGCGATTGCGGTTATTATATATAGGCTTCTTAGAATCCTATCACTTTTTAGGTTATGTCTGTACAGAAAGTCTGACGGCTAGAACAAAGAAGGGTTTAATCTTCTCTCTACTTTTATTATTTATTTGGATGGATTTTGAGAAATCCACAGCCATTGCCATGTTCTAATTAATTTGTAGCTAGGGTTTTAGGCAAAATTTAAATTTAATTATATAGACGCATAATAATTTAATAATGAATCAATGATTATTTATTTGTCTTCATTATTTGCTTGATTAATTATTATATAAATAGTGGAATTGATCATATGCTTTCCATTTGATACGTCGTGTTTGGGTTAGATTCTTTGACGATGTATGCATCTAAATTCATATGTGATTCTTTAAAACTATATATTGGTTAGATAGCTCTATTGATTGTATATGCTTTTAAATTGATATGCCATGCTTAGTAATTTTTGATGGGATATACTTTTCGACTGGTAAATAATTCTTTAGAAATGCCAACTAGGAAACGAATGAAATTTCGGCGGTAAAACGATTTGATTTTAGAGATTGGATGTGAGTTATATATATTAAATTAGTGGAAACCGAAAAATCCTAGTGCCCTCTCTACTTGATCATATTGTATATTTTAGCTAGTTTATTTAATTATTTTCTTGTTCATAGCATTTCAGAAAATCCGAAAATCAAAAAATATTGTTTTTGCTTAGTTTATTAAGAATATTGATTGCAGTATTGTCCCCGCTCCCAGTGGATTCGACCCGTACTTGCCGATGTTTTCATTGTAGACACCGTGCGATTGCGGTTATTATATATAGGCTTCTTAGAATCCTATCAATTTTTGAGGTTTTGTCTATACAGAAAGTATGACGGCTAGAACAAAGAAGGGTTTAATCTTCTCTCTACTTTTATCATTTATTTGGATGGATTTTGAGAAATCCATAGCCATAGACGTGTTTTAATTACTTTGTAGCTAGGGTTTAGGCAAAATCTAAATTTAATTATATAGACTCATAATAATTTAATAATGATTCAATGATTAGTAATTTTTCTTCATTATTTGCTTGATTAATTATCGTATAAATAGTGCAATTGATCATATATGCTTTCTGTTTGATACGTCGGGCTTGGGTCAGATTCTTTGACGATGTATGCATCTAAATTGATATGTGATTATTTAAAATTATATACTGGTTAGATAGCTCTGTTGATTGTTTATGCTTTTAAATTGATATGCCATGCTTAGTAATATTTGATGGGATATACTTTTCGACTGGTAAATAATTCTTTAGAAATGCCAACTAGGAAGCGAAGGAAATTTCAGCGGTGAAACGATTTGATTTTAGAGATTGGATGTGAGTTATATATATTAAATTAGTGGAAACAGAAAAATCCTAGTGCCCTCTCTACTTGATTACATTGTATATTTTAGCTAGTTTATTTTATTATTTTCTTGTTCATAGCATTTCCGAAAATCCGAAAAATCCAAAATATTGTTTCTGCTTAGTTTATTAAGAATATTGATTGCAGTATTGTCCCCGCTCCCTGTGGGTTCGATTCGTACTTGTCGATGTCTGCATTGTAGACACCGTGCAATTGCGTTTATTATATATAGGTTTCTTAGAATCGTCTCAACTACCCTGCTTCTGTTGACCTGAATCTACAATGTCCCTTCCACTCATAAGAATCACTACACTGACATTCTATTTTGGATTCACAACAATATTTGACGGAAGTTTCCCAACTGCCTGTTCTTTTAGCTTTCCTACTGAAGTGGCTAATTGACTCATCTATGTTTGAATGTCCTTTATCGCTATATCGTGTCTCATCAAAATAGTATCTTGTTTCTGTATATAAGTTTTAAGCAAATGTTCAAGGTTAAAACCATGATTTTTGAAGTTTTTGAGGCTGTTAGAACTGTTGTTGTTGTGGCTGGAATTTACTTTGCCGCCCATAAGTTGGCATAAGAGCTGCAACTTGAACGTTCAGAATAGAGGCTATGCCATATCTGAATTAGAAATGCTACTTTAAATGCATATCATCTAATTGTAGAGTCACATCAAGCATAATCTCAAGATTGCAAACTTCCACGGCTGAATCTCTTGAATATGTTCTATATGCACTGCATAAAAGTTAAGCATAATGCTAACATTAAAATATCATGCGACTGAGAAACTCTAAATAGGCCATACATATGGCCACAACATTAATAAATGCCAAAGCTAGTGATTCGTAAGCAATAATTATGGCACTAGCCTAGCCACATTCCTAACAACAAAGAGCACACATACATGTGCCAAAAGGCTAGAAAAAGGCCAAAAAAAGCCAACAATTGGCCAATACGCCAAACGTCCTAACTAGTTAACGCTGCCACCAGCGCAAGCCTCCCCTCTTTTCCCTTTGCGCGTTTTCTCTTCCTTCACTCTTGTATCTATGCTCGTGCTAGCACCTATCCTTTGCTATTAATGCCAATATTAAGTTATTACCATACTGAATTAGCAAAAACTCATTGATAGTATTATCTTATAACAAACTTACATGCTTTGAGTCCATGACTCCACTAAACTCCTACGAGAAATCAATTTGTATTACACGGGGAGATTAAACATGGAGTTTTGGTCTGGTAGTTACAGCAACATGGGCGTGGAAACACCCCATGATAAAGAAGTTACAAACTAGTGGTAAAATTGAAGCGGTTAATGGAGTAATGGAATCATGGTTTTCCAGAAACTTCCAAGGATAATGGGCGGTTACACCATTACCCCCATAATCCCCATTACTTCATATTTCCACTACCTCCACTACTTTACAAGGAAATGTGTGTATACCAACTACTATAAATAGGCTACTTATCCCATTTCAGAAACACAACAAGCTTATCATTCTCTCAAGCTCTGTTATTTTCTCAATAGTTCAACATCTCTACACACATTTCAACACACAAATTCCTTCAACTTTCTTTGCTTCCCTCCCCTAAGATCAACCAATTTTCCCTCCTTGTGACCGAAGCAAGACGGAGCGGATACTATCGTGGTTTAGGCTTGTCGACTGCCATGACTAAAATGTGACTGAGAAACAATTGGTGGAACTTTGCATTAATGGTATGATTCCTGTTTATCATGCTTTATTAGAAAATTTACGATTTCAAACCTTCTATGAGCTGCATGAGGCCGCTAAGAGATCCGCAAAGACTGCTCCAACCTTGTTGGAAATAACAAGGCCCTCCGGAGAAGAAAATCATGGAGACACTCGTGGAAGTAGATGTACGGTGAACAAACAACATTCTACCCGATATTCTATAAGTATTGTCATTGACGAAGGATCCAAGAGAGAAGCATCACCTCAATCGGAATCACAGGCTAATCATACTGTGTCGACCCTGGCAACAACACCAATACGAGATCAAGGACAAGGCTCAGTCAAGACTCCGCGTCAGACACAACAAACCAAGAAGGATCCAACGATCCCATACTTCCCATTACCTATGGAGGAGGTCCTAGAGTGGTGAAATTATGGGTACAAAATGGAGCTATCAAATTACCACATGTGTGACATCCACCCATGGAATAAGACATGTCAAATCAAAAATATTGTCACTTCCACAGGTTTTTCAACCATCCCACCATCGAATACAATATTTTAAGGCGTATCTTCAGAGAAAATATCGACTCAGGTGAGTTATGATTGGGGACTGAAGGTGTCCACAAAGATCCCCTTCAAGTCATGAGCTTTACTCTTTCTGGGGATTCCTCAACAGAAATGTCCAATCCATGATGGAGTGCATATTTGAACTTCTTTACCTATCGAAGCCACAACACAAACATATTTTTAATGCTCTCAATAGTATTGTGTCGGGTAAGTGTCTACGTTTCGACAAAAAAGATACGGTGTATCCCAAGTCCGCCTCGGAAGACGTAGTCATCTAGCATAATGAGAAACCTAACTGGGTACTTCTCGTCACCGCTCGCCTCAAAGACACCGAATTCGAGCAAACACTAATCGATGCAGGCACCGATATCAATATCATCACTATGAAGACTCTGAGAGCCGTGGAAATTTCCAGGCACAAAGCCACGCACTGGTCAACCGTAATCAAGAATTCCGCATGGTATTTTAGGAGTGCCTACTGCTACATCACTCTTGAGGTAAAAATAGGTGACGCCCAGACGTATCCCAAGTTTCACATTGTCAAGGAGGATCCAAATTATGACATGATTATGGAACGCCCATGGGTCCGTAGAAACAAGAAGGAATCAGTTGTATCTCCTTCGCCAACGCTAACACCGCTAAGACTCTCAAACAAGCCAGCAAATCCCGAAGATTGTCTATCAGACGGGTTTCTCCGCACAATGAATCTGGATGTGAAGCAGCTGCCAGGAGAGGACACGACATCATATGTCTGAATGTTTCGCGCACAATTAAGTCATATCCAACCAACTTCTTTGCAACCAGCGATCCCATATCCCATCAAATCTTGGGGACTTAGTGCGGATATCAACCCTACTCTAACTCGGCGATGTGAATGGGAAGCTGATACTTTTCAAAATTTTATCAAATAGGCATGGATTGTCTCTACTGTAGATGAAGAAATTAATAACCCGATCATTCAGAAGACATGCTATGAAGATAAGGGGCCTGAACCCAATTCCTTCCATGTCGGAGATATGGTGGGGAAAATTACAGCCTAACCTGAAGAGGAACCGTATCTTATCATTGAAGTCTTGATCAACAGTTACTAAAAGCTTGTCAATACTGACATGCCAGAATGAGTGGTCATACATGGCAAGTGGCTTAAAGCTCAAAACGCTTAAAGCATTCTACTACCACCCCATACAATTTTCCTGTTTTATGCAATATTTGTAATTCCTCCAAAATGTTTACAATATCTTGCTTTGTATACTTATAATTTCAATTTATTAATCAAACGAAACATTGTTTCTTTTCAAAAAAATATATCCTGGCAAATCATTCAGAAAATCCCTACCTACTCAAAATCTCAAAATAAAACCATAAAAAAGCCATATGTCTCAGAAGCTTATAAAACTCAGAAAGCCTAGAAAAACTCCTTGAAAACCGGTTCAGCACCTTCAACGTATGCCTTATCCAATTGCTCAAGAGTCTCATTACCAAGCTTAAACTCCCGAGAAATCCTATCAACATCACATTTAGCCTTAGCGACCGTCTCCAAGTTATAAGATACGCCTTTCTCCTACAAATGCTTTTCAATAGCTTCTAAGTGACCACGAAGCCATGAAACATTAAGCTTAGTTCTTTCATCCTCATTCAAGGAATCATTTCAGTCTTGAAGCATCACCTTAGAAATTTCTCTACAGGGAAGAGAAAACATCTCATGCACAGTTGGCAGCAGCACATATACATTCTTCTCCAGAGTACGATAGTTTTCAGGGCCACCTACGAAGAAATGGCCAAACTTCTTCCTTATTTTTGTATACAGCTCAGCATAGGCAGACGAAACAGTGAAGCCTCCGACGCACATATGTCCATGAAAAATTCTATCAAACTTGAACTCAAAGCTAACTCTAGCTTTCGGGTACTCAATCGAAATAGTCTTCATCATATCAGTGTTCTGTACAACGACAACACTTGGAGCGTTTTCTTCAACAATCACGTCAGGAAAAGCTTGATCATGATTTTGAGTTGGAAAAGATACATCGCCAGCATTACCGATCATGGTGATTTCCAATCTTTCTCCTTCAAGTTTATCTCTCTGTTTTGGTTCATTCCTCCCCTAAAACAGAGACATTTTAGAGATAATAAACCAAAATGTCTCAAAGCATATGGAATTGAAGCACAAATCATGAAATTCATAAAATGTGTCCATTTGAAACCTAAAAATTAATTAAAAAAGTGTTTTAGGTCATGGCATATGGTTTAGAAAAGGTATGGGTTGTTTCGCAAAAATGTCGTCAGAAACTTTTTTACATAACCCTCCAAAAGAAATGAAACTGGCGCTAATTGGTAAGGTATTTCGAGATGATTTAATATACCAAATGATTCATATGGATGTCTACTACAACATTATAAAAGTGCTAGCCAATCGGACGAGCGAGCTAATAAGGGAAGACAAAACGGTCGACTATACGATAGCTGAAAACCTACAGAATTCTACCAAGAAAAGTTCTGGACGCTCGGTGTCAGGTATTTTTCACCTAGCATCTCTACCTTTTATCTAAAGATTGAGAGTTCAATCACCTCATTCCGACTTCGGACGAAGATTCTACGGCCGTTACGGTAAGAAGACCTGAATCTGAATTTTTCTGACAACGAAAATTGCTAAAGTCTTTCATGAAATCATGTATGGTTCTACACAATCTGTGGTCTAAGTGCTATAATAATGTCATTATAATTATAAAACAAAGGAGTAAACTTACTTGGAGATGTGACAAGCCATCGAAAATAAAGGGCGCCTCATAATACGACTCACCATCGAGTTCTTTGTTTTCAGATCCGGATTCTTCAAATACTTCAGTATGGGACGATATTTCAGGTCCGTTGTCATATTGGTCTTCTTCCTCCATACTTCCAACCACAGTGGTACTTTATGATACTAGGGTACTCGAATTGCTAGTTATCAAAGAATGATAATTATCCATAAGAATCAGAATCCATTAAGTTCAGCAAGACAAAAATTTCTACAACTCAAGAATCTTCAAAGGAAATTTTACTTACAACATAAGGTGTTGAGGAGCCAATCACAGATAGGACGCCAAACTTGAAAGGTTGAATGCTCAAGTCACCTTGACGAGTTATGCTCCCAGACTATATAAAGGTGTTTGTCAAGAAAAGATATAATTATACTTCGTACAGAAAAGAAGAATAAGATAAAACACAAGACGTTTACATTCTTCCAAAGACGGTATCCACTTCCGGGCATAATTATCCATGGTCTCTTCTCCCCAGACTGAGGAATGGTGTTCGTTGCGGTATCAGGTACAAAGTGTTCTAGGAACCACGACTACAAAGAAAAATTTAATCTTTTAAATACCAAATAAAAAATGGAGATTAAACTAAGAGATGATTCGAGATACATGTGTCAAGTTGACAATCGAATCATGCCTCGCTCCAGAAGTAATTTTCAAGTTCGGTCGATCTGCTAACTCCTGTTAAGAAGGCACATCGCGTGAACTAGAAGGCTCACCAGACACAAAGTTCTAAAAGGAGGGTAAGTTGTATATTCCAGAAACCATCGTATTCATCAATGACACGTCCTTTTCTGTCATCTTGGAGAAAAGGAACGCTGCAACCAGGAATGGTATGGGCACCCTCGGTTCGCTGAAGTATGTCTATAGGAGGCGCCTTGTCACGGTAATGAGTAATATATTGATCAAAGACCATTTTTCGAGCCACTCTATCGATGTTATAATCCTGCATAACATAACTAACAGCGCGAACAACAAGAATATACCATGGATTACAACTACTCATAAAAGTGACTTCACCGACTGTAGCAATATTACCTTCATCACTCGGACCAGAGCATAAAATAATATCAGGGCTCTCAGCAAAATTCTCTGGTAGAATCACATGTGGAAGCATCGAACCCCAAGGTTTGAAATTCACCTTCTTCTTATTGTCCATTAAACTAATAAGACTAACATAACAAGGTTTCTTCCTACTCTAGCAGAGTATTCTAGCATACTCGATCTCTGTACTTGGATAAGAAGGCTTGGTCTTTGGCGCATATTCAGGAAAATTTTCCCTTAGCCAGGCTTGCATAAACATAACAAGGACAAAAGACTTTATATTGGAATGACCATTAGGAATCCTCATGTCACGGATGAAAGTATCCAAATGAAGGTATAAAGAACCAAGAAAAAGATTACCAAGAGGAAGATTTTTTCCACCAGAGAGCACAACAACAAGCGGAACAAGTGAAGACTTCATTTGACCACCAAGAGAATCTTCGAATACGTTTCTGGAAAGCCAAAGTAAAAGGAATACATCAATGCATAAAGGGTCGTCGATAGCAAGGCCATCAATACTTGTACTTCCGCTCCACCAGTAGTCAATCCAAGATGAATAATTCTTGTTATTGCAACGACTAGACTTCTGCAAATCTCATATTTTATGAACAAGGATGACGCCATGCTTCTTCTCTTCCTCAGACCATTCAAGTGGAATACTACCAACAACAGGCAGTCGCAGCAAGAACGCCACATCCTCCAAGGTGATTGTTAATTCACCCCAAGCACATACTAATAAATGAGATGGACCATACCAATGAGAGGCAAATGCAAGAAGACCTTTCGTGTCCTTGATAATGTTCAAAGTATCAGACACTTGCACGACATGGAATATCTTGGCATTTTTTAACGCTTGCTTCACCCGGGGATTCTTCAACATAGCTTTAGCCCATCCTTTCTATTCAGACTGAGGAGCTTGGAACGTCTTAAAATAAACGAATGAAGGCATGTATTTTCCTCTCTGTAAACAACACCTGACAAGGGTCTATGGATAAACACCCCGAGGTTGAGGGGCGTTGTTGATATTCAGAATAAAACTGCCAGTATAATCAGGGTCAGCAACCTCTTCAATAACACCATCAAATAGCTTATTATGGATGTTGGGCACATAGTCTAGAGAAGTAACATCATATTTTTTGCTTCCGCCACGACTAAAAGCAGCGGTGGCATTATCTTCATGATCGTTCGACATCTACAATGAGTTCAGGTAACATTCATGTTAACTAGTGGGCAATCATGCACAAGGTTTGGTTCTACTTTATATATATATAGTATTGATATGAAAATACATGTTATATGTATAAATCAAAACCAACATCAAAAAATTATTATACTACAAACTCTAGCGTACCTGGTTAAAGCTTAACAACGCAGCAGTGAAGCCAATAAAGGATTTTCACAGTCAGAAACAACAATTGTGGAGTTGGAGTTCACTCACAAGAAGCTATTAAGATAAGACCAATGTCAAGTCAATAGCATGCTTATGCAATGAAGCAAGCAACAACAATTGAAAAGGGTGAGCAAGCACTCACGTTAAAAAAATAAAATAAAATAAAACGTGAGTATTAACTCACGTATAAGCAAAAAAAAATAACCCGAAGTCGGTGACGGAGCTCTGGCAAAGAGAATTGTTGCTACTGGCATCGATGAAGAAGAAGAGAAAGGAGGTGAATGTGTTGGTGGTGAAAAAGAGAGAGGGAATAAAAAAAAGGGTTTACTCCCTTTTATAGTAATTGGTTTCCAAATCCAAGTCAAACAAGGGTTTCCTCTTTAAAGGCATGATCCATGCTGCACACGGGTCAATTTTCGTCTCTCTGTCATATAAATCAGCCACGCTTCACTAGCTTATACTCTCAAGACGATGCTTTATCACTTGCAAGCACTGCTACATCAACCATTGTCCTGTCAGCAATTGTTCGGCATCAATGGAGCGTTACCAAACCAATTCCTGGTAATATCTGACAACTAAGCTTGATGATTTATTTTGCTTATATCAGTAAAAAAAAAATCACCATCTAGTGTTTACCACGAAAAATTATTGTTCCGCGCTAACCAAGGAACTTAATGTTGATGATGAGTTTTTGACAAGGGGGAAAATCGTAATATTGCGTTTTGCCTAGTTGCAGAAACATGAAATAAATATGTATAAATTCCTGACCCGGCATCAGAATTATGAATACATACCGTTATCTTATATTCTGCAATAGAATTAAAAATGCATATTCAACTCATAGCTACTATAGTTATGTATCTCTCTATATACTTAAGCACTTTCCAAATGTCAGGGCTTTACCCAGTTAAACCTTCGTTGTTTCACGTGCAAACTATTTGTATCAATCAAAATATGTTGATTATACAAAATTGTAAACATTCAGAATAGAGGCTATTCTATATCTGGATTAAAAACTCTAATTTAGATGCATACCATCTAATTGCAGAGTCGCACCAGGCATAATCTCAAGATTGCAAACTTCCACGGCTGAATCTCTTGAATATGTTCTGTATGCACTGCATAAAAGTTAAGCATAATGCTAACATTAAAATATCATGCGACTGAGAAACTCTAAATAGGCTAAAATATGGCCACGACATTAATAAATGCCACAGTTAGTGATGCATAAGCAATAACCATGGCACTAGCAAGCGCTAGCCTTGGCGAAGCCCTAGCCACATTCCTAACAACAAAGAGCACACACACATGTAATAAAAGGCTAGAAAAAGGCCAGAAAAAGCCAACAATTGGCCAATATGCCAAACGTCCTAACTAGGAACTGAAGCTTCCTTAGAAGAAGGAAATACTTCTTTAGAAATAATTTTTTTATACCCTCTCATGTTGTAGTATTCCCTGGAGGAAGATAGTACAACCATTATTCTGCTAAGTCTGTCAATGAGAATGGAAAGGCTTGCAGCATAACCATTTCACTGTCTTCGGTCTCATGCCTAAGACTCGTCATCGTGTTCTGAAACTGCTGAAGATAACGATTTGGGTTTTCACCCGCATGTCCCTTGAACTTGGGTTGATGAAAAATCAGACTCGACTTCAACTCCACTGGTGTAGCTATGTTCATACACAATGGTTACAAATCTAAACATGGAGATATCAACACTCGTAACTTTTTCTCTGGAGGTGGAGGAGTACCCATCTCTTATAAAGGTGGATCTCGTAGAGTTGTTCCTCTTCGTGTAGTAATACCGCACTGTTGATAACCAGTGCGATAACCTTTAGCCAGAGATTACGTACCTAAATAAAAAATATCTAGAAAAAAAAAGTTAAAAAATAAAAATAAACCTAAAAAAATAATAAACGAAAATAAATAACAACTAAACCAACTGCTCCCTGGCAGTGGCGCCAAAATTTGTTGCGTGTCGTAGGTGCACAAACTAATTATCTTATCTTCTACTTTACTAATGAATAATATAATATTAAATAGAGTTCTTTCCCAAGAGGAGCGAGGTGTTTTAATTGTCAAATGTCACAGGGGGGGGGGGGGTTATTTTGGTTTTAGACAAAGTAAATAAGAAAGCAATTAAAAGATTAAGTTGTAAAAAATAAAGAGAGATATGATCGAGGAATCCTTCTTCGTTACTAAAAAATTATTGAATTAGTATACTCATTTATTTTTCATTCATCACAGATTATCACCAACCATAGAATAAAAGGTACGGTTAGCTATCCCCAAAACTCCTTATATCACCAAATAACAGTTACGCTTAGTCACCGGATTCTACCCTACCGAGCCACCTTGAGGTTCGCTTACAGGATGTAACTCAATCAAACGCTTTAAGGTTTGTGAACTTAGGTTTGATTCTAGTAGTTGAACTCAATACGCTCTGTCCACTTTCTAGTGTTGTTTTTACACATGATTGCTCCACAAAATCCCTCTGCAAGGTCTCATGTTCTCTACTTATATAAAATGTTATGATATCAAGCTCAATCTAGTATATGTACCCAGAATGTTCAAGATCCGAATTGCAAGAAGAAAAATTCTTGTAATTTTTATTTTAAGATACAAATTCAATAATAACAAGTCTTGTAGGATCTTTACAATCGAGCTAAAACTATCTAGGTAGATTAACGTACTACTTGTGATATTTCAATTATAAAGATAAATAAAATAGTATGGAAAAAAAATAACCCATGACATCATAAATTTTATTAACGAGGAAAATGTAATATAGCATTAAAACCCGGTACCTCGTCTAGCTTGAATACCACACTGTATTAATCTGCTACAAACACTATCCTAATATCATCTTAGTATTTGAATGTATTTGAGACCGAATCAACCCTCCGAAAAATTCAGCTTTGGTCGTTCTCCTTACGTCTCTTGGATCTCGGAAGACCCAATGTACTTAATTTCCCTAGCTGACATCCTTTACAGGCTTAGGAGTTGCTTCAGACGAATCAAAGACTTTAACTAACCTGCCTCTGACATGTATCCTATTGATTTCCTTCAGATATGTTTCAATCAGGGTAGTGAAAATCTGTTTACTTTGAGGGATCTTCAAAAGAAAAGAAGATATAAATAAAACCTCAACCATTAGGATAGCTTACTCTCTTCAAAAGGTTATAGAGATGCCTAATCGATTCTACCTCACAAGATTAATCCAAAACAAATTTAGATATCAATCTTGTAAAATTATAAAGTTCGATACGAAGATCACTTTGTAATTCCTCTCAATCTTATTCCCTAATCAGTAATTCTTGAATGGTCGTATAGCAGAAGAGATGGAACTTCGAATAACAAGAACTATGGTGATCAAGATAAGATTCCGGATACCAAGAACTATCATGTAAATGATAGTCTAAACGGGCTTCATGAATCCTTTAGTGAAGATATTAAAATTCGTAACTTAATAAAGTTTTAAAATTCGTAACTTAATTCGCAACTAGGACACAACGTCCTAGGATTAAGATTATAGGTTGCAGAGAGTCCTCTATTTATAATGATGAATTAGCTTAGATTGCTTAAAATTCAAGCAATTGGTTTCTATGGGACAAAGTAAGTTCATGAACTAGTTTCCATATTTACAAATTACTTTGGTCCCAAGCAATTGTGTTATTAAGGACAAACCAAGTTCATGAACTATTTTCCATGTTTGTGAATTACTTTGATCCCAAGAAAACTTAACTTCTCATTCTAGATTGATTCCAAAGAATGAAAACCATGTAAGCATGTGAGAATTTTACATTGAGTTACAAAGAAGAATGTGCACCCACGTATTTTTCAGTTATAAACATGTACACAAAAGTTAGATTAATAGAACAAATAAAGTCATGAACCATCAAGAAATATTAGAGTTCAGTAGCATCCAAGAACATGCTAGTTCGAGAACTGAAAAATCAGTTTGTGTACATGAGTTTTTTGAGATGTAAGGAAACCACCTTGAAAGTGTACAATTTACGAACTGATAAAATCAGTTTGTGTATATGAAAATATTTCAAGGTGTCCAGAAACATATCCTGAAGTGTATAGTTCGTGAACAATAACAATTTTGAAAAATGTTAGGAACATCAAGTTTTCCTACCAGTTTGTGAACTGAAAAAATCAGTTTGTGAATAATTTTGCAAACTTGGTACTTCTTGATGTTTTTAGGTTTATATTTTTGCAGGCATATTTTTTTGAACAATAAATTGTTAAACCTCAAAAGAGATAAACCTATGATTATCCAATGCTTGAATTCATGTTTTGAAAAATTTCAAGTACAAGCTTGAACTGGAAACTTCTTCTATGCAATTCATCAATTATACTAAATCCATACAACATTATCTCAGTAGATATAATGGTTAAAATAATGAGTAAATATGATATCCAGTCTTTAGATACCTTTGTTGATGAAGTCCTCGCAGATGTCTTTGTTGTTTTTCAGTCTTTAATCTTCAAGGGTTATTTGGTGAATTCTGATACTTTGATACCATGTTTTAATCCTAGTCTGAAACTGAATTTAGTAGAATATAAATCAAGATATAGTTTTGTTCATCTAATATTGACAACAAGCTTGACATACCTAAACTTGTGAGTTTAACCAAGCGGTGCTCTAACAATATCCCCCTCAATTTGAGTGCAAAACCTATCTTTACATGTGGATTTAAATAAAAAATAAACTTTCAGCTCAGTTTTCATAATGCTTCTTGATTTCTTGAATCTTCAATATCTTTTGAATTATTTGTTCATCTATGGTTTTGCATGTGCTCGTTCAGCTACTGGTTGAGTATTTAGAACGAATAATCAATCTACTCAAGTTGTTATGCAAATGCGAAGTATTTTTACCTACTTTAAAGTCCCTTGTACCAAAATTTCAAAGCAACAGTGATACGTTCTCCATCTTAGTCTTTACTTGTCTCTTTTTGCTAAATTCGACGCTTACACATATAAATAATTCACTCCCCCGTAGCCATTGCTACGAAAAGTCATTTTTCTTAGTAAATTACTACTAAATAATACTCCTCACCCCCCCCCCCCCATTTTTTTGTCATACATTGACAACTGCATTAAGAATATGGATCATAATCAACTACGCCTTAAGAGATTATCAAGGCTAAAGATAAGATACCATATTTCTAAGTTTCACCACTTAGCATCTTCACCAAGGAGAGATTTTATAGGTACAACTGCAATTCCACATCTGCATTCCCCATAAAGATATCTCAATTAAGCACAAATTCAAAATTGAACTCTCCACCACTTGATCTCACTCTCAAAGAGAACAACAAAAGCGACATTTTCAAGGAAAAAGGTTTTTCTTGGACATTAAAAAAATTTACAAGTAAATTTGTATCCAATATTTTTCTCACTTCTTGCTAGTTACAGACGAATAAGTTAAAATAATGGTATTAGATCTTTAGAGGAAATCAAGAAATATTATTGTTAAGAGAAAAATAATCATCAACAAAAATTTATTCCTCTTGTCCAGTTAAGATCAAAGATTAAAGAGCGTAATTTTTGTGATATGATTATCATAAGATCATGTTTACCCTATCCATGTACGAACATAGGATTTAGAATCACAATCTCTTATTGCCAACCAGTTATGATCGAGAGAGATAAAAGAATCTACGAACTATCTTATGAAAATAAAAACAATACATAAAAGAATAATCAATAAATATCAAGTATTGCAAACATCATCATCAATAAAAATTAAACTAAATAAACTTCACAAATTGATAGATGATAAACATGAAGTAATAATGCAAAAATAATAATTTAATAAACTACTTTATAAACTAATTGTTTCTCCTTAAAAAAATAAGAACAAATCCTTGCAGTGAGTAAACTAATTAAATTTCTTCTTAGTTATTGTTGGTTGATTCCTTATTGTTTTTTAATCCTATATGATTATCTTCAACAGCATGAACATAATCTACTGGGAAAATTTTCTCATTAAGAAGTTCATTGACATGAGATTTCATGAGAATAAGGTAAGCGTAAACCTTCTCCCACTCAAATCTTAACATATTTTGACCCTTTATAGTAGCAACAAGTTGAATCTTAGCATCTTCAAAGTGTTTCAAGAAGTCATAAACAACTTCAACAAGAATTATCTCTTCTTCCTCAATATCTTGATGATTATAGGGAAATTAGCAATTTACTTTGGGATGATCCTCAGTAGCTTCAAGAGTTTCAACTTCATCACCAACAAGGGTTCTTTTATTCTTCCTTTCTAATCTTATACCTTCGCAATTATTGATTAGGTGAGCCTCTTACATATTTTCTCTTGTAATGCTACGAGTTACAGGAGACATACTCTTTTGTGGAAAAAAACTGAATATGAAACTCAAAAAAAAAGTGTAGGGTATATCCCGAAAACTCATCTTGATAGTCAAGAAATATGGAAAAAATATTCCAAAAATATGTGAGCAAGGAACATACAATCCAAAGGCCGGTTCCGTAACTAGCTTTCAAACAGAATACTTCATGCTTACTTCCAAAAGTATTCTTTTGAAATTTTCAAAAAGAGGAAATTAGGGAAAAAATTCCTTTTTTCTTTCCACTGTTCGTGAACCATCCACGAGATAGTATTGTTGGAAAGGATCTAGAAAATTCTTATGACAAATAAATACTTTACTTTAAAATTACATAAAATCTTAATTTTTTATATAAATTCATAAAAGGAGTGTGTACGATTGTACCAGGAGAAACAATGGAAACCCAGTGATATTTCATACGACAGTTCACAAAAAATGCTCAATTATCTTAGTAAATATCCATCAAATAAAAATAACCTAATTTTAAATATCAACATTATGATTAATTAGACAATTATCTAAGCTCATATTCTTCTTAGCTAGCAATGTAAAAATTCCCATGGGTTTTGTTCTCTTCTCTTTCTTAGGAGTCAGATAGGCAGGGAGAAATCTACATAGAGCATAAAAAGTGTTGATATATAATCGAGTCATTACATTTTGGACTCACTGTTAGCGATGTGGTAGGACCTTGAGTCAAATTTTGACTCATTTTCTATCAAGGGTGCATAAAAGACAATCACAACCACATTGAAGTTTCATAGTCATAAAACCTGATCAAACAATCGGCCAACCTGTTGAAAGGGGATACATCTCTTTGGATCAAGGGGCTTAACAGATAGAAATGGAAATTAATATCTTCTTAAAAACAAAGGAAAATATTGCAAGCAAAACATGAACTATTGAGACAATACTAGTTAATTACTTACTGAATCATGAAATACCCAAAAAGTGATGGAAAACAAGACTTAGTCAATATTTCAAATAACGAGAATAAAAGAGATACTAAAAAGAAATATAACACATGTTTATTATGCCATCCTCATCTTAACATGATTTTTAATTGTCGATAGAGAAATTTCCAAGGCACTCAAGTTGCATTGGGGTGAGCATTCCCATACTCACCACATGATTCATAAACCAGTATTTAAATTTTTGCACAACTCTCCCTTTTGAGGATTTACCCTTATTTGATCCAGATAAATTGTCATAGAACTTACTATAATCATAGTATGAGAAATAGTTAGAACTCTTACCTGAGTTAGACTGTTTTTCTTTGAGATGAATAGACAACTTGTTGACGAAGTCGTTATACCCAGCAATTACCTTGTTTATGTCTACAAGCTGATCCGTTTCTCTAAATGAATTCTCCAGGGAAATCCTTGGGGGAACAAGGGTGCTTTTAGGAACCCAAGTCTTGGAAGAAATATTCTTCCAATTGCTCATTTAAGGACGATTTGTGTACTTTCTATGACCAACAACTAGTTTTCTATTAGGGTGAGTAGAACTGATAACATTGGGACATATACATCATAGGATGGTTATCAACATATATTACTCCACAATCAAAAGGTTTAGAATTTCAAGTATCAGTCACACTCTTGAGAACAAGATTCAATGTATTTTTAAGATTATTGAATCATTTATTTTTCAACCTAAATTTGCACTTTTTACGAAAGTGTCTTTCCAATGTACAAAAGGAATAAAATTCTCTAGTTCTCATGAGATCAGAGTGAGTTGTTTTAATACTAGAATCATCAAGTGATTCTTTGTTATCTAGGAGAACATTAATTTTTTTGTCAGAGAAATTGAAATGTTTATCCCTGAGTGCACAGATACTTTGAGCACATGTTTCTAGAAGAGAATTTATCAACAGACATTTATGAGATCCATTCTCAAAACATGCTACCTCATACTCAAGTTCCTTAATCAAATGTCTTCACTGAATTTATGCATTTGAGGAGATAATACTAATACGACGACATGCAACATTTATCCTTCATTAAAATTAACAATTTATAGTTGGAGACCATAATGAATTTGATTTTTATTTCCTTATGTAACACGCATTTTAAAGTTTCTTGTCAAGCATATTTAAAGGTTTTCTTGATATAAAAACCTACAACATTTATCCTTCAACAAAGATAATACAGATTGCTTAATTTATCGGTTATTTTCATCCAAAACAAATCGAAAGAGATACAATTTACAATAACTAGATACTCGCTTAGGGAAGACAAGATTAGTTTGAAGCTGTTGCACAATTCAAGATCATCTGGTAAGGGAAACGTCTCCTTCCTAATTTTTCGGTCACCATAAGATAAATCAATTTGAAATATACTATCAAACCCATAATTATTATATTTATTTTTGACATTTTTAAACATACGAGCTTTTCTATAAAGTTTCTTCAAATCTTTCCATCCACCCCTAAAATTAATTGGATCTCGACTCGAATCATCAATAGTACTGGATATGTGGCATGCTCCCTTGAATGAGATTCTTGTTAAATGTCCTTTTTCCATCCTATATTTCACATACGCAGTGGAATTAGTTAAGGGCACACAAGAAATTGCTAATTAAGTAAAAACAATCAAAGTAATATCACTTACTTTGATAAATTTCCGGATTTTGCAACAATGCAAATATCTCTGATAATGCATCAATGAAAACACTCCAAATTTGATTTCAAACTTACTTTTAAAACAACTCTTACTCAAAATAACTCACTGTTTTAGATACTTAGAAAGTTTTCTTCTCTACGTATACCCATTGTTTTTGCTACTTCTACTCCAATGTATAGACAAGACCTAGATATCCCAAAGTGTGAGTACCGAAAACAAAAGAAGCCAAAAAGTTTGAAAATACATACAAAATGAAAACATTGATTCCCAAATGATAAAACAACAAAAAAAAAATTAAAAAAGAAACGAAAAAACTAATTTGGTGAACCAATTCTCGACAAGAAAGAAAAAAAAAATAATAATGATCAGTGGCCCAAAAACCGATTAGGAAAAGAACTCTCGATAGGGAATCAGTGTCCCGAACAGTAATTAGTTTGCCGACCGATTATCTTTCTACCTTTTCCAAAAAAATTAATTATTATTATTTTAAAAAATTTATCATAAAATTATTGTCTCACCACATCATATACGACCGCATTTCTATTCTTCGACCATCTAACTGTTTTGTTTTCCATGCATAAGACTTGAATTTCCCGACTTAATTTGTTTTACATGTATATGGATATACCCATAAGCTATAAGGGCGAGCCTTTATAAGAAGCGATTGAACTTACATCCTGCACGAATCGAACCTACGAATTGCCCTGCTTCAGCCATGGATACAAAGAGACTTGGCTCTCGCTCAACGGATCAAAGGTACGCCGAGGATAACAGGCTGATGACGCTTTTTTTTTAAAGGGAAAACTTTATTATTTATAACAGCTGTTACATCCCTATGATAAGTTTTACCTTGTTGGTCTGTCGTTACAATTGTTATAAGAAACTGAGGACAAACCGAGACCCAAATTTTACATTCACTTCTCTGTTATTGTTGGATCGAAGTTGCATAGTTCGTCAGCCGATCTGCAGCTTGATTTGCTTCCCTGTAGATATGAGACACCTTTTGAAACAGTATTTGGTGTAGGTTAAAGTGAATGTTTAGCACCATGTGGGACATGTACCAAGGGGTTTCGCTCTTTCTATTAATGATATCCACCAAAGGTTGGAAGTCTGCTTCAAAGATAACCTTTTCCCATCCATTATGTACTGCGGATCTTGTAGCAATAAGTAAGGCCCATGTCTCTGTTATTAGAGCAGAAGTAGTTCACATTGTTGACATTAGTGTTGTGAGTAGTCTCCCTTCTGCGTTTCTACATAGGAATCCTGCACCTGCCGGCCCCGGGTTGCCTTTAGTTGCTCCATCATAATTTACCTTTATCCATGATTCCTCCGGTGGTTTCCATCCAACCCACTTACATTGTTGTTGAATAGTAGTTGGATGTCTGTTTTGACTTGGTTGCGTATTTGGTAACTATGGTGACAGATGGCATTGTGCCCATTGATATTCGTCATAAAGGAGCGGTGCCATCTTGAAAATTTGTTGCGGAGTATACGAAGTTTGCTTGTATATATGGGAGTTCCGTGAGAGCCATAACTACCGAAGGAGAAAATTACATAAGTAGGTTTGCTCCTTGGTGATCTGCAATTTCAGAAATTGTTCCATGTTTGTTGGTGCAACAATGATGCCAGGGTAGGTGGTAGAAGAAAAATTAGTAGGATTTTGGTTACTTGGGCTTCATGCCAGGTGGGTTAGCAATTGGGCCCAGCTGGTGGTTGCCTAATTACATAGGAACATGATATGTTTTGTAGTACCGGGAAAATTCAGACATGAGATACACAGATTGGAAGGAGATATGTTTCTTGAGTGAAGAAGACTGAGAGTTGGTAAACCATTTACCATGACTTTCCATAAGAAAAGTCTCATTTTTGGTGGGCATCTAACATGCCATATTTTTTTGTAGAGCTCATTTGAATTTTGGTAAAGTGGTGTTGTAGGTTTGTGGGTTGTTTGGTGGTGATGAAGTAGATGTTTGTACCTGTTTTCACCGAGTAGTCTCCTGATTTTGTAAATGGCCAGACCTGCTTGTCTGTAGTAGGATTCTGTGGTAGGTGGATACTCAAGATAGCATTTGCATAAGCAATTGGGAAGACCTAGTGAATGAGTGTGTGATTCTACATGTTGGTGAGGGGATTGAGGAGTTGATTCACTGTAGCATCATTTGTGAGTTGTTATGGATGGTGTGGTGGCTTGAACGGAATCCAATTGCTGGTAATGAGAGTAGTATATCTATATCCAATTTTTTTTTAGCAGCCTTCAAGTAACAAAAGAAATAACCATCGTAGACTCTTCCGCATGTAACTAGTTTATTGAGCAGGGGGTGGTATCTCTAAGAAAATGGGGTTTCCCTTTAGATATTTTGGTATGCAAACCTGTCCCTATATTGAATCTGGATATTCATGTAACTTCCATAGTCGCTTGAGTAACAATGCAGTATTGTGTTGTTTACTTCCCCTGATCCCTACTCCTTCTAGACTGGTTGGCATGATCATTTTCTCCCAACCAATTGGGGGCAATTTCTTGGTGTCTTTATCATAACCCCAAAAGAAATTCCAATTTTATCAATTTTGTGGTGCACATGAGAGGGTAACACTTGTGTTTGCATCACATGGTTGGATGTTGGTATGAGGGTTATGTTGATCAACTGCAGTCTTCCTGCTGGGGAAAGGTATTTCGTCATCCATCTTTTGGATTTCCTGTCAAGCCTGTTGAGTAGTTGGTGAAATATATTAGAACTATTTCTTCCTTGTTTGAAAGTGACCCTACATATGTAGCTGGATTGGAGGTAGTGGGAATGTTAAAGGTGTATGCCAGCCAGGTGATGGTATGAGTTGGTAGGTGAGGGTGGTGGATGAGAGTTGATTTTGATATATTTTGATTATTTGTCAAGCTGAGGAAGAATATGCTTGAAGTACCCTTTTTAGAGTGGTGCAGCTCTCTTGGTTTTCCGAGCATGTAAGCAGTAAATCATCTGCATACATTAAGTATAGAATGGATGGAGCATTTCTGGTAATTTTCAACCCTCTCAGAGAGCCCTCAGCTTTATAAATGGCAAGGTTAGATGATAAAATCTCGGTATACAAAATGAATATGTAGGGTGATAAGGGGTCACCTTGGCGTAGATATCGACTGGGGATGATGTGACCATGAGTCGAGCCACTGACATTGATGGAGTAGGTCACAGAAGAGATACAAACCATGATAAAGTTGATAAATGCCTTTCAGATGAAACCCCAGTCTAGGGAGTCATATGCTTTTGGATATCAAGTTTAAGAGTAATTTTAGGATGTTTTGATGGAGCTGCGGTACGAATATAGTGGAATAATTCTGCAGCAATGACAATGTTATCATGAATTGCCCTGTTATGAATAAATGCACTTTAAAATGGGTTAATGATGAATTGGAACATTGGCTTGATTCTACTCATTAGGATATTTATAATTATCTTGTGCACCACATTGCATAATCTTATTGGCATGAACTAAGATGGGTATTCCAGGTGATCAACTTTGGGGAGCAAGGTAAGGGTGGTGTGGTTTATTGTTTTAGGCAGTTGTGAGGTCTTAAAGAAGTAGTTTACAAGATGAATGATATCTTCATGATTTTTTTCCCAGTAGAACTTGAAAAACTTGCTTGTATAGCCATCCGGGCCAAGTGATATCTCTGATCCAATAGAGAATATTGCTTGTTTAATCTCTTCCGGTGATACCTTGTGGAGAATTCCAACTGCTCTAGCTGGAGGAACTCTTGGGATTATATGGATAAAAATACTAGGATTAATTGTTGTAGGAGTTGTGCAATACTGTTGTTGAAAATGACGAATCATTAGATGCACTATCTGATTGAAGTCATCAATCCATTGGTGTTGGTTTTTCTTCAACTTGTAGATATAGTTGGTGCTTCTGTGGATTGTCGCAGTAGTATGAAAAAAGGTGGTGTTTAGGTCACCTTCACGCATACATTGGATCCTCGAGCGTTGCTTCAAATATATTTCTTGGCATTGGATAAGGACCAAGTGAGTGTTTCTTGCTTGTTGTTCAAACTCCAACCAGTATTGAAGTCTTCCATCTATGGATCTTGCGTAGTTTGCTCGGGCCCATTGGACTTGTTTCTCAGATGCCTTTATCATAGAAGGAAGATGCCCAAATGTTGTTTTGTGCCAAGTGTGGAGTGCCTCTGCAGTAGTATCCAGCTTAGTATTGTAGTTGATCATTGGGTTGGGGTGTTGTGAATGATTCCATGTTTGCTGCACAACATGTGGCATATGAAGGTATATAAACCAAATGTGTTCTACTCAAAAACGTTTATTAGCACGTTGTTGAATTGATTTGTGGTTAAGCATCAAAGGGGCATGATCTGAGACAATTCCTGGTAGATAAATCACCATAATTACTGGATCTAGGGTTATCCACTGTTGATTTGCAAGGCTCATGTCTATCTCTCCATTATAAATGAATTTCATGTTTGGTTATTAGACCAGATGAATGGATATCCTTTAAAACCTAGATCAATTAGTCCTGCTTCATTAATAAAATTTTTTTGAACATTTGTGTTTTAGTTGAACTAACAGGTCCGCCTCCTTTCTTTCCTTTTTGTTCAGTCACTTCATTTAAGTCACCTATTAACATCCATGGGAGATTTATCTGAGGAACCGTGGAGAGGAAAATTTTCCATAGATATTTTCTTGCTAATTCATTCGGAGGAACATATATTCCAGTAAATAGCCAAGGTTGTTGTGTTAGGGGAAATTCAATGTAAGCGTGAATGAAACTTTGATTTGCAGATGTGATTGTGACCTTGAGATGAGACATCCATGTTAAACTGAGGCCACCTTTCCGGCCCATACAAGGTACATTAAAACACTGATTAAATCCTGGTCTATAATGCAAAGACAATGTAACTATTACTTGCTAAAGTTTCTGAATAGAAAAAGTAATTGCGGATGATAAGTGCGAGTAAACTCACACAACTTAGAAACTATCAAGGTCTGGTATAAACCTTGACGATTTCATGCAATTCAATTTATTTTGGTAGCGAGGGTTGGGTTGATCCAACGCCTCGTAATACATGAGATAAAACTTCAACATCAGTCTCTTGATCAAAAGATAGATGCCAAGATGGATTCGGAGAAGAGGTGGAGTGGTATGATTCCATATGTAGCTTGATAATCTCCTGAGTTTGTTGAATTGGTTCATCTTTGTGGAGATGATTGAGAGACAACTTTGTTCTTTCTAGGTCTTTTACTTAGGATATCCCATGAAGGAACATGAATTCTAGGGGTGGTGGCTTGCAAAGCTGTTAATGAGGAAAATTTTCTAGATTTATGAGGTGGGGGTGGTGAAGTAAAATCCAGGGTTTCCAGATTATCGAGGTATTATGGTGTTGATTTTCTGTTGTTGTTGTTCCTCATTTTGTAGGTTTTCAGATGGGTGGTTGGTAGGGCATTTTTTTCCAGTAGGGTGGTTGTGAGTTACTCGCACTTGGGGTTTACCTTCCACGTTGTTAACTGTGAGGTTAACATGAGCCTCTGGTTGTTGGAAAAAAGTAGCCAAGAGCCACAACAAGCCTAAACATGCCAAACACACTGAGAGAAACTTTATACCTCTATCTACATCAATCAAACCCCTCTAGAACGGTTGAATGATTACATGCCTTTCTTGATCAAGTTTTTCTATTTTGAATGAATACATTTTTCGTGGCACTTGGTTTTCTTTATCGTCTTTAGAGATACTAGCCATCACCATTATAGAGTACGGACCCCCAACAAGAGTTAGAGAGAGAGTTCGATACGTTGGAAGAGAAAAAAAAAACCTTATAAACATACAAGGTGATCAATTTCTTTTGGTTGAGAAAATGTCGATCGAGTTGAGGCATATGATTGGAGTATTTTTCAAATGGATGTGAAGTCTGTATTCTTGAATAGTGTACTGGAAGAAGAAGTTTATGTTGAACAACCAGCAGGCGCATGCTTGGTATACACGAATTGATACCTACTTTACTCACAAGGGTTTCAATAAGTGTCCATATGAGCATACTCTGTGCATGAAGGCAGACACTCAAGGAAATCACATTATAGTTTGTTTATATGTGGATGATATTATCTTGACGGGAAATGATTCGGAGATGATCAAAGAATTCAGGGAGGCTATGGTTAAAGAATTTGATATGACTGATCTTGGATTAATGTCCTACTTTCTTGGCCTTGAAGTCCTATAGACGAATAGTGGAATCTTTGTATCACAACGAAGATATACAAAAGACATTCTTGAGCGTTTCAAGATGAGTGATTGCAATCCAATTCTAACTCCAGTAGAAGGGATATTAAAACTGGTAAAGGAAGGAATTGGTGAGCCTGTTAATCCTACATACTTTAAATGTCTTGTTGGTAGTCTTAGGTACTTAACTTATACAAGACGGGAATTATGTATGGAGTTGGTTTGGTTAGTCGCTTTATGGAATCTCCACGCCAATCACACTTGCAAGCAACAAAACGTGTCTTACGATATTTAAAAGGTACAACTGATTTTGGGTTTCTCTATACATCGCCAAAGGAAAAGTAATTAGTTGGTTACACTAATAGCGACTGGGCTCGATATATTGAAGAAAGGAAGAGCACTTCAGGATTTGTTTTTCATATGGGATCAGGGTTCTTCTCATGGTCAACAAAGAAGCAACAAGTGGTTGCTTTATCTACAGCAGAAGCAGAATATATAGTTGTTTCTTCTTGTGCTACTCAGATTATATGGTTAAGAAGGATGTTGGAATCTCTTAATCATGAACATCCAACAGAGATTGTATGTGATAATAGGTCTGATATTGCACTTACAAAGAATCCAGTCATTCATGGAAGAAGCAAGCACATTGATATTAAGTATCATTACATTCGTAAATTGGTAAATGACAAGGAAATGGTCATGAAGTTCTGGGGGTGCCTTTAGTATTTTTCTGGTTCCTTTATAACTTTTTGAGCCAATTTTTCCCAAATATTTATTTCTTCAAAAATACTTACAAATACAATAAAATGACAATATTAGTATAAAATTGAGTTCCAACACTATAAATATTGAGAACGAGTTAGACAGATAAATGTGTCTATCAAATACCCCCAAACTTATTATTTGCTAGTCCTCGAGAAAATATAATCAAATAATCAATCCTAACTCACTTTCGCAGGCATCACGATTGCACTTAGCGTGTGCAGTAAGCCTTTAAACCCTAGGTGTCCCTAGTGGACAAGTTTTGTCTCGCGAGGGTTTACAAGAGATATACCCATAAAACCTTTACTCCAAACCCTAGCTACATGTGAACGATTGAGGATAGACACTAAACAAACTATTTAGTTGGCATACTAAATTCCTCTCATATAAGAATCATTACTCTATATGAGTCCAATTGCCGCACACGAGTTTTCACTCAGCGTACTAAAATTCATACAAGAATTCAAAACTCTACTTAAATAGTCGTTCAACCACGATACTCAGAATCTATCAAAGTACAATCACATGAAAAGATTTAAAAGATGGATATAGACAAAATGAAGTTTGCACATGTTGACTAAGGTGAATGGTGTTTCCCATATCTGTCTAAAGGTCAGTTCCAGGATGAATGGCTTGAGATACGCTCCCACTAGTCTTATTCCTTAAACTAATATCGACTCGGCTGGTATGTACAAGGGTCCCAGCGGTCGATTTATTGAAAATATTTTAAATGAATTGACAACATGATAGGATATAATGAATCCAAGTGCATGATCCTTATTAGCATCGTACATGATAGTTCTCATGGATCCTGCGTTCCACGTTTGCTTAGGCGACGAAGACATGGATAACACACATATATTGCTATCAAAGTGTTAATACTCGATCTTTTTCTTTCTTTTTTTGGAAAAATAATACAATAATGGGGCTTGATCTCAAACACTCTACTTCATGCTGGCGATGATAACAATTTGATACTGGTGCCCCAACAAATCACATAGAGAAACACAAAAATTACAAAAATAAAAACATAAGGTGATATGTCGAGATAGATTCCGAGATATGGTGACAACTATCATGTTATTTCTAACACTTGAGCTAGGAATCCTTTTATGAATAGACCATTTAGCTGGGAACACCAATTCATATAGAAAAAGAGCTAAGTTTCCATCTACCTAGAACGGTTAGTGTCACCCTGAATTGTTCACAAGTTTTTAAAGTTTGGAGTTTTATTCTTTCAACTAAAAGTTTCTCCCTTACCCCCAAACTTAAACCTAACGTTGTCCTCAATGTTTCAAATTAAAGTGCAATACAAAAATATAGGTAACTAGAGGAATAAAGAGGTAAGTCAGAAAGATAGTACCTGGGTGAAGCCTAACAATCCTTCTTTGGAGAATAAGACAGAAAAAAAAAAAAAAAACCTACAACTTACTAGTGTACAACAACATCCTTGATGGTCAATCAAGGTAAGCATGGTCCTCCAGAGGGACCTCCTCAACATCACCTGCAGGAAAATTCTCTAAAAAGGGTTTCAATCTCTGACCGTTAACCTTTGAAGAACTACTACCATCCAGTGTCTCAATCTCAATAACACTATGAGGAAAAACAGTGCGAACTATAAAAGGACCCGTCCGCAGAGAGCGTAACTTCCCGGGAAATAAATGAAAATGGGTATCATAGAACTTTTTGACCCGGAGAAAATGACTTTCTTAAAATATTTCTATCATGCACAAGTTTCACTTTGTTCTTATACTCCTTAGCACTATCGTATGCATCTCTACGAATCTTGTCCAACTCATTCAGCTGGAGCTTCCTGTGAGCTCCTTCCTTGTCAAGCGAAAAATTAGACGATAAGGTGACATTCCAATGGGGGTCTTAAACGCAGTACGGTAAGCCTATAAGGCATCAGTAAGCCTCAATGACCAGTCTTTCTAATTAGGATTAACTGTTTTCTCTAAAATACGTTTTATCTCCCGGTTGGAAACCTCTACTTAACCACTAGTATATGGGTGATATAGGGTAGCTACTTTGTGGATAATACCATATTTGTTCATCAAAATCCTAAATGGTCGATTACAAAAGTGTGACCCTCCATCACTAATTATAGCTCGCGGTGTACCAAAACGTGCAAATATGTTATCATTCAAAAACTGGACCACAACCTTTTGGTCATTTGTTCTACACGAGACCGCCTCAACCCACTTAGATACATAGTCTACAGCGACAATGATGTAAAAATAACCAAAAGAATTAGGAAAAGGACCCATAAAATCCATGCCCCACACGTCAAAGACCTCAATAACTAGAATAGGGTTCAAGGGCATCATATTTCTACGGGAAATGGTTCCTAACTTCTGGCAACGCTCACAAGTAACACAGTAATGGTGGGTGTCTTTAAACAACGAAGGACAATAGAATCCACACTGCAATATCTTAGCAGTGGTTTTCTTAGTCCTAAAATGACCCCCACAAGCATGATCATGACAAATGGAAATAATACTGGACTGGTCATTCTCAGGTATACATCTCCTAATAATTTGGTCTGGACAATACTTAAACAAATAAGGATCATCCCAAAAGAAATGCTTAACCTCGGCTAAAAACCTAGAACGATCTTGTTTACCCCAATATTGGGGCATTCGACCAGTAATAAGATATTTCACTATATTCGCATACCAAGGTAATCATGAAACAAGGAAAAGTTGTTCATCAGGAAAATTATCCCTCACAAGAGGGGAATCATCAAGGGAATAAAAAACAAGTTATACAAGTGATCCGCTACTACATTTTCTGCACCCTTTTTGTCTCTAATTTCTAGAGAAAATTCTTGTAACAAAATGATCCATCTAATCAATCTAGGTTTAGTATCCTTCTTGGACATAAGATACTTCAAAGCAGCATGATCAGTAAATACTATGACTTTAGAACCTAAGAGATAGGATCTAAACTTGTCTAAAGCAAAAAAAATGGCTAACAATTCCTTTTCTGTGGTGGTGTAGTTCATTTGGGCATCATTCAGAGTTTTGCTAGCATAGTAAATCACATGAAGTAATCTATTTTCTCGTTGACCTAGCACAACACCAATAACATAATCTGAAGCATCACATATGATTTCAAAGGGTAGGTTCCAGTTAGGTGCATGGACTATGGGGGCGGTAGTGAGTAAAGTCTTAAGCTTCTCAAAAGCCTCTAAACAAGCACCATTAAAGACAAACTTAATATCTTTTGCAAGCAAATTGCAAAGAGGTCTAGAAATCAAGCTAAAATCCTTAATGAATCGACGATAAAAACTTGCATGCCCTAAGAATGACCTAATATCTCTTAGGTTTTGGGAACCTGTAAATTCTTAATAAGATCAACTTTGGCTTTGTCTACCTCTATACCCTTAGAAGATACGATATGCCCTAAAACAATTCCTGATCGAACCATAAAGTGACATTTCTCCCAATTAAGCATTAAATTCTTTTTCTTACATCTAGTCAACACTAATATCAAATGATGCAAGCACTCATCAAAAGATGAACCAAACACTGAAAAATCATTCATAAAGACCTCTAAAAACCGTTCTGCCATGTCAGAAAATATGTTCATCATGCAGCGCTGAAAAGTAGCGGGTGCACTACACAACCCGAAAAGCATGCGTCTATACGCAAAGGTACCAAAGGGACATGTAAAAGTAGTTTTATCTTGGTCTTCTGGGCAATAACAATCTGATTATAACCAGAATAGTCATCTAACAAGCAATAATGACTATGTCCAGATAATCGCTCTAGCATTTGGTCGATGAAAGGAAGGGGAAAGTTGTCCTTCTTTGTGAACTTGTTCAATTTTCTATAGTCAATACAAACACGCCACCCCGTGGTCACTCGGGTTGGGATTAACTCATTATTTTCATTCTGGACTACAGTGATACCTGATTTCTTGGGAACAACCTGAACGGGGCTGACCCACTTACTGTCTGAAATGGGGTAGATAATACCTGCATCTAACAACTTAAGCACCTCAGTTCAAACTACTTTTTTCATATTAGGGTTCAGTCGACATTGCATCTCCCTAGAAGGTTTGGTATCGTCCCCTAAATGAATCTGATGCATACAAACAATAGGACTTATACCTTTAATGTCTGCTAAGGTACACCCTAAAGCTTCCTTGTTGTCTTGATATACGGTCACTAGCCTACTTTCCTGATCACTATCCAAGTCGGATGATACAATTACAGGCAAAGTCTCAGATGGGCCTAAAAACACATATTTCAGAGTATCTGGCAATGGTTTGAGGTCCAACTTAGGAGGCTCTTCTAAAGAAGGAATTAAGGTAGAATTAGAAACTGGTAGTGGTTCGAACTTAGATTTCCATCTATTAGTATCTAACACAGGGATAGAGTCTAACAGAGCATTCACTTGATCATTGGTGCTAACAACGTTGAAATCTAAGCCAAAATGGGTTAAATAACTCTCTAATGTATCTTCAGATAAGATGTTTGGTAATGACTCATGAACTAATGTTCCTATCATGTTCACCTCTTCAATGCACGTGTCATCTAGCTCAGGGGGTTGCTTACTAATATGGAAAATATTCATCTCAATAATCATATTACTAAAAGATAAATTCATAATACCATTTTGACAGTTAATGATCACATTAGATGTAGCTAAAAACGGGCGACCTAATATCACAAGTATCTGGTTTTATGGTTCAGGAATGGGTTGGGTATCTAGGATAACAAAATCCACAGGATAAATAAACCTATCGACCTCAATAAGAACATTTTCGATAATACCACGAGGAATTTTCACAGAGCTATCAGCTAACTGAAGTGTTATCTGGGTAGGTTTTATGTCGCCAAGTCCTAGCTGGAGGTACACATGATACATAAGTAAGTTCACACTAGCTCGTAAGTCAAGTAACGTTTTACACGGTAGTTACCTATTGTGCAAGAAATGGTAGGGGAACCTGGGTCTTTGTACTTAGGAGTTGTGTTGTTCTGGATAATTGAACTCACATGACTATCTATAAAGGATTTTTTTTGTAACTAAGCCTTCGGTTTCGCGTACAAAGATCCTTAAGGAACTTGGCATAAGGAGGAATCTGCCTAATTGGATCTAATAAAGGAAGATTAATGTTAACTTGCTTAAAAATCTATAATATATCATTAAAGTTGGATTCCTTCCTAGTTGGTACTAGAAGTTGTGGGAATGGGGCTTTGGGCACAAAATCGGGCTCAGCGGGAACCACATTGGACTCTTTAGAGACTTTCTCAGTCTCTTCAACTACAAGTTCAGAAGGGTGAACTACAACATATTCACTATCGGGCTTGGTTACCTTATTGTATACCATTCTACCACTCCGAAGGGTTTTAATTGAATTCACATGATTTGATGATTTCTCACCATAAGATAACTCATGAACTCCTCTAGGGTTGGGTTGTGGTTGACTAGGGAACTTGCCTTTTTCTCTTTCTCTCAAAGACTCAGCGATTTGACCAACCTGGTTTTCTAAATTGGAAATTGCCTGACTGTTATCCTGAATAATCTTTTGATTTTCTCGTAAACTTTGATTGACAAACTGCTGAAAATATTTAATGCTTTGCTGAAAATCTTTAGTGTTCTGAGTTAATGAGGCGACAGACTCTGCTAAACTCATGACCGTCTTTTCTAACGGATTCTGAAATTGTGTTGGACCAGAAGAATTCTTAGTATAATCAAAACCTGGGGGACCCTGAGGGTTACTAGTCTGACCTTGATTTTGGCCCTTAGACCAAGAAAAGTTTGGATGGTTTCTCCAACCAGGGTTATAGGTTTCTGAATATGGGTCAAACTTCTGACGGTTATCATATCTAATGTTATTGTAAAGAGCATGGGCTTGCTCTTCAACAGTCTGTCCTTCCCAATATGACTTGGGTTCTATTTCACAACTAGATTGACTTAATTCTAAGGCTTCTAACCTTTTTGTTATAGCTGCAATTTTGGCATCTGATTCAAGAATTCCATCTACCCTATTGACATTACCTCTGTTCAGTAAAAATATTCTCTGGGGTTCCTTACTACATTCCCATTGATGGGTCTTTACGGTAATTTCATTCAAAAATGTCATTGCCTCATCAACAGTTTTACTATCAAAACTCCTTGTACACAATGACTCAACCATGGTCGTTGTTGGATAATCTAGCCCTTTATAAAGGATCTGGACTAGTCTAACCTTTTCTAAACCGTGTTGGGGACATTGTGTTAATAAATCGTTGAACCTTTCCAGATACCTATACAAAGATTCTCCCTCGTGTAGCACAAATGTGGAAATCTCCTTCCTAATAGATGATATTTTGTGCCTAGGGAAAAATTTACATAAAAAGGCAGCATTAAGTTGTTCATATGTCTCGATGGATTCAGATGGCAAACTATACAACCAAGATTTGGCCTTGTCTCTCAGGGAAAAAGGAAATAACCTAAGTTTCAAAGCTTCATCATACATGTTGTGAATTCTTAGGGTACTACATATTTCTTCAAAATCCCTAATGTGAAAGTAAGGGTTTCCATTTTCTTTTCCTAAGAAGATTGGGAGTATTTGTATGGTCCCAGGTTTTAACTCATAATTTGCTTGAGTTTCAGCTAACTTGATACATGATGGATGAGAAGTCCTAGTGGGATTCAACAAATCTTTTAAAGTTGCCATTTCTGGCACAACTGGAAAATTAGGAATAACTTCCTCACTAAGAGACAAATTCTCAAAACTAAAGTTTCCGAAAATCGGGCTCTCAAAAGAATGGTTTCTTAAATTCTCAATTTCAAAAACAGAGTTTCTATTCTCGTCACTGATCAAACGACCAATAGAATCTCTACTCCAGGCACGCTCACTCAAGACTTTAGGCAGCCTGGGCATGCAAATAAATAACTCCTAATTGGAAGGGAATTCTAACAAAACACAAACAAGGCCGACTCAACCAAATCAAACCTATTGAATCTAGAAAACAAAAAGCATGATGGCTCCACTTAGATTGTTTCTAGACCATATTCTATTCTTCCAAAAGGAAACTAGTTACAGTTTTAGCGAATCTCTCAGAACGATCCGAATTAGATTAAGTCGAATAGAAACAGGATAAGCTCTAAGGAGCTTTGATAACCCTGCCTCTTTGGAAACTTTTCCCTGGGTTACAAGGCGGCTCTAATCAACTTAAAATAATCTTCCTGAACTTTAGGTTAGGCTAACAAAGTAACCAATACAGTCTTTTTGAATGATTTTCCAATAAGCTCGATACCCTATCGGTCTTCTTTCTAGTCAAATTTTAAGGATTAGGTTCGCGTTAGGTAACATGTTCCTAAGGCGGGCAAGAAGGAAACGGTGATGAAATCCGAGTCCTTATCTTATATGGCCAATCCTTTCCCTTTACTAGAAAATAAATCCGTATTCAATTCCTCAACATATATGCATACGAAGGAATACAGTAAACCCACTTGCAGGGGATTCATGGGTTGATCGAGTCTTACCTCCCGTACTAGACGGGGGATGAATCGGTTGTAGTCGACTCGGGCCACCGACTCCTGTGTCAGTGTACGAACCCGAGGGGAAGAGACAATATCGTAATTGTCGTCCTTCCCTGTTGCAATTTATATTTAAATACCCTTTTGTAGGGTTTAAAATAATAATAAAGTTCAAAAGTCCAAAGTCCAAAAATAAGAAAAAAAAACAGAAAAATACCTAAAATAATTACAAAAATAAGAAGAATTTCCTAATACAGTTTTCTAAAAAGAAAAACAAAAACCCTAAAAAAATTAACTAAAAAAATTAACTAAAAAAACATCTTGTCTTCTTTTTCCGTTCTTTTCGCTTTGTCTTTGACTCCAAGTCTTTAATCAATCAATATAATATTTAGCTCCAATTTCTTTTTGATCCAAAACTTGTAATACACAGAAAAATACCCAAAAACATAAAATAGAACAAATAAAAATAAAAATATAACTAAACTAACTAACCTAAAAATAAATCTAAGAATAAGTTCGCGTCGGAGGCGCTAAAAACTAATGTGGTTTGTAGTTGTGGTAAGAATAGTTTCAAACTCTCGAACTTGTGAAGACTGATTTGAAATTTAATAAACTAATTTAAAACTAGAAAATATACAAAAGAAATAAATAAAAATAATATTCACAAATACTGAGGTTATGGATTTCAACATTAACCTGTAATACAAAGAAAATACCCAAAAACGTAAAATAGAACAAATAGATTAAAAAATATCTAACTAAACTAACTAACCTAAAAAAAATTCTAAAAACAAGTCCGCGTCGGCAGCGTCAAAAATTGATAGTTTTGTAATAGTGGTAAATAAAGTTCGTTCAAGACTTGTGAAGATTTGTTTTTAAACCTAATTTCTAAGACTAAAAATAGCAAAACTCAAATAAAATTGATAACAAAATCGAGAGTAAACTGAGGCTAAGATTCCACTATTTTCCAAATTTTAAAATGATTTAATTAATTTAATTCAATAATTATAATCATACAATTCTTACATTTAATTTGATTCTAAAATATTGCAATAAGTAGATTTTTAAAAAAACAATTCTATAAAAAAAGCATGGAACATCTAAAACCTAGGCCAAGCATGTACCATCTCACGAAATCAAAATTGCTTAATAGACTCGATCGATGTCGCAGTCCCCGATGACGATACCGGCAGGGCGAGAGCCACTCGAATCATTAAATCAATTTTTTACCAAGGCAAATAATCATAAAAGAATTGCATAAATTAATTAAATAAATATTACCACGTAATCTTTGGAAAAATAGCTTCCTCCGTCGCCTCAGAGATGGGGTTTAGCTCCTCATATTAATCGCTTGCTCAAAATTATGGTTCATGGCTCACAAAATTGTTTACAAGTGATAAAAATGGAGTAAAACAAAGAAAACAGTGAGTTTGCAACGTTTGTAGACGTTACAGACTAACTGTTACAAAAGGGCTGAAAATAAATGTTGCAGATGCAACAATATCCGTTGCAAACAGGTTGAAGAAACTGTTTTAACTGAAAATAAATGTTGCAATTGTGACACGTTGCAAACTGACGAAGAAACTGTTGTCGATTGGTTGAAGATTCTGTCACATATTCAGTGTTCTTCATGTAGCAGCAGCAGTAATTTTTCTAGATTGAATATTAGTGCTCTATTTGCCTCCTGATCTCTCCCCAATACTCTCCACCCTCTTATGACTCGAACACATCCTATTTATAGACCACATGCCAATAAATCTACAAAAAATCATCATTAACAGCAAATATACTCGAGTATTATTTTCTCATAAACTCTCGTGATATGATTTGATATTTTATCTTGATTTTGCGTATCTTTTTATTATGTGCAACTCACTCTTGATAAGGCCAATATATTCTCTGTTTTAAAGCCCAAAAATCACGTATAATATCTTCATAAACTCAAACATATATTCGCGGAAGAAAAGATAGTTTCCCGCCTAGTTTTTTTTAATTCGAAATGGGTGGGTTCCCGTAATCCAAGGCATGGGTGCCTTTATAAATTCTGGGGTGTCTTTAGTATTTTTATGGGTGCCTTTATAAATTCTTGAGTCAATTTTTCCCAAGTACTTATTTCTTCAAAAATATCTACAAATACAATAAAATGACAATGTTAGTACAAAATTGAGTTCCAACACTATAAAGATTGAAAACGAATTAGACACATAAATGTGTCTATCAAGGTGGAAGAAGAAGACGAGGAGGCTGGATTGTTGTTATTCTTTTCATGGGGAATAGAAGTTTCTTCCTCCTGTTTTCTTGATCCATGTAATCCTATTGTGGTTGGTGAGTCTTTTTCACTG
This sequence comes from Papaver californicum, assembly GCA_023531435.1. Classification (NCBI taxonomy): domain Eukaryota; kingdom Viridiplantae; phylum Streptophyta; class Magnoliopsida; order Ranunculales; family Papaveraceae; genus Papaver; species Papaver californicum. The sequence continues at coordinate 6,409,901 of JAJJMC010031261.1, read as the reverse complement.
CTGGCGGAGTAATTTAGAGGTTTAACGGTAGTAGAAAGTGGAGGCGGTTGAAGTGGATTGGATGGAGGTGGCGGTTGAGTTTCTGACATTGGAAATTGAAAGAATAAGAAGTTAAAAAATGGTGGGTGGCGAGAAACGAGGATGAGAGAAAAAACAGGCGTGCAAGGTGAAGGATATTCTCCAGTCATTCGAGCCAAATTAGTGTCTTTACTTTGTGACTAACAAGACAGAGATCGTTTTCCAAGTGTCGCAGCAGATGATGAAGATGGAGGAAGATCCTAAATCGGTTAGAAATAGCTTGACTCATAATTGGACGATTTCCAAAAAAAAAAATTGACCTTAGTCAGCGTCGACGGTCATTCTCTCATGAGGAAGAGATGTCCTAAATAGAATTATTATCTAAAAAGTACAAATTCTTTTTTTTCCTTGACATGGCATGTGTAGAATTATTATCTAAAAAGAATTATATATTATCTTGAAATATTGTTTAAAATAACATTTTATATAAGATGACGATAAATTTTGTTAAATGTGTTGCAACCATTTCAAAAATTCATTGAAATTGACCACATGAGATTTTGTCAAAAATATTTAATCTCAAAGATATCAATAAAACGCAACGGCAAAACACCATGATTACTAAACATAGGTACAAAAAAAAAGAAAAAACTTCATGTAAAACAAAAAAAACACAACCGATTTTAACCGTTGGATTATTTAAATAGTAATCATGCTAAACACAAAGTCATACAACACTCATTTGTCATTTATATGATGTATCATGTGTTGTACCATGACAAAATGTAAAAACACTTCTGGCGCAACACAACAAGCCTAAACATGCCAAACACACTGAGAGCAACTTTATACCTCTATCTACATCAATCAAACCCCTCTAGAATGGTTGAATGATTACATGCCTTTCCTGATCAAGTTTTTCTATTTTGAATGAATACATTTTTCGTGGCACTTGGTTTTCTTTATCGTCTTTAGAGATACTAGCCATCACCATTATGGAGTACGGACCCCCAACAAGAGTTAGAGAGAGATGTTCGTTACATTGGGAAGAAAGAAAAATCCTTACAAACATACAAGGTGATCAATTTCTTTTGGTTGAGAAAATACCGATCGAGTTGAGGCATATGCTTGGCAACAAAAGATACACATGATCTCTTTCCCTCCTCTTTTCTGTTTCCATATATCCTAGCATAGAGTGGTAGAAGACCAAGTGTACGTCATCTTAGAGTATTTGGTTGCATAACATATGCACATATACCTTATGAAATTTGAAACAAACTTGATGACAATAGTGAGAAGTGTATCTTTGTTGGCTACAATACTGCAACAAAGGGATACAAATTACTTAATCCATAGACAGGGAAGCTGGTTATAAGTCGAGATGTGATTTTTGATGAAGAATCTCAGTGGGAATGGGATATAGGATTAATAAAAAAGGCTGCTAGTACAGAATTGATACCAACTGTTGATGAAGAACCAAATGCACAAGAAAATCCAGTTGCTATGTTGGATTCATCAAATCAGTTAGGAACGGGTTTTGATACTTCAGTATAGCATGAAACATCATCTCGTCCAGTACGTAATCATTTTTTACCAACACGTTTGAATTATTATTTTCTAACTGGAGTTAATGAAAGTTTAGATGAAGATTTGGTGAATTTTGTACTTTTTGGAGACTGTGACCCTGTAATGTTTGAAGAAGCTTCTAAAGACTAAGGTTGGTTGCAATCTATGATTGTTGAAATTCAAGCAATTGAAAGAATAATAGATTGGAACTTGCGTCTCTTCCCCAAGGTAAGAAAGATATAGGTGTCAAGTGGGTCTACAAGACAAAGTATAAACCAGACGGTAAGGTAGATCGTCTTAAAGCAAGAGTTGTGGCCAAAAGTTATAGGTAGAAACCAGGTATTGATTATTTTGAAGTATTTTCTCATGTTGTAAGACTTGATGTTGTTCGTATGATAATAGCTTTAGTTTCACAGGATCATTGGAGTATTTTTCAAATGGATGTGAAGTCTGTATTCTTGAATGGTGTAATAGAAGAAGAAGTTTATGTTGAACAACCAGCGGGTTATATTATGGAAGGGAAAGAAAATCAAGTATATAAGTTAAATAAAGCTTTGTATGGTTTGAAACAAGCACCACATGCTTGGTATACACGAATTAATACCTACTTTACTAACAAGGGTTTCAATAAGTGTCCATATGAGCATACTCTACACATGAAGGCAGACACTCAAGGAAATCACATTATAGTTTGTTTATATGTGGATGATCTTATCTTCACGGGAAATAATTCGGAGATTATCAAAGAATTCAGGGAGGCTATGGTTAAAGAATTTGATATGACTTATCTTGGATTAATGTCCTACTTTCTTGGCCTTGAATTCCTATAGACGAATAGTGGAATCTTTGTATCACAACAAAGATATGCAAAAGACATTCTTGAGTGTTTCAACATGAATGATTGCAATCCAATTCTAACTCCAGTAGAAGGGAGATTCAAACTGGTAAAGGAAGGAACTGGTGAGCCTATTAATCCTACATACTTTAAATGTCTTGTGTATGGAGTTGGTTTTGTTAGTCGCTTTATGGAATCTCCACGCCAATCACACTTGCAAGCAGCAAAAGGTATCTTACGATATGTCAAAGGTACAACTGATTTTGGGATTCTCTATACATCACCAAAGGAAAATGAATTAGTTGGTTACACTGATAGCGACTGGGCTCGATATATTGAAGAAAGGAAGAGTACTTCAGGATTTGTTTTTCATATGGTATCAGGGTTCTTCTCATGGTCATCAAAGAAGCAACAAGTGGTTGCTTTATCTACAGCAGAAGCATAATATATAATTGTTGCTTCTTGTGCTACTCAGATTGTATGGTTAAGAAGGATGTTGGAATCTCTTAATCATGAACAAGAAGTTTCAACAGATATTGTATGTGATAATAGGTCTGCTATTGCACTTACAAAGAATCCAGTCTTTCATGGAAGAAGCAAGCACATTGATATTAAGTATCATTACATTCGTAAATTGGTAAATGACAAGAAAATGGTCATGAAGTTCTGTTCCAATGAAGAACAACTTTTTTATATATTCATGTAGCCATTGAAGTCTGAAACATTTTTCAACCTACGAGGAATGTTTGGAATGACTAGCTTGCGTAGTCTTGGTACGAGGGAGGCTGTTGGAAATCAAGTCTAACCAAGAATAGATTTGGAATCTGAGTTATAATAAGATTTATGTTTACCTAGTTTAGAGTTCGCTTAGTTAAAGAATTTGCTTATTCTAGAAGTCTGTTTAGATTAGGAAATCAGACTTGTTATGGAAGTGTTTTACTTGGTAGTTTTAGAGTTGTTTTAGGATTCTGATCGTTGGAACCACTATATAAAGGTTGTTAAGCTATTGGTAAAGACACATCAGAGAGTTATCGTTTGATTAATAAAATTCTTGGTTTATCTATTTCTTCTTTCAAAGTATTTGTATATTCAGATATTTACACCATCGATAATTATTTCCATCATTTCACAGTTTACTATCGTTAGTTTAAATTTCGGTCTAATCGGTCAATTTCTTTAATTCTTACACCATGTTTGTTTGAATTCCATTGGTATTGGTGTCTGTAGAGTTGTTTGAGAAATGGGGGTGAGGCGTGGTCAAATATGAATAGGGATAATTTTGGACAAGTTAGAAAACTGTATTGATTAGGTTCAGTTAGTGAATTGGCTACGAATCATGCTGAACACAAGTCATACAACATGATCATTTGTCATTTGTACATGTATCATATGTTGTTTTTTTTTTTTGTAAGTAAGTCATATTATACCAAAAATAAAAAGGGAACAGAATTACAGTGTCCTCTTGCTTGTTGGTGGCCCCTATTCCGGCATAGTTTCCCTGAATATGAGTAAACTCCAACAAGTGATCTGTGACTGGGATTTCATTACTACCAGCATAAACATGATTTAAGTTTAAACCTAACTTATCTAAGCTAAAAAAGTAAGAAGGAAATTTGGGATTATGTTCTATTCTTATTTAAGTTTCTCTTTTACCTGATTTCCTTCTTTAAAAGTAAGATTGAAACCCAAAAAGTTATTGCACTCCTTTAGAATCTTCATGGCCTCAGAAATGATTGAATGGTGTCTCCAGTTCAGTGTCTTCATATTGTTCTGAGAAAAGTCGATTACTCTCTGACAATCTCCTTCAATAATGAAACTGTTGCATCCCATTTCTCTTGCCCATAGTGAAGCTTCAAGAAGACTCAGTGCTTCTGTCTCTTGGGCAGAATCCATGGACGGTCCCAGATCTAGCTGAGATAGGTCACCTGTGTAGTTTCAAATAATTAGTCCATAACCTGCAGTTAGATTAGCATCAATCCAAGAGACATAAAAATTTAGTTTAATTTGATCTGTTTGTGGAGTTTTCCAGTTTTTCTATACTATAGGAGTATGAGATATTTTTATGGTCTTTATATTCTTTATCTCCCAGAAATGCAAATGCCTTTGTACTGCCAAAGAGGTTTGTAAACTTGTGGTTTTTTTTCCTGAAATACTCTAAAGCACCTTTCCTTCCATATATACCATCATTTTGTTGTTACCACTTTAATGACCTGGTTGTTACTATTTCCTGCAATCCAATTGTTATATAAGTCCACAAAGTAGTTTCCTGAAGATAAATGAGTATTTGAGATTATTGTTCGTGGTAACATCCATAAGGATTTTGCAAAATGACAATCAAAAAACAGATGTGTTGTGGATTCTACATGATCATTACAGAAAACACAATGCAGTTCTATGCCTTGTAAGACTTGTCCTAATTTTTGTCTGACTGGTAACACATTATGAGTACATTTTCAAATAAATATTTTTATCCTTTGTGAAGTGTCTAATCTCCAGAAAGATTTGCAAAAAAATTCAGTAGTATTTATGGGGTGTACTCCAGGATTGTTTAGAAGTTTTTGTATAAGTATTTAACATTGAATTCCCCATTATGTGTCAGCAACCATCTTACTTTATCTTTTTTCAGGCTATCAACATTTTCTGTAAATATTTTGATGCCTAGAATTTTTTCAGCTATTGTTATATCAAAGTTATTTCAAACTTTTTCATGATTCCACTTCTTAGTGGTGGAGTTTACTAACTCTGCCACGAGTGTTAAAGTGTTTGTTCTCTCTCCTACAAAGGAAATCAGATTTGTTTCCAAGTATGGTATCCAATTGTCTAACCAGATATCTAGATTAGTTACATCCCCTACCTCCCAACAGCTATATATGTGGACTAATGATAATCCTTGTAAAATACATTTCCATATCCAAGATTAAGTATAGTGTTTTTTAATGTGAAAGACAGATGAGTTCAGAAAGTATTTTGATTTTAAGAGAGAAGCCCATAGAAAATCAGACTTTGTTGCTAGTCTTCATGCCAGTTTTGCTATCATATCTTTGTTGAGTTTATTGGCTTCTTTAAAACCCAATCCACCCATTAGAACAGGTTTATATAGAAAATCATAGGCTTTAAGGTATATGCCTTTCTTATTTGCATCCTTCCCCCACCAAAAATCCCTTTAAATTACATTTATTTTGTGAGTTATCTTTTTTGGTAAAATGAAATAACCAATTGGTAGAGCACCCAGGATTGATTAATTGAGTACCATTTTACTTGCATGTGCCAGTGTTTTATTTTGCCAAGTTTGTACCCTTTTTTCTATTTTCTCTACAATGGTATCAAAAATTTTAAATTTAGATTTATCTATAAACATGGGGCGCCTTAATATGAGTTTTTTATGTTTCTTCTTTTATTTTTAAAAGTCTTGTCATCATTGTATGATGCCTTGGATGAGTTTTCTCACTAAAAAATAGACCAGATTTGTTAAAACTTATTAGTTGACCTGATGCCTTACTAAATTGTTCTATAATATTTAAAAGATTTTTACAATGAATTATGTTTGCTTTTGTAAACAGCAGGAAATCATCAGCAAAAAATAGATGAGAGACTGGTTTATTATGCTTAGAGATTTTATGCCTTGAATTTATTTGGTGTGTTCCTTTTGTACTAAGAGTCTGGAAAAAACTTTCATACAGATGATGAACAAAACTTAGGAGATAAAGGATCTCCTTTCCTGAGATCTCTAGTAGGTTCAAAAAAAAATCCTGGATAACCATTTACAAAATTACAATAGATGTTGTGGACACACACTGCTGTATCATTGAATACCATTCACTATTGAACCTGAAAGCTCTTAAAGTTTGAAGAAGGAAATCCCAATTGACTCTGTCAAAAGCTTTTGACATGTCAATTTTGACTCCAAGTCCCCCTGTGTTTTTTTTCATTTTTTTAGGGTATGAATCAAAGCATGTGTCATTATTATATTATCTCCAATTTTCCTAGATGAAATGAAGGCTGATTGAAATGGGGATATTATTTTTCCTAAGTGGATTTTAAGTCTATTAGCTAAAAGTTTAGACAAGATTTTATAAGGGGTATTACTTAGTCCTGTAGGCCTAAAATCAGCGGGTCCTTGTGGATTTTTTATTTTAGTATTAGAAAAAGAAAAGTTTCATTTAGTTTGGGATTCGGAGTTCTGGTGATGAAAAATTCTTGAATCAGTTTAACTATTTGTTCTCCTACAAGTTTCCAGTTATGTTTAAAAAAACTGACTGGGAAACCATTAGGTCCTAGGGATTTGTTTGGTTTCATTTTTTTTACAACTTCCCAAACCTCATCTGCAGTAGGGATTTTTAAAAGAGCTTCATTTTCCTCTGCAGTTATGGTTTCTGGAATGAGGTCCATCAGTTCCTTGTCGAAGACAGTAGAGGAAGCAGTAAACAGTTCAGAGAAATGTTTTTCCAGTGTATCAGCAATAAGTGCTTTTTGACTAACCACCTCCCCTGACTGATTTATTATACATTTTATTTTATTTTTCTTTTCTTTTTAGAGTTTTTATATGAAAGTACTTTGTATGTATTTTCTCCTAGATTCACTGTATTGTTTCTTGAGAGTTGCTTTGCAATTGCTTCTTGAGTATCATAAAGTTCCTCTAATTCTTGTATTTTATTGTTAATGTGTAGTTGTCTGTTGGCATAGTTTTTTGTGGCATTAAGCCCTTCTAATTGTTTCAGAGCTTTAATGATTTTTTTGTATGGTGCTTTGTATAGCTTTGTTTCCAAACTAATAACTTTTCTTCTACACATGCTAGATTTTCTATTATAACTTCCGAGACATTTATCGGTGTTTGGTAACCATTATTATAATAGATTATGAGCTCATAATCAATTATTCAGCTCATAATCCATTATATAGGTGTTTGTTAAAATTTATTATAACTAATTATTTTAATCATAATTGAAAAAACTCATTATTTTCATAAGTAGAAAAAAGTCATTTATAAAAATTATCATAATCAATTATTTATTTTAACAAAAATAATTAGATTTTTTTCCTTATTTTCTCTGAACTATCAAGAGAGAGATAAAAAAACAATAGTGGACTAAAAAAATAATCTTAGATCATCATTCTTTTCTCTACTCTTCGAGAGCACTTTTTTAGATAATCAATTATCCCAGAAAGTTGTTTGTTAAAATTTATTATAATAATTTTTTAATTTATGATTATCTATAATCATAAATGATAATGATAATTTTTATCAAACTCATCATGTTTTTATCCCAATTATTTTTAATTATATATGATATGATTAAGTACATATATCACGTGTTGTACGATATCAAAAAAATAAAAACATTTCTGGCGCAACACAACAAGCTTACAGCATGCCAAACACTCTGAGAGCAACTTTATACCTCTATCCACGTCAATCAAACCCCTCTGGAATATGGTTGAATGAATACATGCATTTCTCCATCAAGTTTTTCTATTTTTCTGTTTTTCTATTTTGAATGAATGCACTTTTCGGGGCACTTGGTTTTCTTTTTTCTCCATCTAAGTTTTTCTATTTTTCTATTTTTCTATTTTGAATGAATACTTCGGGGCACTTGGTTTTCTTTAATTATCTTCTCTTACCAATACCATGTAGCCTAGACACAACCTAGGAACTGGTTTGTCTTGATTTAACTTGTTATTTTACCAATGGTTGTTGAATTCGTTGCTCTATCTCAGTTGATATTCTGATGTTGGATATACGATCTTCACTCTGCTATCAATTTCTTTGATTTCTACACCATGTTTGTTCGTTACCTAACTTGATGGGCACATATTTGATTGAATAAAATTTTTAATAAGTCAGAAAGAAGAAAAAAAAACCGTTAATTTATAAAGAAAAAGGCGCCCTCAATCTGTATCCTCAAAACTTCTGTAATCAATAAGTGCTATGACGTAGATCATGACTCAGACTACATTTGATTTTAACCCGTAAACACGTACCAACTTGGATAAGATGCTAAGATTGTAACTATGAGGAACGTGATTCAACTAAGCACACTATCTCAAACACATGTACGTTTATAGTTTCTTGTATCTATAGAAGAAGTATACAAACTTAGGTTAAATAATGTAGACAAAGAAGTCGAAACTAAAACCTGTCTAGTTTTCTTAATTTGGTTTTCAAGAAGAGGGAAAAAAACCACAGAAAATCATATAGACTAGCCCTCAGTCTGTAGCATCTGTAGCAACGTTTGGTTCTTCCACAAAATATAAATTTTCAGAAGTTCGAATAACACTTGGCCTTGCACGACAATGATCCGACTCATCACCACAATAAGCAGGTTCACCTTGTATAAATATAGCTTCCAATCTTGCAGCTCACCACAATAAGCAGGTTCACCTTGTATAAATATAGCTTCCAATCTTGCAGCTCACTGAAAGAATCAAAACCCACAGAAAGATTAAATAGAATGAGCTGCGGGCCACTACTGACACTGCTTTGTTTGACATTAAATGCTCCACCGTCATTGCTTCGTTGCTTGTCAAGTTGTAGGGAAGAAGGATGTCCACTCCTCCATTCTTCCTCCATAACCAGTCATCCTTTCCATTACTGCTCACCGTCATGCTACTAGTGATGTGGATCATCCCAGCAGTAACATGGATTGTACTTGAAGATAATGAGGTTGAAGTCTGTCCAAGAATTGTAGTCTCCTTTGTGGGGAACTCTGCAGCAAATGCAGGAGGAGCAGGGATGGATCCCAGCATACGACTGACCTGTTTGGCAATTGAACCTTCCCATCCCTTGTTGTAGTTAACATCTGCACAAGAGAAAGGTAGATAAAACTGATCACTAATGCATAAGGTGAAAAGTTTGAATTCCATCACCACTGAGATATGAGACGAAACTAATTGTGGAACTTCTACAAGAGGGTTAAAAAAAATCTTGGCACCCCTTAGACATGAATGGAGAAGGCAAGTTTTACTTCCTCTAAATAAGGGTATATTTACCTCGTGGAACCTTTTCAATCTTCTCTGGTTTTTGCATTGAAGACGACGCAATTTCACTAGCATGTGGTTTTGAAGGTTCTGGGATTGCAGGATACGCTTGTCCGATAGCGGTATTCACCTGCAACAGCAGTAACACAATTAGATAAAAAAGCAATCCTAGTTTCTACAAATAACAGATGGAGGTGGCTTTGTGGTGTCATTACCTCTCCAGAAAATAATGGAACAGGATCATCACAAAACATATTAGAGAAGTCAAACTCATCATTGAAGAAGCCATTGTCCGTGGCATCAAAGAAAGTAGGGTCAAGGCCAAGCAAATCAAATCCTGATGGATCAGCTCCTTCACTAAAGTTTGCAAGATCGTTCATTTCTATATATGATTCCCCATTAACATCTGGTGGATTACTTGGGGCCGCAAAGTATGACAGCTCTCGGGTAGCTTGATCATCAGAAATATTTCTGGCATCCACGGGATCTGAAAGATCAGACAGTTCAAGAAACTCATTTTTGACTTGTGTCTGTTCCATCTTAAATTCCACTGGAATATCGAAGAACTCTTTCTCAACAGGCAGTTCTGGAGCTAGGCCATTTTCAGCTGAAGCGATAGGTAGCTTTTGATCTTCACCCAGGATGTCCAAGGGGTCCGCTAAAACATTCCAACCATTTTCACAATGCGGGTTCACTGGAAGCTCAACGTTCACAGGTTGAACAGCCAAGGCGACTTTCTGAAAACAACCAAATAAAAAAAAATTAGTCTACAAAAGTTCTGCTAAATTGCATTGAAAGTTCAAAAGTTAAGAAGCAACATTTGGGGCGAAAAGTAATAACACCAGGCGTACTGTATTGAAAGTTCAAAAGTTAAGAAGCAACATTCAGGGCAACAAGTAATACACCAGGTGTACTGTACGGTAATGAACAGCAAAATATAATGTTCAAATTGAGAACAGTTATCAAGAGAACCCTGAAATGGCAATGTGGAGGAGTAAAAGGCATCGTGCTTTGTTACAGTGTGAAGATTTTCTGTAAATTGTCTCAGCCCCAAAAACATAAAACATAAATATACTACTATAATAAACTACAGAACGACCAACAGGAAGCGAACTTAAAGGTGTCAAGAAAGATCCAATACAAAACTCTACTTATGCAAAGCGCCTTTCAAAGAACACAATATATATTAAGAACAGAATTGTCAATACACGGGATCTATATTTGGTCACAAGTACAGAACTCCTAATGATTTTCATATTACCAACAAACAACACATAACTTAGCTTTCCTAGTTTTTTATCTTTTTCCAAGACTACACCAAATACAACATATATTTTCAGCATTAAAGACTAGGATCCTTCCAGGCTTTTTAACTTGGCTTCCAACTCTTTCACCTTTACACGTAATTCTTCATTCTCTCGTTCAACACTATCATAGTGTTGATTGTAAGTTTGGATATCTTCAAGGTTAACATCGTCGACCTCAAATTCAAACATGGTCTTTAAATACCTAATAGCCGTTCTAGCAGCGTCCATCTCCGACTCTACATTCTTATGAGACACTGCCCCCCAAAACTTAATCCCTTCAATTTCAATGTCATCAATTTGGATTTTGACCCATGCTTGAAATTGTTCTTCCCTAGATTGTGAAACTCCATATAATGGTGGGGGTAGCTTGAATTGCTGCAAAATTTCACTAAGGAGGCTTTTGAACGACACAGTTACGACAAAAGGTTGGTTCTCCATGATCTGCAAAATAAAAATATTTCTGAAAATTACTTCCAGAAATCTTTATTTCTCTTTCTATTTAAAACAAAACAATCTCAGCAAAAGGTGAACGCTTTCTTTAACCAAAGCCATTCCCACCTTTCACCAAAAATGCAGCCATGGAGAAAACCAAACTATTCATCCCGACATTTGAACTTTCATTAGTTTCCATATTTAGGGAGTGCAAAGACTGCTAAGAGGAGACCTGAAGATTTATGAAACACCCATGCTATTCTCTCGTTTATGTTGTAGTAATAATCCATATCTGAAACTTCCTTCTATTTTTTTCACTCTCCTTTCTTCCTCCTGATTACTCTTCGTTTTCTCGACCTATGCCATGATATCTTTCCCATGGAAAAAAAATAGAAACATGGATCCTAAAGATATCAACGCAACTTTGTACACTAATGTAAAATGCAGCACAAAGCATGCAACCAAAGAATAAAATTATAAATCTAACTAAAACTCACTGAAAGCCAGAAGGTGCAACCTGCTGAGTCGTCTAAATGTTGAAAGTACCACTAATCAGTTTTAGTAGTTGCTATAACTTGTAGATAGTGGAATATTATTAGGTATGAGAGGTTCAATGTAAAACATGTGATTCACTTGACCTCTAGGATTCGCTGCAACTAGCTAGAAATGGTGTTCTAAAACGTTACAGACAGTGCTTCATTCAAGTTAATTTTCAGAAATATGAAGTTCAATCCTAAATTGTTACCTAGCCAGACTGTATATTAACGCATAAATTATCTAATTTTGCGGATATATATTTGGTAAGTACCTATCCTCTACAAAACCTTATAGGATAACTCAACTAAACCACAAAGCACATACAATTAAACTAGCTCGAGAGATTCTATCTACCCGTTCACAGAATAGAATGAGAGCAAGTTCCCAATCTACCCAAGGTACTGATAATGTTCCAAAGCTATAAACTAAGCTCTCAACTGAAAAATTACAACTTATTAATTAACTAATAACCCAATAAAATAATCATTACCTCCTTTCCATAGTTATGTGCAAGACTAGTTTCTTCATCACTCCCATTAGAAGACCCACCATTAGCCATAACTTCTTGTTCAGGAACAGTAACATCTTCATCCCACTCTTCCTCAATGAAAGGAGCACCATATTGCTCTCCATTCTTGGGTCCTGTTCCACTCTTTTGAAAAATCCTACACAACACGAAAGCATCCTTCCCAACCCAAAAAACGAACAAAAACATTAGAACCAAACCAAAAAACAAGCCAATTCAACACAAACACCTCTCCAAATTCCAATTAACAAAACCTCACCTTAGTTTTTCCAAGTGTTTCATCCTCTATACGGTATTCATGCATAACCCAATTAGTTCTTTCACCACGTGGAGCTCGACCTAGGTGATACACAAGAGTTTTCTTCATACCCACTGATCGAGTAGCCCGGTGAACAGCCCGATCCTTCCCTGTAGTCTTCCAATAACCTTGCTCAGTTGCCCTATTAGTCCTCCATCCATTCCCATATTTCTTATCTAGGGCACTGAAAAAGTACCACTCGCGGTCTCTACTCTTCAACCTAGACTGACCTATAAACAAAACCAAACCCTAAAAATCGTAAATTTCAACCAACACAAAACATATCACAAACAGAACAAACAACAAAAAGACAATAGGTTGAAGAAGAGACTATTAACCTGGAAGATCCCATGGCTCGAACTTATAAATATCTATTTCAGAAATCGCGTCAAATCGAAAGGGTTTTCCACAAATTTTTCGTTTAAGATAGTAACTAACGAGTTCTTCATCTGTAGGATGAAATCTGAAACCTGGTGCTAGTGATGATGCTGATGATTTACCTCCCATTATCCAAGAAAATCTTTGCTCAAATTGAAAATTAATTAAAATAAATAAATCGAGAAGATAATAAAGATTAGGTTTTCGCAGTAAATAGAGATCTCAATCGATATCAGAAGCTTGATTTTGCAACGATGATTCAGTGTTGAATCTGTACATGGTTAGGGTTTCGCGAAAGAGGATAAAAGGAGAAGTTTTTTGTGCTGACTTTTACCGTCTAGGGCAGAATATAAGACTCGTGGATATAAATTTCGCGGTAAGGAAAGTAACGAGAGTTTCTCTGTTAATAAGTTTCCATGGTTATATTAACACGGTGAGTTGATTTATCTCGGCCGTTTACTGAGTCGATACCAGAATATTCTTATAGATCTTTGGATATAATCGACTACTGAAATAAAGAACGTTCTGTTGTAGAATTTCGTAGAGTCGGTATTTGTACACAATTTCCATAACCATCCCCGTTCAAAGAGATCTCAAATTTTGATGTATTTATCTACAAAGTTGTTTGAAGAACCTTCCTTCCGAAGAAGAAAGGTATATCTAATGCTAATCTCAACCTCTTTTTATAATTGTCACGGACCATGGCTGTTAATGAGTCCGGGTCTTCCCGGGCATCACTGAACCGGACACAGATCTTATTCATAAAAATCGGGTTCGGATCTTAAATTTGTGGATCTAGAACCGAATCCTTTAAAAGAATTGGAAATCCATCGGTTTCGGATATCCATTGGGTAGTGAAAAACTATAAAAAAAAACCTTTAAATCTTGATATCTTATTCTTTTTGCTTGAATCCAAATTATGTTTTTACAAGTTGATTGTTATTTCTTTATTAATGTTCTAAATAAAGATTAAATATAAGAAAAAAAATGGAAAATGAGAAAAATCAAAGTCAAACCTAGAAAAATCATTTCAATTTTGATAAAAAAAAATAAAAGAATAAAATAAACAAGTACCTAATACCCGTTGGGTATCTAAATGTCTAGTGGGTCCAGTTCTACGACCTGGAGCCAGACCTTAATCTACCGAATTCGGTTCGGTTCCGGATAATTGAACACCCATTAACATCCCTAATTACATGGACTAGTTTAGCACCCGTGCATGCTACACACGAGTCTACTTCTCGTTTTTGGAATATTAGATTTATATTTTAAAATTAATTTCATTGAAAATAAATAAAATTATTAAAAAACTAATTAAAATAATAAGCTCATAACCTTAAAAATTAATAATATAATCAATAAGCTCATAACCCTAAAAATTGATAAAATTATCAATAATAACCTAATAAAAAAAACAATGCAATAGAAGAAAGAAAATAATCATGGGCTTGCATTACAACATCTTGAAAGTCTATTATACTTATTCCAACTTCATAAATTAATAGGCGCTCTAGTCTTTCTACAGTATTTGTATTCTTTAAAATTCTAAAATTCATGGTTCTATTTTTTATACTTTTGACTCTTTTAGTCATCACTATCAGCAGAAGCCTCATCGAAATTGCGATACATTATAATCTCAAAAAATCTCGTTAAGTCGTTTGATTTTTTATAAATTCTTCCATCCCGAATATGTTATGTGATTTTGCTGGTATTTTATTATGGTAAAATGGATATCGAACAATAATTTTTTTCTGTAGGTTATTGGTCTTCTTTTGATTTTCTTGTTTTTGCACAAACCTAAAAATATTTTTACATGGAAATCGTTAAATATAACAGATTAGAATTTAAATAACATGGAAAAAGTACGATCAAATACATAGCAGGAACAAAATATATAAATAACTATAGGAATTTACATGTATAGTACATTGGAATGTTGTGACAGCCTGCTTTTAACGGACCTTGATTTCATTTCGTGGGTCGGATCTAATCCAGCTAGCAATACCAAATTTCCAAACCGCCACTTATATAGGACCAAATTTTTCGTTCTAAGATATTTTTGTAAATAAAATATAACATTTAAACTCAAATAAATTTTAACAAATAAAATGTAAAATTACTTATAAATTTATAAAACTGTAAAATAATAATTACATAATCAAAAATACCAAATTAAAATTGTGAGTTTTTTTCCCTAATTAAAATAGTAGAATCCCCATTAAAATTGTATTCAGGACAATAAGAAGAAGAAGAAAAAAGGAGGAGGAGGTTATAGTGAAAGTGAAAATAAAAAAAATGTAAAATCCTAAACAAATTAAAAATATTAAAAGATAGAAAATGCAAGTTAAAGTTAGCTTGAGTTGGACCTTACTAGACTTAACACTAGTAGTTGGTTTACTCAATTAATAAATCAAAAGAGTTATTCATGTGACCCAACCATCAAATCTACAAGATATCAAATATGTCACAGAGGGATACTCATTATGGTATTGGTCAGGCGGTTTACAGCCTGTGAGGTGTAAGTGAACACCCACGTACGATGAGAAAGAGTTCAGTCGGATGTTAATGGATGAGGAGTTAATGAACGTTACGGTTTCTAGAATCTTTCAAGCAATAATGGAAACGTTCTCCACCTCTTCATATCCACTTCTTATGACATCAGGGTTCAACACTATAAATAGATGACTTTATCTATTCCAAAGACAATGATATGTTTGTCGAAGTTCATCAGACTATCATAAATGATTCCACCTTCTCTACTTAAACTCAATTACAGAGACTTGTATTCTTCAATTAAAATTCATCAGGCTCTGATCTCATCTTTATCTGCTTCCCTTTCTAAGATCAACTCTTCTCCTTCTTTATGACCAAAGCAAGCTTGAACGACCATTTATTGGTTTAGACTAGTCTTGTACGATTTTGATCTTTCATATTCATTAAGGTTTACCTTTTTACCATTTTATATGTTTTTTTCCTAAAACAATCATATAACTACTTGTTTGATCTGAAAGAATTGAAATGGTTCCCCGTAAAAAAAAGATTTATGTTTGATGAAATTAATTTGAAAACAAAGCCTCTTTTAGCTTATAAACAGAAACGAATGTGCGGGCAGTACTTGTATAAGATTAATAGTATATATAAAGAAACATATGTATAGTATAATGGCCAGTGACCGGGGCAGGGGGTGGCTAGGGTGTGTTGTAGCCCACCCCAAAACTCATCAAAATTGATTTGTGCCCTTTGAAAATGGGCACAATTTTTTTTTTCTACGGGGAAATAACAATTGGCCCATTAGCAAGATACCTCAGGTGTTTAAACTAAGTTAGCCCAGTAGTAACACATTAGTTTTTAAATGACAAATTCAGCCTTATGAAATTAAAGTAGTTCAACATTTTCCACCTTTCATATTGAATTATTGAATTAGTCTTATACATACTAGTCATTTTAACTATAATATAAGAATAGTACTATATATATATATATATATATATATATATATATATATATATATATAATTGTACATGGTATAGTTTGGTATGGTTTGAATGAAACCAGAACCAAAACTAAGGGTAACAGTTTTTAAGTTTCCTAAGCCGTGCCAACCATTTTATAAACAATTTAGTATTAATACATTTACTACATATGAATGAAAATAACTATGGTCTCATATACTGTTAAAAACATGGTATCTCATTAATCCATTATTTGTAAAAAAAAAAAAATGAAGGACGAAACTGTTTATATTTATAGAATGTGAAGTTGATTTTAATTTCCTAAATTCAGCGTTATCTTGTTCGAGAATAAACTTTCACGGTATAACTAATAAAATGAAACGATTAAAATAAAAATAAAGAGAAAAGAGTGGAGTTAATTAGGTTAAGCCATATTTTAATGGTCATAAATAAATAATGGTTAATATTAAGATTTTTTTCGGTTCGGTTTTGTGCTAAACCAGAACTAAACCAACATTAACGGTTCTTGTCAAGCCGTTGGATAGATGGTACAGTCCGGTTTAGGCTTAAACGGTGTAGTACAATGTGTTTTTACAGTTTGTACCGTACCATATGCAGCTCTACCTAGATATATTAGCCAATATAACTCTACTATAAAGATGAATATAAAAAAATACTATATTTCCAGGTGAGATTGTGTCATTTGGCTCTAAAAAATAGCCTAACCCTAAAAAAAATTGTAGCGGCCTACGGCCACCTTATAAAAAAGTTTATTCGCTACTTAAATTTGCCCCTTCTAAGATAAATCTTTGGTTTTGTTCTTGATTTCAAGTACCTTAACAATATTCCCGAAGTGCTTTTATGGATATTCCTCAATATCTCGGCTATTTACGAAACAGTGAGAAACAAATGAATAAACATTTGCTTTCGGAAGAAATTGAAGCACCTCTTAGAAATTTTATGAAATCAATTTTTATCACACTTATCATTATCACTATTCAAATTAGTAAAATTGAGTATTTATATAATTTTTTTCGTTTAGCTCATCCATGTATAGATTTCTGGACCCACATATAGATTTATGATTATGTCCCTAGGGGGCGTAATGTAACGCCCACCGATATTTGTAAGATGATAGAACCCGTTTCAAATCTGAATGTTTCCATAATTATGAATTGACCAAAAAAAATCACTAATCAAAAGGCATGATCATCTCTCCAATATAAAATTGGTATAATCTCAAACAAATGATTTGAATCTTTTTGATTATTTATCCATGACATCAACATCTCGATAGAAAAATGATAAGAGATACAAACTTTCCTCAATATGGCAACACTGCTTATTCTTCGTTGACTTGTTGTCGTGTGTACAAACTCTCGAGCAATATGGACTTTCTCGAGAAATCTTTTCAATTGCAACACCATTTTTTTGTCCCCAAAGTGGGGCGCCGTGGAGGCTTATGCCTTTTGTGGTGAGATAATCACAGTGTACAAATTCTCCTACACTCCTAGAATTACATTCATGCTCAAGTCACATCATCGCCTCCAGGACATCCATGGATCTACACAGGAATATATGAACCACCACATCATGAGGCCCGAAAAAAAAATTGGTATAATTTCTCATCGATTTTCCCAACTACTGAGTTACCATGGTTGTTGCTTGGATATTTCAATGAAGTTATCGACCAATCGGGAAAAAAGAAAGAAATGGGGAAGACAAGTAACTTTTGCTCAAACACAACCTTTTCTTGCCATGATTGATGGGATGGGAATTCTTCATCTTGGGTTCATAAGGGACTTTTATACATGGACAAACAATCAACAAGAGCCAAATGCTATCATGGAAAGATTAGATCGAGTTATTTCTACACAACGTTGGCGAACTACCAACCCACATGCATCAGTTACTCACTTACCGCTATTACTTCTGATCATGCTCTTATACTGCTCCAACTCAGAGCAATGGTATAACGCGAGACAAAGGATTATAAATCTAGCTCAATCCCAACCTCGTTAGGTGGTCAATTATACTCGGCTTGGAACCAACAAGAGGATAAGGAACCCTCACTTGACTTGCAAATCAAACTCATAACTACAAGTCGAGTGCTACTTCAATGGAACAAAGCTACATTTGGCCACTTACCAACGATGATCAAAACATCTACGACCTAGATCAAACTAGCACAACATAAATGTGCTACTTGGACAAGAACGGTTTTGATGTACCGGATACAACAGGAAAAAGATCTTAGATTGTGCCACTTGTCCCTGCTTCAGAGCCACGCTACTTACTGGAAACAGAGATTAAGAATTCAGCGGTTATAATCAGGTAACAACAACACGACCTTTTTTCATACCAAATCCATTATCCATAGAGGATGCAACAACATATAACATCTACAAGATCATCAAGATAACTGGATAAATGATAAAACCAGCATTGCCAACCTTCTGATATACCATTTCACAATGCGGTACACAACACCAAATAAAGTCATAGATGAAGATCTCTTCTCGACTATCAACCCCCTGCTGACCCCCAACCAGTGTATCACACTTACCAAGGCAGTCACGCCGATATAAATTAAGGAAGTTATATTCTCGATCGGATTAGCGTATCCACCAGGCTCAGATGGTTATACAAGTAAATTTTTCATAGTTTTTCGGAACACCATACACCCCCAATTAATTGGTCTAGTTCCGAGTTTTTTTGGCAAACAAAGCATACACCCACTCATGAACCACATAAATCTTACCTTAATACCAAAAGAGAATCATCCATCGAAACCATCACAATTCTGACATATAGGATTGTGCAATGTAACATACAAAATTATAGAAAAAATACTAGTGAATCAGTTACGCCATTTTCTTCCTTTCCTGATAAGCCCATACCAAAGTGCGTTTTTTCCCCAAATATCAATTTATCACAATATAGTTCACAAAGTGCGGGTGAACTATTCCATCATATCAGAACCTCAACCAATACTATAAAACCAAAAATTTGCCTTAAGTTGGATATCCAGAAAGTTGATGATGGTTTGGATTGGGTTTTCATCAGACGAGCTTTTACTAAACTAGTATTCCCATACATCTTCATCGAATATATTATGCTCTGCATTTCCACCGTTACATATTCTATAAATATTAATAGCACACCATATGGATATATCACCCCCAGTCGGGGAATCAGACAGGGTGACTCTCTTCCCCGCATGTGTTCATTATTGCTGAAGAAATCATCTCTACCAACCTGGCAAATATGAAACGCACAAACCGCACACAAAGACTCTGCATTTCTCGCAAAACCCATACAATCCTCCATCTCATGCATGTTGATGATCTCCTAATCACGTAGAGAGCTTCAGGTGACAATAACAACCAACTTAAACAACTCCTGCACTTATTTTACATCGGCGGGGCACACATAAACACAAAGAAATCCACTATTGTTCATCACCCAAATGGGCCAAATCATGCCCACAACAATATCAATGAATTACAACAACTTTTCGACATGCAGACCACTTCGAACCTACTGATCTACCTTAGGGTTTATTTCAAGCGGGGGAGATAGTTGGCATATTTTTACACTCTTACTTCAACGCATTACATGGAAGGAAAAAGGTTGGATGGCTAAATTCCTAACACCGCATGAAGGCTAGTACTAATAAATTATTCCCTCACTCCTACGACTAACCACTTAATTCAAACATAACTTCTATATTCCCATGTGCACCAAAAGATATGTCGAATTACCAGGAATTTATTTTGGGGGCATGATTGCTCTATTATAAAACTCCACCCTTTATATTGGATAAATTGACAAAACCCAAAACTCAGCGAGGGTTTGGCATTAGAAAGAGCGACAACCATAATAAAATACTACTAATGAAAATGACTTGGGTCATGCATGACCAACCTGATTCCATTTGGGCAAATATATGCAGAGAAAAATATCTAAAAGAGAAACCCATTTCTCAAATACACTATCTCTTCCAACCTCGTCTAGCCCACAATGGAAACAACTAGTTTCCCTCATCCCTACTGTCAAACAAAATACCTTCTACCAAATTGGGAATGGAAGGACAATAGATATCGAGGACAATTGGATTCCTCAATTCCTAAGCTTAGGCACAAACCAATGCCAAACTTTTCGGACAATGGCTGAGCTTATTGATTCAGTTACCCGCACGTGGATCCTTAACATTTTGAACACGTTCCTTCTTTATATTCAGCTATAATTATCAACATCCACATACCTCGAGATAATCCACCAGATTAAATTATCTGGCTACACTCAAAGTCTGGAAAATACAACACAAGTTCAGGTTACAAATGCCTGACACAAGAATTCAGCCAAAAACAACCAAATCCCCTTCTACCCACCAACTTTCTTTGGACGTCACCATGTCAACCCAAAAACTAAATAAAGGCTTAAAAACCTTCACCATCTTACACCATTCATCTGGATGATACCAATCTATGTTCAAGTTGTAAAACAGCTCTAAAAACTGCGATTCAAATCCTACTACAATGCCAAATGGTCGTAACATCTTGACATTTCCTCCTCGCATAAATTATCCACTGACCCAAATCCTTCAAACTATTACAGAATCCCCCCACTTATCAACCACAATTCAACAAATCCTACAGGACAAATGCCTTAATCACATTACCACATTGATCTGCTTCTTCCTTTGGTTATTGTGGCTCGCTAGAAATAATCTTATATATAGAAAGGAACCCTAACAGATAATAAAGATTATGTATATCAATCTACAATTACAACAAGAATTTACTTTAGCTAGAGAGGTACTGCCCCCTCACCTCCCAGACATCCAGCCGATACCCATCCCACACCTTAATCGCCACAGTACAACATTAATCTCAACCAGATTGGTAGCTTCGAATCCGGGATGGATTAAAATTAACACAGATTGAGCGCCAAGAAGACATCTGGTTTCGGCATGCGGAGGTTTCATATGTAAAGAATCCACAACCACTACTATAACAACTATGGCACAACCTTTAGGAATCACCACTGCTTTGATATGAGAGACATGGGCCATGCTCATGGCAACCAGAACAACGACAGACCATCAATTGACCAAAGTATGTTTTAAACCGGACTGTAAAACCTGGTTCTCTTCCTTACCACTAAAACAGAGCCACCTTGGTACATCTCCGGCATGATTACAGAAATAATCCAACGTATGAGACAAATCCCTCATCATATTCTACATCATATCTATAGAGAGGGAAACCAGACGGTGGACGGACTTACGAACTATACTACAGATAGTAGTCAACTGGGATCTTTTGCGATTACAATTTGGAAGCATACAATTTTGACTTTTATAAATAAAATTGTAATAGATGACTTAATGAGTAAAACATACCCTCATCTAATTTCCATTTAGTTTAATAAATTTCAATGCATCAAAAATAATAATAAATGAAATTGGTCTAGTCCTGGATGCTTATTAAGAATGTCAAACATGTCTCAGTTATAAAAAAAGCCAGTCCCAGTTAGATGTCTCTATTCAATTTTTTTCGCCTTGGTTCCTTTCTATATATCAACAGTCTAGATTGTTCACCCTAAAAATCCATGTGGGATTTCCAAAGTTTCACCTGAAGTTTCACTAACCATTGTTTATGTTTCTCACTATAACTACGATACTAGTTTCAATGGTTTTGGTGCTATCATTCTAGACAAGGGAGGAGAAACAATTGGAAGATACACGTCAAGAGGAAGAACTCGTGGAAAAGAAGAAGGTGATTACGTAACTGCGATGGGAACACTAACCTGGGCAGGGAAACTACATCTCCAGAAATTTGTTCTAATGGGATTGAATCGTCAACTCACAAATGCTCTCCAGAGAAAAAAAGAAACACAAGATGAAAAAACAATAATAAAATGGATACTTTGTGAGCCATGTTAAACTCTCTTGAATCTGTCTTTTGTAAGACGACTAAGTCTAATTTCCATTTAGACCTTTTAAACCTGCTTAATTGGGGGCTTGTAGAATTAATAGGGGGTTATTGGAAATTTTCCCA
>JAJJMC010031261.1:6337622-6387112 GCA_023531435.1 Papaver californicum | reverse complement strand
AACACCACTTGATCATGGATGTTGAACGCTGTCAAAATATTGAAGGATTACCCTTAGATGGAGGAAAGGTTCCATTTGCATATCCCGGCTCGTGGGCTCATACCATCCGTCAGACCATCATAACAATCTCAACTTTGTTTTTTAACTTCTTGTTGTTAATTTGTTTACTAACTGGGTTATTTTCTCCCCATTTTGCCTCCATTTTGTAGGATCATACGAACGTCGTACGTCTTTTCATACGCTAGTCTACCTAGCAAAAATGGAGTTATGGAAACTAGAAGATTGTTGATGGTGGATTTTTGACAAGGGAGAAAAATTGTAATATTGCCTTTGCTCAGCTGCAGAGTTATGGAAACCAGCAAAATAGTTTTCTTCCTCTGCAATTCGACTTTTTTGGCTCTTTAATTCTCCAAACTTCCCAAGACTCTCTGTAAACCCTTTGTTGACTCTCAGCACTCTATTTATACATAACAGGATCAAATCTTTCGATTTTAATTCCCATATCTTCTTACAACTAAAAAAATAACTCGGGAATATTTTTCCTTGATTATCACGTGTCTGCATCTGGAATAATCTCATTTTTTATCTCCTTCATGCTTCAAGTGGAATTTCACACGTTTCATACACAATCAGAGGGAGTAAAACACAAACAACTCTTCCAAAAAGAAACTCAAAAATCCCGAGAGATTTTCACTTGCCCTGTTTTCTTTCAACTCGATAATCCGACCCTGTTTTCTTGAATCAAACACCCATACCATCTTTGTTTATACCTAAGGAGTCCAGCCCAATAAAAATCTGCGATTGAATCCTTCAAAAAATCTATCCAAAAAAACTAAATTTTCACAATTCATTTCCCGCCAAAAATGTTTTTCATCCGTGAAGAAGAAGGGGTGCCCTTATCCACTGCACTGGTGCCTTTAGCCACTGGGGTACCCTTATCCAACCTGGGGGTGCTTTTAGTAATTTTTTGGGGCACTTTTAACACTTTTTCGAGCCAATTTTTTCAACAATGTTTATTTCCCGAAAATACCTACAATACATAAAATAACACAATTAATACAAATATAAACACTAGCAATATATAGAATTGAGACAATTTAGACACAAAAATGTGTTTATCAAATACCCCTAGACTTATTATTTGCTAGTCCTCGAGCAAATCTAATCTAGAAAACAAAAATCAGAACTCATTATCGCTGGCATCGCGGTTGCACTAGCGTGTGCAACAAGACTTTGAACCCCTAGGTGGCCTAGTGGACGAGTTTGAGTCTCACGAGGGTTTACAAGAGGTGTACCCACAAAACCTTTACTCCAAACTTTAGCTACTTGTGAACGATTGAGGGTAGACACTAAACATGTTGTTTAGTTGGCTACAAAATTCTTTGGCTACGAGAGGAATTATCCTGTTTTGAATCCAATTATTGTACACGAGTTTTCGCTCAAGCGTACTAAAATTCATATATATGAAAACAAAGCACTACTCAGAAAGTCGTACAATGGACCATGATACTCGGATCTAACAAACTACAATCACATGAATAAATTAACAAGATGAATATGGAGATAAAATTATGTGCATGCTGACTAAGGTGAACGGTGTTTCCCATAATATTTATATGAACATCATGCCAAGATGAACTTTAATGGATTGAGATACCCACCCACTGGTCTGAATCCTAAGTTTAGTATCAACTGAGCTGGTATATACAAGGGCCCCAATGGTCTATTTATTGAATATATATAACTACTTCATTATTATTTTTTTTATTTTTTTTATTTTTTTTATTTTGGACAACATGATTAGATATTTGGAATCTAATCGCATGCTCCTTGTCAGCAGATTACATGATAGTTCCCATGGATCCTATGTTCCACGCTTGATTAGGCGACGGAGACAGGGAGAACACACACATATTGCTATCCAAGTGTGTTTTTTTTTGTCAAGTTCAGTTAAAATAACGGGGCTTGATTTCAATCATTCTACTTCATCTTGGCGACAACAAGGCGATACTAGTGCCCCACCAAATCACTTAGAGAAACACAAAAAGTTCCAAAAATAAAAACATAACGTGATATGGTGACGACTATCATGTTATTTCTAACACCTGAGTTTTGTTCTTTTATGAATAGACCATTTAGCTGGGTCCCTCAACTCCTACAGCTAAGAAGTTTGCTTACATCTACTTAGAATGGTCAGTGTCATCCTGAATTGTTCACAAGTTTCTAAATTTTGGAGTTTTATTATTGCACTAAAAATTTCTCCCTCACCCCCAAACTTAAATCTAACATTGTCCTCAATGTTCCAAATAAAAGAACAGTACCAAAAATATAAGTAACAAGAGGAATAAAGAGGTAAGTCAAAAAAATAGTACCTGGGTGAAGCGTAACAATCCTTCTATGGATAATAAAACAAAAAATAAAAACAAAAACCTACAAAAACTTACTAATTTATAACAACATCCTTGATGGTCAATCAAGGTAAGTAGGGTTCTCCAGATAGACCTCATCAACATCACATGTAGGAAAAGGCTCTAAGAATGGTTTTAATCTCTGACCGTTAACTTTGAAAGTACTTCTACCATCTTGAGTCTCAATTTCAATAACACAATGAGGAAAAGAAACACGTACAACAAAAGGACCGGTCCACCGAGAGCGTAACTTCCCGGGAAATAGAAGAAAATGAGTAACATGCATAAGAACTTTTTGACCTAGAGAAAATGACTTTCTTAATATATTTTTATCATGCACAAGTTTCATTTTGTTCTTATACTCCTTAGCACTCTCGTATGCATCTTTATGAATCTCTTCCAACTCATTGAGCTAGAGCTTCCTGTGAGGATTAACTGTTTTCTCTAAAATACGTTTTATCACCCGGTTGGAAACCTCAACTTGACCACTAGTATGTGGGTGATATGGGGTAGCTACTTTGTGGGTAATACCATATTTCTTCATCAAAAGCCTAAATGGTCGATTACAAAAGTGCGACCCTCCATCACTAATTATAGCCCGCGGTGTACCAAAACGTGAAAATATGTTATCATTCATAAACTGGACCAGAACCTTGTGGTCATTTGTTTTACACGAAACCACCTCAACCCATTTAGACACATAGTCTACAACGACAAGTATGTAAAGATTATCAAAATAATTAGGAAAGAGACCCATAAAATCAATGCCCCATACATCAAAGACCTCAACAACTAAAATAGGGTTCAAAGGCATCATATTTCTATGGGAAATGGTTCCTAAATTTTGGCAACGCTCACAAGCAACACAGTAATTATGGATGTCTTTAAACAACAAAGGCCAGTAGAATCCACACTGTAATATCTTAACAGTAGTTTTCTTAGCACTAAAGTGACCCCCACAAGCCTGATCATGAAAAAAAGAAATAGTACTGGACTGGTCACTCTCAGGTATACATCTCCTAATGATCTGGTTTGGACAATACTAAACAGATAAGCATCAACCCAAAAGAAATACTTTACCTCTGCTAAAAACCTAAAACAATCTTGTTTACCCCAATGTTGAGGCATTCGACCAGTAACAAGATAATTCACTATATTCGTAAACCAATGTAATTGGAAAAAAACGAAAAGTTGTTCATCAGGAAAACTATCTCACGGGAGGAGAATCATCAGGGGAATCAACAACAAGCCTAGACAGGTAGTCTGGTACTACATTCTCTGCACCCTTTTTGTCTCAAATTTATAGAGAAAATTCTTGTAACAAAAGGATCCATCTAATCAATCTAGGTTTAGTATCCTTCTTAGACAGAAGGTACTTCAAAACAGTATGATCAGTAAAGACTATAACCTTAGAACCTAAGAGATAGGATTTGAACTTGTCCAAGGAAAAAACAATGGCTAATAGTTCATTCTCTGTGGTGGTGTAGTTCAGTTGGGCATCATTTAGTGTTTTGCTGGCATAGTAAATCACATGAAGTAATTTTTTTCTCGTTGTCCTAACACAACACCAATAGCCTAATCTGAAGCATCACACATGATCTCGAAGGGTAGGTTCCAATTAGGTGCTTGGACTATGGGGGCGGTAGTGAGAAAATTCTTAAGCTTCTCGGAAGCCTCTAAATCATCAAAGACAAACTTAACATTTTTTGCAAGCATATGGCAAAGAGGTCTAGAAATCAAGCTAAAATCCATAATAAATCGACGATAAAAAGGATAGACATATTTATGTGTCTTATTTAGTCTCGTACTTGTATTAATAGTCCTCATATTTTGTACTAATAATATGATTTTATGTGCTTTTAGGGTTTTTGGAAGAATAAACTTTTGTGGAGAAAATTGGTTTAAAAGTGTTAAAAACACCCCCATCAAAAGTGTTAAAGGCACCTTCATATTGGATTAGGGCACCACCCTGATTTTGGATAAAGGCACCCAACTCTGGCTAAAGACACCCATAAGTTTATAAAGACACCCATATCAAATTCAAAAGGATTCTGTGGTGGGAAACTTAAAAATGAATCTGCATGAAATTGTGTACGTGAGTTGGGGGGCTTTAAGACAGTATATCTTCTTGCTATTTGTGTAAGAATTTGTACAAATTAGGAAATTCAGAAGACTAAAGAAATCTCACGAGTTGTCTGCGCTAAACAGGGAAGAAAATTTCTCTCGGCTTGTCTGTGAGAATAATTGGGTTAAATTAGGTTAGGATACATATATTCGAGCTTTGGTAAGGCAAGAGAATCTTCTTCTCGAGTTATAAGGAAGTAAACATCAAAGAAAATCATGTCCGAAGCAATAAAAACATATCTCCATTAACTGCCGAGATTTGATCTGTAATTTGAGAAGATTCTGGGCTAGTAGGTTGTTCTTCTATAAATAGAGAAGTTAAAGAAGACATTCGGGCCGGGGCGGGGGCGGTGTTGGCTTCGGCCAAAATCACATTTAAATCAAATCAGAAAAAAATAGGTTCATCTCGTGAAAGGAAGAAGAACAAGAACCGACTACACTCAAGAAAAGTCGCAGATTCTGTGGTTAATACTTTTGAAGTTAACAACACCAAAAAACAGTCATTTTTCTAAGAACTGCTTCTGCAACGTATTTTTGAATCTGCAACACCTGTTTTGTAACAGTGAATACTAAACACTTAAAAACATTGCAGTTTTCCTGATTTAGTGTTTATTGTTTATTTTCTTCTTCTCAAGCACTTTTGAACTATGTACCAACCTTTTGAGAGTGTCTTGGGAAAGATGAGCTAAACCCCATATGATGAGGTGACGGAGGAAGCCATTGTTTCAATAAAAGTGGTATATTTCTATTTTAATTAAAAAGATAACAATATAAAAATAATATTCACAAATACTGAGGTTATGGATTTCACCATAAGCCAATTAAAGTGATTCAAGCTGATTAATATTCATGCAATTCTTACTTTTAATTTGATTCTAAAATATTGCAACAAGTAGATTTTCAAAATAACAATTGTATAACAAAAGCATGGAACATCTAAAACCTAGGCCAAAGCATGTACCATCTAACGAAATCACAATTGCGTAATGAAAATCATTAAATCAATTTTTAACCAAGGCAAATAATCATAAAAGAAATTGCAAAAATTAATTAAAATAGAAATATACCACTTTTATTGAAACAATGGCTTCCTCTGTCACCTCAGCATATGGGGTTTAGCTTATCTTTCTCAAAACACCCTCAAAAGTTTGGTACATAGCTCAAAGTGTTAGAAAATAATGAAAAAGAGTGAAAACAATAAGTTTGCAACGTTTGTAAACGTTACAGAGGGATAATTGTTTCACCGGAACTAAATGTTGCAAATGTAGATAAACTTTGCAAGGTTAAAAGCTTTATCAATGTAATCTTCAAACTTTTGGCCACGGAAGCTTCAAACTTTTCGTAACAGAATTTTCTTCTTCTTCATCATGACCATGAGCAGATTTTTTCTGGATTTCTGATTCTTCTTTTCTGGCCTCTCCAGACCCCCAAACTTAAATCTAACATTGTCCTCAATGTTCTAAAGATGAATGATTAAATATATGAACAAGGAGAAACTGTTATCAATTGAAGGAAAGGAGTTAAGGAAAGATATTATTGTGTCGCATGAGCATGGGTTACCTCCCAAGAAGTGCTAAGTTTAAAGTCTTCATCCAGACTAAGAAAGAATTAGTCACCTCACTAAATCATATAGCAATAGTCGGAACAAGTGTGAGTCATCTGAATAAAACAATGTTATCCAAAATAGAAGGAAACTGCAGCAGACCCAGAAAGTGAACAAACAAAGTACACCCTTATCCATATCTAGTGTCTTTTTTAAGACAACTACATTTAATTGAGGCTCAGGTTCGGGCTCTATGAAAGGGTCTAGATAAATCTCTTTAGGCTGAATTTCCTCATAAGAAGGTTCCGGAGGATCAGGTTCTAGAGTCTGGAAAAACTCAAATAATAAATTTAAGGCACATAATAATAACCTGAAAATTTGTGGATCCTCAAAGTCAATCATATTTGACCCACACAGTTGACTACTCTTAAAATGGTGGTCATTCTTAAGAAAATGTGTCGATTCTAATTTCCTAAAATAATTAGGCTTAGTCTTAAAACTTAATAACTGACACATTTGAAATTCAAACGTTCCCACATATGGAAGAAAATATTTTGGTGGGAAAAAAAGTCAATCTTGGTATTATTTCCTAAGTGAACCACATCGACCAGAGGATGGGTTTCTAACAACTGACTTCTTTTTTGGACATGATTAGGTTCAGGAAACAGTTCTTGAAGATAGTCTCTTAATATGGTAGAGGTACAAACATCAAGTCCCAAGTGAGGGACTTTTAAAAGAGTTGAAGGTAAAGCACAATGAGAATGATAATCACCCCCAAACTTAGAATTTTGGGTGTCTCTAAATAGACTAGTCACAATTTTCCTAATTTTTAGATCATCAGATTCCTGAAAAATGGTCAATTGCTTCTTCTAAGTTATAATCAGATGGTGCAGTCTCACTCACATTTAATATTTCTACGAGTTTATCTTCTTCGTTTGAGACTGTTGTCCCTGAATCGTTGGACTCTAAAACACTAGTCTTGGAATAGACTCGTTCCTCTAAACCATCGTCGTCTTCATAATAATAAGGAAATATTTCACCGTCTATAACAATGGTATCTCTAGTTAAATCCCTTTCCTCTTGAATAGGTGAATAATCATTAATATTATTAGGATGGG
This sequence comes from Papaver californicum, assembly GCA_023531435.1. Classification (NCBI taxonomy): domain Eukaryota; kingdom Viridiplantae; phylum Streptophyta; class Magnoliopsida; order Ranunculales; family Papaveraceae; genus Papaver; species Papaver californicum. The sequence goes on along the minus strand of JAJJMC010031261.1, from coordinate 6,379,919 downwards.
AACTAGAGACATCATCATTATCGTGAAGCTCAATTGTTGTAAAAATTTCATCATCATTATGACTACGGATTTCAATTTCCTCATCAAAAGTATCTTCATCATCATCATAATATGAAGATGATTGAACCTTATCTAAATAAATAGTGTCTTCTATTATAACCTCATCCTCTAAATTAGGTAAATATTCATCATTATTATCAAGGGTAAAAGTGGAACCACTGTATTGGCAATTAAGATTATTTTGAGCAATTCTTTCTTTCGTCTTTAACACAAACCTATATGTATTCTCACCTAACTTTTTGACGGAATTCTTTATAGAAACAACTAGATCATAAAGCGCTAGGTCGTAACTGCTCGTGTGATTCTTCTAGAGGATGAGTTGGACTACTAATTGTTCCCCACATACTTAATGTGAATCTTCTTGTATCCCCAGTCAACTCCTTGATGGAATTCTCTAGAGAAACAACTAGATCATAAAGATTGCTAGACCCTAACTGCTCGTGTGATCCTTCTAGAGGTATGATAGGTTCACTATAAGTACTACTAGATTGCACCTTCTTAAGGGCATCCCTTAAAGACAAAGAACTCGAATTTTGCTCGTTTTCCCGTTCATATCACTGGTGCGCGTACGAATAGTAATTGGGGCCTCCATGGTATGAACCATAACCTTAAGAAGGTTGGTAGTGGTCCCAAGTACTATCCACACTATGGTCATAGTAAGGGTAATGCCTGTTTTGAAACTCATTCGGATATTTATCGTAATACCAGCTCGACATTTTCTAACAAAAATTTCCTAATAAATTTACAAAAAATCTAAGAAAATAAATCCTAACAGGAAGGGGTTCTAAACATACACAAACAAGGCCGACTCAACCGAATCAAACCTATTGAATCTAGCAGACAAAAATCATGATGGCTTCACTTAGATTGTTTCTAGACCAGCTTTTATTCTTAAAGGCAACTAGTTACAGTTTTAACAAATCCCTTAGAACGATTTGAATTAGATTAAATCGAATAGAAACAGGATAAGCTCTAAGGAGCTTTGATAACCCTGCCTCTTTGGCAACTTTTCCTTGGGTTACAAGGCGGCTCTAATCAACTTAAAATAATCATCCTGAACTTTAAGTTATGCTAACAAAGTAACCAATACAGTCCTTTTGAATGATTTTCCAATAAGCTCAATACCCTATAGGTCTCTTTCTAGTCAAATTTTAGGCTTAGGTTTGCGTAGGTAACGTGTTCCTAAGTCGGGAAAGAAGGAAACGGTAATGAAATCCGAGTCCTTATCTTATATGGTCAGTCCTTGCCCTTTACTAGAAAATAAATCCGTATTCAAGTCCTCAACATATATGCATTACGAAGGAATACAGATAACCCACTGACAGGGGATTCGTGGGTTGATCGAGTCTTACCTCCCGTACCAGACGGGCGATGAACCGTTGAAGTCGACTCAGGCCACCGACTCTTATGTCAGTGTACGAACCCGAGGGGACGAGACAATATCGTAATTGTCGTCCTTCCCTGTGCAGTTTATATTTAATACCCTTCCGTAGGGTTTAAAAATTAATAATAAAGTACAAAAGTTCAAAGTCCAAAGTTCAAAAATAAGAAAAAATATAAAAATACCTAAAATAATTACAAAAATAATAAGAATTTCATAATACAATTTTCTAAAAAGAAAAATTAAAACCCTAAAAAAATTAAAAAATAAAAAAATTAACTAAAAAAAAAATCTTGTCTTCTTTTTCCGTTCTTTTCGCTTTTTCTTTGACTCCAAGTCTTTAATCAATCAATATAATCTTTGGCTCCAATTTCTTTTTGATCCAAAACCTGTAATACAAAGAAAATACCGGAAAACGTAAAATAGAACAAATAAAAATAAATAAAATATAAATATAACTACACTAATTAACCTAAAAAAAAGAATCTAAAAACAAGTCCGCGTCGGCGGCGCCAAAAATTGATATGTTTGTAGTTGTGGTAAATAAAGTTATCGTTCGCTCGAACTTGTGAAGATTGAATTTAGATTTAATAAATTGATTTTAAAATAAAAATATACAAAAAAAATATGAAAATAATATTCACAAATACTGAGGTTATGGATTTCACCATTAGCCAATTAAAGTGATTCAAACTAATTAATATTCATGCAATTCTTACGTTTAATTTGATTCTAAAATATTGCAACAAGTAGATTTTCAAAATAACAATTGTATAACAAAAGCATGGAACATCTAAAACCTAGGCCAAAGCATGTACCATATAACGAAATCACAATTGCTTAACAAAAATCATTAAATCAATTTTTAACCAAGGCAATTAATCATAAAATAAATTGCAAAAATTAATTAAAATAGAAATATAGCACTTTTTTAAAACAATGGCTTCCTCTGTCACCTCAGCATATGGGGTTTAGCTCATCTTGCTCAAAACACCCTCAAAAGTTTGGTACATAGCTCAAAGTGTTTGAAAATAATGAAAAAGAGTGAAAATAATGAAAACAGTGAGTTTACAACGTTTATAAACGTTACATACTCACTTTTACAGAGGGATAACTGTATCACCGGAACTAAATGTTGCAAATGTAGATAAACGTTACAAAGTTAAAAGCTTTAACAACGTAATTTCAAACTTTTGGCCACGAAAGCTTCAAACTTTTCGCAACAGTATCTTCATCTTTTTCATCATGATCATGAGCAGATTTTTTCTGGATTTCTGATTCTTCGTTTCTGGCCTCTCCAAAAAACCTGCATGGCCTAAGAATGACCTAATATCTCTTACGTTTTTGGGAACCTATAAATTCTTAATAAGATCAACTTTGGCTTTGTCTACCTCTATATCCTTAGAAGATACGATATGCCCTAAAACAATTCCTGATCGAACCATGAAATGATATTTTTCCCAATTAAGCACTAATTTCTTTTCCTTACACCTACTCAATACTAATGTCAAATGATGCAAGCACTCATCAAAATATGACCCAAATACTGAAAGATCTAAAAACCATTCTACCATGTCAGAAGATATGCTCATCATACAACGCTGAAAAGTCGCAGGGGCATTACACAACCCGAAAGGCATGCATCTATAAAAAAAAGGTACCAAAGAGACATATAAAAGTGGTTTTCTCTTGGTCTTTTGGGGAAATAACAATCTGATTATAACCAGAGTAGTTACCTAACAAGTAATAATGATTATGTCCAGATAATCGCTCTAGCATTTGGTCGATGAAAGGAAGGGGAAAGTGATCCTTCCCTGTGACCTTCTTCAATTTTCTATAGTCAATACAACCGCACCAGCCCGTGGTCATTCGGGTTGGGATTAACTCATTGTTATCATTCTGGACTACTGTGATACTTGATTTCTAGGGAACAACATGAACGGGGCTGACCCACTTAGCGTCTGAAATGGGGTAGATAATGCCCGCATCTAACAACTTAAGCACCTTAGTTCGAACTACTTCTTTCATGTTAGTGTTCAGTCGAAGTTGCATCTCCTTAGAAGGTTTGGTGTTATCCTCTAAGTGAATCTGATGCATACAAACAATAGGACTTATACACTTAATGTCCGCTAAGGTCCACCGTAAAGCTTCCTTATTATCTTGAAGTACGGTCACTATCCTACTTTCCTAATCATTATCCAATTCGGATGCTACAATCACAGGCAAAGTCTCATATGGGCCTAAAAATGCATATTTCAGAGTATCTGGCAATGGTTTAAGGTCCAACTTAGGAGGCTCTTCTAAAGAAGGAATTAAGGTAGAATTAGAAACTGTTAGTGGTTCGAACTTAACTTTCCATCTATTAGTATCTAACACAGGGGTAGAATCTAACAGAGTATTTACTTGATCAATGGTCCTATCATCGTCGAAATCTAAGCCAAAATGGGATAGACAACTCTCTAATGGATCTTAGGATAAGATGTTTGGTAATGACTCCTGAACTAATGTTCCTATCATGTTCACCTCTTCAATGTACGTGTCATCTAGCTTAGGGGCTTGCTTACTAATATTGAAAATATTCATCTCAATAGTCATATTACCAAAAGACAAATTCATAATACCATTTCGACAGTTTATGATCACATTAGATGTAGCTAAAAATGGGCGACCTAAATCACAGGTATCTGGTTCTCTGGGTCAGGGACGGGTTGGGTATCTAGAATGAAAAAATCCACTGGATAAATAAACTTGTCGACCTTAATAAGAACATCCTCTATAACACCATGAGGAATTTTCACCGACCTATCAGCTAACTGGAGTGTTATCTGGGTAGGTTTTAACTCACCAAGCCTTAGATGGAGGTACACGTGGTACGGAAGTAAGTTCACACTGGCTTCTAAGTCAAGTAACGCTTTCTCAACACGGTAGTTACCTATTATGCAAGAAATGGTAGGGGAACCTGGGTCTTTGTACTTAGGAGTTATGTTGTTCTGGATAATTGAACTTACATGCCTAGCTAAAAATGCCTTCTTTTGAACATTAACCTTTCGCTTTCGCGTACAAAGATCCTTAAGGAACTTGGCATAAGTAGGAATCTGCCTAATTGCATCTAATAAAGGAAGATTAATATTGAATTGCTTAAAAATCTCTAATATATAATTAAAGTTGGATTCCTTCTTAGTTGATACATGTAGTTGTGGGAATGGGGCTCTGGGCATAAAATTGGTCTTAGCGGGAACCGCATTGGACTCTTTGGAGACTCTATCAGTCTCTTCAGTTACTGGCTCAGAAGGGTGAACTACAATATGTTCACTATCGGGCATGGTTATCTTATTGTCTACTACTCGACCACTCCTAAGGGTTGTAACAAAATTCACATGATTGAACGGTTTCTCTCCAGAAGATATTTCATGAACTTCTCTAGGATTGGTTTGTGTATGACTAAGAAACTTACATTTTTCTCTCAAAGACTCATTCAATTGACTAAACTGGTTTCGTAAGTCGGAAATATCCTGAGAGTTAGCCTGAATCATCTTTTTATCGTCTTCTAAACTTTGTTCAACCGATTGCTGAAACTTTGCAGTGTTATGAGATAAAAAAGCGAGAGACTCTTCCAAACTCATGATCTTCTTATCTGAAGGATCCTGAAATTATGCTGGTCCTGAAAGATTCTTAGTATAGCCAAAACCTAGGGGAGCCTGAGTATTACTAGACTGGCCTTGATTCTGGCCATTAGACCAGGAAAAATTAGTGATGGTTTCTCCAACCAAGGTTATAGGTTTCAGAATATGGGTCATATTTTTGACGGTTTTCAAACCTAGAGTTGTTATAAAGAGCATGATCTTGATTTTTGTATGTAGCATGGTTTGACCCCTGATTCATCTCTAAGGCCTCTAGACGCCTAAGGATATCTGACCCACTATCAACTCGACCCTATGGATAGGATTCCTAGATATTTCTGGTTCTCTCATCGAAGACATTGCCTAGTTTTCTCAGCTAACTCGATGAACGAGTCAAAAAATTTATCTGGGTCCTGAAGGGTGAATTCTCCATCACTCATTGTTTCCACCTGCATATGGGTTTCACTATCAAGGCCCTCATATAAAATTTGGGCCATGTGGGCTTTCTCAAAGCCGTGATGTGGACACTGGTATAAAAATTTATGAAACTTTTCTACATAATCGTGTAGGTTTTCACCTAATTTCTGCTTATAGGTTTGAATAGACTGACGAATAAAAACAGTCCTATGGTGTGGGTAGAACTTCTTAACAAAAACCTCTACAAGACCATCCCAGGTGGTGATTGTTTCAGAGGGAATAAAATGATACCACTCTTTGGCTTTTTCATCAAGAGAGAAGGGAAACAAACGTAACCTAAGCACATCTTTGGAGATATTCGGATAACTTATAGTGTCACAAATCATTTCAAAGTCTCTTATGTGGGTATACATATTCTCATTCTCTAACCTCCTAAATGTCCGAATCATGCCAATAGTCCTAGGTTTAATATCGAATTTGACAGTAGTTGCTAGTAAAACTACCCCTGGGTCACGTACTACTCTAGATGGGTTCATACGATCTCTAAGGGTTTTGTTTGCATGGATTTCATGTTTACCCATTTCGGTAAAAACAGATGTACCACCTAACTCTGTGTAATGGGTTGGACTTAAACAAAATAAATCGTTTTCTTCAAGTCTATCTCCTACACGAATCCAACGAGGCATACACAAGCAAGAATACTAGTGTTTAACAAGAATATGTGCACATATAAATGTCGGGTTCACTATTTTAGGTAGGCTTGGGTTACTGCAGCAAAATATACCTACATTCAAAGACTGGTCAAAGGTACAAGGCTGGGGTTTGTGATGTTTCGGATGGTAACACCCAGAGGGTTCACCGTACTATCCCACAAGTTTTCCTAAAATCGGTGCTGAAAGATGCAATTGGTATGTGCAATTGTGTTTTTTTTTAATAATAATAAATAAAATACCAAAAATAAACAAGCAAGCAACAAGAAATAAAAGTCCAAAACAAAGAAATAAAGAAAATAAAAACTAACAAAAATAATTTTTTTCGTGTTTTCTCCTTTCTTTTCGCTTTGTATTTAGCTTTAATCCGAACCTTTAATTGTCTCCAAAAAATTTTTGATCCAAAATCTGTAACAAAAAGACAAATACCCAAGAAAACATAAAATAGAACAAAAGAAAAAAAATCTAAAGAAAAAAAAGTAAAAAGTAAAAAATAAACCTAAAAACAAGTCCGAGTCAGCGACGCTAAAAATTGATGTGGTTTATAGACAGTGGTAAGAGAAGTTCGTTCAAGACTTGTGAAGATATGGTTTTAAACTTAATTTATAAGAATAAAAACACCAAAACTCAAAAACGAAGTTGATTTCAAACTTGGTAGAATACTGAGGCTAAGATTCCACTATTTACCAATTTTCAAAATGATTTAATTCAATATAATAATTATGCAATTCATTAGTTCAATTTGATTCTAAGATATTGTCAATATTAGATTTTCAAAATATTAATTGTTAATCGCAATTATGGAACATTAAGAGTCCTAAGCTAAGCATGCACCATCAAGAGAGAACACAACTAAGTAATCAAAATCATTTAATCAATTTCTAATTCACTACAAAAAATCATAAAAGAAATTGCAATAATTAAATAAATAAGAAAATACCACTTTTTATTGAAAAAATAGCTTCCTATGTCGTCTTAGCAATGGGGTTTAGCTCGTCATGTTATACACTTGCTCAAAGTATTGATTCATAGTTCAAAAGTGTAAAGAAAAGGAGAAAAGAATCAAAATGACTATAAGGATCTGTAACGCTGTATTGACGTTACAGATGAAGTGTTACAGAGGAATGTTGCAAATTCAAATTATTTGTTGCAAATAAACTGTAACAGGTACTGTTTGCAAAAAGACAGTTCTCTGCTACAGTTCACAACAATTCTTGTTCTTCTGTCTTCTTCACCAGCAAAATAGTTTTCTTCCTCTGCAACTCGACTTTTCTGGCTCTATGATTCTCCAAACTTCCTAATACTCTCCGTAAACCCTTTGTTGACTCTCAGTACTCTATTTATACACAACAAGATCAAATCTTTCGAGTTTAATTCCCATATCTTCTCACAACTAAAAAAACAACTCGGGAATATTTTCTCTTGATTATCACGCGTCTGCAGTTGGAATAATCTCATTTTTTATCTCCTTCACGCTTCAAACGAAGTTCACACGTTCCATACACGATCATACGGAGTAAAACACACGCAACTCTTCCAAAAATAAATTCAAAAATCCCGAGAGATTTTCACTTGCCCTGTTTTCTTTCAACTCGATGATTTGGCCCTATTTTCTTGATTCAAACACCCATACCATCTTTGTTTATCCATAAGGAGTTCATGCCAATATAAATCCGCGATTAAATCCTTCTAAAAATCGATCCAGAAAAACTGAATTTTCAAATTTCATTTTCCCGCCAAAATTGTTTTTCATCCGTGAAGAAGAAGGGGTGCCCCTTATCCACTGTATTGATGCCTTTAGCCCCCGGGGTCCCCTACTCCAATATGGGGGTGCCTTTAGTAATTTTCTGGGGGACTTTTAACACTTTTTTGAGATAATTTTTTCAACAATGTTTATTTCCCGAAAATACCTACAGATACATAAAATAACACGATTAGTTCAAAAATGAGCACTAACAATATATAGAATTGATAAAAATTAGACACCAAAATGTGTTTATCAGCCTGTTCAGTCAGTTCAGCCTTGTCACCAGAAGAGAAGACAAAAATCATCAGTCTACTCAAATAATACCAAGACGTCTTCGCTTGGACCTATGAAGAAATGTCAGGGTTAAACTGTAAACTGGTGACCCATAACCTGCACGTCGATCCTGACGCCAAACCAGTCAAATAACAGCTTAGACAATTCACGCACGAAGTCGAGGAAAAAATTATATCGAAATTTAGAAGTTGCTGGCAGCAGGCTTCATCAAGCCTATCCAACACCTCACATGGCTAGATAACATCATCCCTATCAGGAAAAAGAATGGTCAAATAAGATACCGCGTGGACTTCAGGAACCTGAACAAGTCCTGCCCCAAGGATGACTTTCCTCTCCCGAACATCGAGATGCTTGTACATGCAACTATTGGACACTGAATGTTCTCGTTCATAGATGATTATAACGGTTACAATCAAATAAAAATGTACGAGTACGATGCTGAAAAAACTGCATTCCGAACCCCTATCGGGAATTTTTATTACACCGTGATGCCCTTTGGATTAAAAATGTCGGCGCTACTTACCAAAGAGCCATGACAACAATCTTTCACGATATGATGCACAAGCAAGTAGAAGACTATGTCGATGACGTAGTAGTAAAATCCAAAACCAGAGCATCCCACGTAGACGTACTGCGTCAAGTCTTAGAGAGATTGCGTGAATATCTCTTGAAGATGAATCCTATGAAATACGCCTTTGGTGTCTCATCCGGGAAGTTTCTGGGGTTTCAGGTGACAGCATAAGGGATCAAGGTGGACCCGACGAAAACACAGGCTATCACCACCATGCCACCACTGCGCACTGCAAGGGAGCTTAAAAGATTTATGGGAAAGGTATCATACATTCGACACTTTATTCCCGGACTAGATCAGTTTGTTGCTTAGTTTACACCCCTGCTAAAGAAAGAGACAAGTTTTGTATGGTCGTCTACACAGCAGAATGTATTTTGCCAGATCCAACAATTACTGTTATCACCAACTGTTATGAAATCTCCAACCCCGGGAAAACCGTTACTCATATACACATCCTTCAGCGAAGTTGCCATATGAACCTTATTAGCTCAAGAAGATGACATGGGGACTGAATTTCCCATCTATTATCTCAGTCATACACTGAGAAATGCCGAGTTGAGATATCCCAAGGTTGAAATAGCATGTCTATCCTTGGTACATGTTATTCAAAAGTTCTGGCATACCTATTGGCGAATAAAGTAGTGATGATGGCTAAGGATAACCCTATAAAATTCTTACTGCCAAAACCTGCTCTCACAGGACAAGCATCAAAATAGTTTCTACAGACCTTAGCGTGTGTATCCCTAAAAGCGATAAAATGACAAAAAGTCGCAGACCTTCTTACAGCTTTTCCCGGAGAATATGATACTACAACACATGAAGACGTACCCGGAGAATTCCTAGATATATCATTTGCAGAAGAAGAAGCCTGACTGTTATACTTCGATGGCTCTGCTACCCCTAGCAACAACACTGGAGGAGCCGACATTGTGTTAGTTTCACCAACTGGCGAAGTTTTATCATATTTATTCAAGCTGGATTAAAAGTGCACCAACAACTTTGCTGAATAGAATCTCTCCTACTAGGATCGTCACTAGTAAAGCAAGATGGAACTACGCGTCTTGAAATTAGAGGAGATTCGAAGTTACTAGTGAACCAGATAAATGAGACATACTCCCTCAAAGAGCCAACCTTATCCGCATATAGGGTGGAAGCACTTAAGCTCTTAACTCATTTTATTGAGGCGACAGTCATACATACGGGACGCGCCAACGACAGACATGATGACTTCTTGGCAACTCTAGCCTCAAAACTTCAGTTTGAAGACTCTGAGATGACCCTCACTGTACAAAGGCGTACCATACCTTCAACCTGGATGGACAAGACCAATGAAGAACAAACCAACGACTGGAGGATGCCTATTATCCAAGAGCTCAGTAACTCACATATCCAAGGAAAGGTTAGTCTCAAAGATTTGAAGAATTTCTTCCTGTTAGACGGATTATTATATCATAGAAACTCGGATGGATCTATGTCAAGATGTCTAGGAGATAATGAAGCAAAGGGGCAACTTGATCGAGTACACCATGAAATATGTGTATATACACTAGTAGTAACCTTGTATAGACGTCTGCAACGTCTCGAGTATTATTGGCCCACCATAGAGACCAAGTCCCGATTGTTGCAGGAGTCTTGCTTTAATTGTTAGATCCCGCCACAGCAGTCGAAAATACTAACTATACACCATGCTGGGGACTAACATGATCCATATATCAAATATCTCCAAGATAATGTCCTACCTCAAGAAAAGCGGGAAGCGGTACGGTTAATCGAAAAGCCAAGAGATTCGTCTTCCACGAAGGAATTCTTTACCGAAAGATCTTTGGCAGAGACTTGTTGCGGTGTTTGGAAGGAGAAGATATTCAGACCATCCTGAAAGAAAAATACGAAGGGGAACACCAAGGAAAGAGAAAACTATTTCTCCAATTCCATGAGAAGTATCACTGGCCAACAATGGAAGAAGATGCAGCCGCATTTGTTCAAAAATGTCACTAATGTCAAATCACGACAATCTCATTCACACACCTTGCCTCCATCTTCGTTCGGTAAGCATCCCTTGGCCATTCTATTATTGGGGACTGGATCTCATTGGTAAAATCAATCCATCATCGTCAAAGCAACATAAGTACATATTCACTGCCACAGAGTACTTTACCATCGAAGTTGTGCCTCTCAGAAGCATGACCGGAGCAACCATAACAGCCTTCATCAAGGAACAAATAATATGCAGATTCGGGATACCAAAGCACATCATAACAGATAGGTACTCCATTCACAAATAAACACATCCGAGAACTACCTTAGGAATATGGCGTCAAGCAGTTATTCTCCACAGCATACTACCCCCAAAAAATGGGCAAGCCGAAAGCACCAACAAGACCCTCATCAGAATTCTAAGTTGTACTGTCTTTGACTATCCAAGAACGTGGCACGAACAATTTCTTATGGCCTTGTGGGCATATAGAACTTCTTCAAGAAGTTCTACAGGGACCTCACCATACTCTCTTGTATATGGGGCCGACGCAATTCTACCTGCAGAAATTAAAGTCCCATCATCCAGGATCGTGGCAGCAAGCGAGGTCAATTGAGACAAATTTGAAATACCCAACTCCATAATAACATATTTCAATGCACTTGAATCCAGACGAGCCGGAACAGAACAATATGCAGAAACTTACCGATGCAGAATCTCCAGAGCATACGACAAAGTAGTACGACCACGAATATTTCAAGTAGGGGATTTGGTACTTAAAACATCTAAGCATATTAAAAAGATATGTTTGCTCCAAAATTTTCTCCAAAATGAAAATGCCTTATGTAATCTCCAAAGCCATGCCAAGCGGGTACTATAAGATCGTAAATATGAATGGATGAGCTGTAGGGACAGTCATCAATGGTAAGTGGCTCAAGGCATATTACGTCTAAAATACATTTTCTCTCACAAGTTTAACATAACGTCAAAACATATATATTTGAACTTTCAAAATCCAAACCCATTACATTCATCTGAAATATTCTTTATTCAAACTACTACTACTAATAATAATAATAATAATAATAATAATAATAATAATGTTTTGCTATATATTATATAGCCTAAAACAGATCTCTGAGTAGAGGGCGGTTGTGTAATTTTCCCAATCTCTCATCATACTTCTCTGAACGAGTCTGCAAATCTCGGGCCATTTCTTCAATTTTGGAGGATTCTTCCTTCAAGGCTTTCCTTTCTGCCAAAGCCGCTGCATGATCCTCTTTGACACTCTCCAAATACTGACGCAACCAGTTTATGTTGAAACGGAGGCCCTCACAAGTAGTCAACATCCCATCCCATTCCTGGTTTTTCAAGTCTGTAACCGTATACGGAAGCGCATCATCCATCTCATAAACAACAAGGAGGAGTCATATGACGATTGTTACGAGAATGGGAGTATGACTCTTCACCATCTCTGTTGTAGCGATATGTCCGTACTTTTCCCATATTTTCGTGTAAATGTCAACATGACATTTTGGCACAACGAATCCTCATACTACTTCATGCTTCCAAAATAAGGACTCTATTTCTAACTCAAAGGGGAGCCCGGCGTTGGGATAATCATGAATGAGAAGACTCAAGTCAGCATACGCAAGAGAATCCATGATGTTAGAGAAATTCTTAAAGCCAACATCAACATTTGCTCTTCTATTCACTGGTACGAATTTCTCATTTTTCTTAATCCCAACATGTCCAATCTCCATCTTTTGCTACAATCAAACAAGCAATACTTTAAAAAAAAGGAAAAAAAAAAGCGGTTTCAAATAAAAAGATGAAGAAATATGTTTACCATTGCCTTGAAACTCTTAGTTCGCATATGTCTCTGTTGTACCTTCTTAACCCGGGAAACCTTGAAAGATAACAACAATCAAATCATCTTCAAGCCTTCATTATAATGATCATACGTATATGAGAAGCTTGATAGAAAAGAGAAAATCACCAGACTTGCAATCATAGTAGTACGCTTGATACAGAATATGCCTTGGTTCGAGCTCCCATTGTTATCAGACATGTTACAGTGATGAAGTGATTTAAGGCTATTCTGAGTTCTGGGAAAGAATAAAAGTGAAGATGGTTAAAGTCATCTGCTTGTTTAAATAGACAAAGGTGGGAAACCTTAAAAATTCAAATATCTAGAATTTTCTGAAGTTTATCCCGAGGAGATTGGATCTGAGCATGGCTGCTACCAAAGCTCCAAAATTGACCGTTGTCAAGAGGGGGATGACAGGCTTCACTAGATGACGGACTCAATGTGCTCAGCCCGTGCAGATGCAGCTCATCCACGCCTCTAACACATCAAGATCTATGGTCGTGACTCTCTTTATTTGTTTTGTTCATATAGACGATCATCCTTGTTCTACCCAAAACTACATGTAGGTGCTACAAAAGATCATTAGCGCCACATGTATTGTCAAGAAAATTTCTTCCCAACAAACCCATGCTGACATAACAAGCCTATTACAACACTACGGGAAAAGATGAATAAACATTCCTTGTCTTACGAATTCTATTTATTTGAAGATTCCCCCAGCGCCGATACCGCCATTTACTGCTTACCAATAAAATATTATTGATTCTGCACTAAACAGAGGACTTTAATGTTGATGGTGGATTTTTGATAAGGGGGGAAATTGTAATATTGCCTTTGCTCAGCTGTATAGACATAAAATAAACATATATGTATAAAATTTCTGACCCGGCATCAGAACTATGAATATGTACTTTCGTCTTATATTCCACAAGAGAATCGAGAATGCGTATTCAGCTCATGGGTGCATTAGCTTATAGATTCTCTCTCTCTCTCTGTCTGTCTCTCTCTCTCTCTCTATATATATATATATATATATATATGCCCCTTCGAAATTTTAGGGTTTTACCCAGCGAAACCCTCGTTATTTCATGTGTGCCCATGCAAACTATATGTATCGATTAGGACGCGCTGATTATGCAAAATTGCGAACATTCAGAATAGAGACTATGTCATATCTGAATAAAAATGATATTTAGATGCATACCATCTAATTGCAAAGTTGCATCAAGCATTATCTCAAGCTGCAAACTTCCACAGCCGAATCTCTTGGAAATGTTTTGTATGCACTGCATAAAAGTTAAGTATAAATGCTAACATTAAATCTCATAAAATTGAGAAACCCTAAACAGGCCATAAATATGGCCACAACATTAATGAATGCCAAAGCTAGTGGTGCATAGGCAATAACTATGATTAGAAAATACTAACCTTATCAAACCCTAGGCACGCTCCCAACACCAATGAGTAGCACACACATGTGCCAAAAGGCCAGAACAAAGCCAACAAAGCTAACAAAGACAATATGCCACGTGCACAACAAGCACTAGCAGTGCTAGCGGCAGCTAGCATCAACGCTAGCTCCTGTGCTACCAACGGCGCTAGCACTCTTCTTCCCTTACCTTTACGCGTCTTCACGCCCATGCTCTGTTGTGCCAACCTCATCCGCTCATGCCAGCATCATTCTTTGCTAACAAGCACCAATATTAGACCATTATGATACTGCATTGGCATAAACTCATTGATAACATTATCTTACGACAAAATCACGAGCGACTCACGAGTTTTGAGTCCATGACTCCACTAACTTCTACGAGAAATCAAAACAATTACATAGGGGATTCTTCATGGGGTTTTGTTCTGGTGGTTACAGCAACATGCAGCGTGGCAACACCCATGATGAGAAAGTTATAAAGTAGTGGTAAGGTTGAAGCAGTTGATGGAGTAATGGAGTAATGGTTTCCCGAAGATTCCAAGGAGGTTATACCGTTATCCCCACGACATCCACCTCTCCATCTCTTCACTACCTCCACTATTTACAAGGAAAACATGTGTTCCCAAAATATTATAAATTGGCTACTTAACCCATTCAGAAAACAGAACAAGCTTATCATTCTCACAAGCTCAGTTATTTCTCCAATAGTTCATTACTTCTACACACAATCACACTCATTTCCTTCAACTTTTTTTGCTTCCCTCCCCTAAGATCAACCAATTTTCTCTTCTCGTGACCGAAGTAGGACGGAACGGCTACTTTCATGGTTTAAGCTTGTCTTGTACGATTTTGATTTCCGAATCTAAAGAAAGTACTTCTACAATACATTGTTTTTCCTATGAGAAACTTTTAGGTACTAACAAAGATGAATGTACAAGAGTTAGAGAGTTAATAGAGAACTTTGCTTTGTATCCTGCCGTAGAAAACTCTGTGATTGCGTATGACAGGGTCGTGGTTTCTTGCTTTTGTGAGAGGTTTTACCCTGAAGTAGACTGCTTCCAATTCCCGTTGGAGAGATGACTATAACTCCTGATGATGCATAGAAGATTTTAGGGCTCCAGGTCGAAGAAAATACACTGGAGATAATTTCAAGTTCAAACTTCTTTGGAGTAGAATTTATGAATTGTCCAATTCCTTGTTTTACTGGGATAAAGACACGATGAAGTCCAAGTTGGTCAAGGGGGCAGTTACCTGAAGAGAGAGCTGAACCTGATAGAATTGAGGCGCTCGTATGCTAGGTCCCTATAAAAGAAAAAAGATAATGGTCTTCTCCTTGAGGTTGAAGTTCGTGATGCCAAGGATGCTTATCTGTTGTACGTGCTAGGAGCTATTATGTTTCCTTAAAGCAAAGGAAACAGGGTCAGCGCTAACTATTTGCAGCTCTTACATCCTTTGGAATATGTGAATAAGTACTCGTGGGGGACTATCGTTGTCGTACACGTGAATGAGGATCTAGAAAAAACATCTAGGGAACGAACATCTCAAATGAGCCAGAATACTAGTCTACTCCAGGTAATTGAAGTGATCATATTTGTTTGTCGGATGAATTATTATTCTTTTTCAATCTCTTATTTGATGAATATTAGTTTTATTGTTTTGATAATTGTGTATGTGTGGATTTACGAACATTTTCCTTCATTGTTCAAAGACGACGAACATGTTAAGAAGAAAGTGGGTTGGACCAGTGCTCAACCAAGAGGATTGAAATACACGTTGACTGGGGGTCAAGAGAAGTTTCATAGGAGACAATTGTTATACATGCGGCAAAGTTTGGGCAACATGACAGCCAAAGATGTAATATTTGATCCGTATGTGGGAGAAATTATTGATAGAATGCAAGATGCATCTTTTTAGATGGTCATTTGTTACCCAACCGGATTCTCAATGTATGATCCGTCGAGAGTAATGCGGCATCTTGGGTATATTCAAGATCCACGTGAGAAGGATTATAAACCAAATTTCTAACTCAAACTTAATAAATGCAAGTCCATTGTTTATAGCATTGAGGTGGTTTATGAACCTCTACCGGAAAGCTATCACTGGGATAATAAACATGCTAATTTGGTAGACATCTCTTTTTTCGGGAGCATGTGAATGGCGGTTATGAGGCAAATGGGGGTTACTTGGAACGGTACTGAAAGTTCTCCCATGGCCGTGTGATACAGATAGATACTCGTGAGCGGAGAAGCAACAAAGCATCTACTTCTTCTACTCCGACAGCGGACACCATAACTGACTTTAGCATTCTAAAGCATGTTGTAAGTATTTTTACCTTTTCTGTTCTTTTTTTCTTAAATATATACACTTATAAGTATGTTAACCTTGCTGCAATTTATTTGTTTTAGAGAGATCGAAGGGAGATTATGATCAATGGACTGAGTTTCTCGAAGAACAAGGAAGAGGCGTTGACGCCTGACCAACAAGGTCAGTACGTTGACTTGTTGAAACACATTGAAAATCTCGTTGCTTCCAAAATGTTTATTGATCTAGCAAGTGAAATTAAAATGTCTCGCAAACGTTTTACCCAAGTAATCCAAGAAGGTGTTGATACCCAAGGCAACGAGGGACAATGAAATACTGGTCGAGGTCGTGGAAGTCAAGAAACTGATGCAAAGTGAAGCCGGAGATTAGCTAGACAAGGAAGTGATCGAGTTTGTGATCGTGGTTGAGACGATGTTGTTTTTAAGACATTGCAATAATAGACTTGAACTCATGTTTCTTATGTATAATTTGATTTTACCGTACTTGACCTCATGTTTCTTTATGTTTGTACACAATTTGGTATAGTAGTTGTCATAGTGGATTGGTTTGAATGTGAATGGTTTTTTAAGACATTGTTAATTTCCCAAGTTTGAATGTGAATGTGTCGTCATGGTCAAAATTTAACTGGATGACGACTCCAAGTATAGAAATCTGGTTCAACTTATCAAGGAATGAAATCGTCATGGTCTATTGGTACCGACCATGACGACTCTAGCTCACCAAAAAATGGCAGATATGAGTCGTCATGGATTATTGTATGAACCGATGCGACCACATCATATAAAAACATCCGGGAAAAATTCACCTTTGGCAGACAGAGTCGTCATGGTCAATTGGTGTTGACCATGACGACTCCAAGCGACCAAAAAACAAAGGAAAGGTTGAGTCGTTGCGGTTTGTTGTGTGAACCGATGCGAACCTATAACACCAAAAAATCCAAGAAGTGAAGATGGGATGGTTAGGATTGTTATGATATATTTTAGCAGGTTGACGTCACCTGCTCTGACCTGGCAGTAAGTTATTTCCTGTTGTTAGGGTCGTCATGGTAAAAAATAGCAGATTGACGAATCCAACTCTGACAACTTTGATAGCTAAAGTCGTCATGGTCTGTTGGTATCGACCATGACGACCCCAACCCACCCAAAAAATAGCAGATATGAATGGTCATGGATTATTGTATGAACTGATGCAAATCTTGCATACCAAAACATCCAGAATAAAACAAAAAAAATGCTAGTTAAGGTCGTCATTGGCTGTTGGTATCGACCATGGCGACTCTATCCCACCCAAATAATGGAAAATAAGAGTCGACACTTATAGACAATAACGACCCTAATAAAAAATCTTAGAATAAATTTTATTCTAGATAAATTTTGACCATGATGATCCTATATAAATAAGAAGTTATGTAACAACATAAAACACATTGTATTCATTAAGCATTCTTCAAAATAAAAAGAGGCAAGTTCAAAGGACAATCTTCTGAAAGCGTTCTTCAACATACAATGTTCAAAATATATAAATCCTCTTAAGGATGTACGACTAATCCTCTAAATCCATCTTTGTTGGAGAATCATCCAAAGTCTCCAAATGGTCATGCCATACTCATATTGGTTAGTGCACTCCTAAGATAACTCTCCCCAACAATACTTGCTCATTGGTGGTAAAGGACACTCTTCTTTAATCTCCAGACCGATGTAATGGTTATTATTCACATGTACCATAATTATTATTCTCTTCTTTAGTGCCATCTCACACCTAGTTCTTGAGGGTACGTATGTCATAGAGCCCCAAGGGAACCCAGGGAAGAATACATAAAAAACACAAGTGAATGTGTCCGCCAAAAGTTGCTCACGGTAAGACATCCTCATCCAAAACTTAAATCCGACCTTCTTAGCCCCCTTTTGTCCTTTTACAGAAGATATCAATTCCTTGAATGTATTTTCTCTTTCTTTCCTATCTACTTCCTGGATCATCGAAATATATAGTTTCTTTTCCTCAACAAGTTTTTGTGGCCATTTCGGTTCTTGGATGATGGATTTGGGTAACGTTATCCTTACCGTCTTCATTGAAATGTCCTAATTGTTCCGTTGCAACATGGAAATCACAATTTCCATCCCCATCAACGTCGTCGGTGGATATAAGGTAATCTAGGATGGCATGAGGGAGTTGTTTTTTATACTCTTTGTACAATGTATGAGTAATACAATATGGACTTCCTTGTGAATCCATAGGGGTATGCATATTTCCCATTTTCCCTTTTATTATAACCATTTCACTTGTTGGGCTTTGTTGGCTCTTGACTACATACTCAACAACATCCATATTTTGCTAGCCTTCACTATTTGGCTTCGATGGCATCACGGCAACCTTCGGTTTCACTTCTCGGTCACTTAGGGTGGATATTTATTTCTTTGTTCAACCCCCTTTCTTGGGTGCAACAGGATTCTCACACACCTTATAGTCCGCTTTGACATACTTATGCCGTGATGGATCTCTTGTGCAGCTCTTGTTGTCATTCACCTGTTCTCTCATAGACATATTTGAGCTTGGTCTACCTTGTGATTTTTGCTTAGTTGGTTCCTCTTGTACCTGCAAAGATCGACGGATGCCCCACCATAAGTTAGCAACCAATATTTGTTTTCTCACACAATTCATTTTAGGGTAAACTTCATTCATAGAGCGATCAAGCTCCATTTCTCCAAATTGTTCATCGGATGCTCTTGTGGGCCTTAGGACTAAAGAAAGTTTCCTCTAGAACGGATCAATATCGCCAAGTGGAATGATATCCTTGTACTCACCAAGCTTATGACGATACGGAGGCCAAGCCACGTCAGTATTATACAACTACATTGCACCAAAATACATTTTTTTCTTGATTCCCTATATCTTTTAAGTTCGGACATCATATAACGAATTGCCCATGCCGACACTTGGTAATATATACCCCTCAGCAAATCAGAATCCTCAACATATGCCGTGTAAAACCCTTCTCTACTATGTTCCATTTGCATCATTATCCGGTTAAAATCATTTAAGGTGTGCTCCTGAATAGATTCATGTACTGTACGACCCTATTCAGACTCTCATTAAGGATGCTTTTTAACCGACCGTGTGATGCCTCTGCCATACTCGTAGACTCATTTTTGAAGTGCTTATATTTTTTGGTCCGTGCATACAAAAACTTTTCCTTGTATGGACGTAACCATGAATCTTGGCAATAGTCGACCACTTTCCTATGATCCTTGTTCCAATCATCAATAAACTTTTGTAATTTAGAAAAGAACTTCACCTCGATAGTAGAATGAGCCAAATCGTCACAATCATTTAGAAATTGCTTCAACTTCTCTCATTCTTCACCGTATTGTTCATTTTCTTTCCTGCTCGTTCCTTTATGGAAAGTTTACTTAAACGCTCGCCTTCCTCCTTCGAACGCTAAGCAACGGTTTTTGTCTTAGGCTTTTGGATATGACGTCTGCAATTTGAAAAGATATTGCACGGGATGTGCCACGTGCATAGAAAATATATTGTGACAACCCCTGGAGTTTTTTCACCACGTTAAATCAACCTCAATTGTTCCAACGCCCAATCATAGTCCTCTTCTTCCTTTTTTTCCATAAAGCACCAAGCCATAGTGAACGACTGCTTGTCTGAAGTATGACTGACAATGTTCAACATCGATATGTTATACTTATTGGTCTTATAGGTACATTATATCATCAAAACCTGATAAAAATACTGACCTAATGCCACCATTTTCGGATGCGCAAGAGAAATATGAGACACTTTGTTGTCCAGACCCACCTTTATTTGCATCCCGTAGTCTAGTTTGTCCGCTAACCACTGAGATTGTTGCATGATTAATCTGACATCATATTTGGTTCTTTTGAGCGTTTCTTTGGCGGTGTAAATTATAGAAAATTTACACAAGTTATCCTTATCATCCGCCTTTATCTTATTCAGGATCTTAAGAGGTCTACTTCCATTCATCTTCCGTACCGTCTCCATATCATGTGGTGTCAACCGGGAATATGCAGTGTGTCTAACCATACTTTGGGGCAACAGATGGTTATGACGACCATTGGGAAGACAGCCCAATCTCCATCGTCCACCTTCAAATTTCCTATTAAATCTAATCTTAAACGTACACTGACACTTTTTTGTATTTGATTTGTAGACCCTTATCGTCTTCTTCTAGTATTTATAACCCTTTGCTTTGTGGCTTACACGCTTGCGTCCTCTCTCGCAAATCATCTCAAACTTTATAGCCGTGACTTGGTTCTTTTGAACTAACATGCACATTTTCTCTTTGGCCTTGGAGATAACCTATTCCTTTGCCTCCACCTTAATTTTCCATGTCTACATTGCGCAAATTTGATTTTATGAGAAGTATCCTTATATTGACGAGAATACTAATCAAATTATTTGAGAACATATATCAATTCAAAGGGTAGATCATATACCATGTCAGTCATATAGTGGTGGGAACTATCCTGCCCAATATGAGAAACTGGTTCAGGTTTATCGCTTAGTTGTTCAACCACCTACAAAGAAAGAAAGCAAATGTAAGCAAATACTACGAGGGAAGTCGTCATGGTATCTAACTATCGACCATGACGACCTGTCTAGAGTTGTCATATTAGTTTTTAGCAGGTTGATGACTCTAATTACATGATAATTCATGGTATTTTTTCAGATCATAGAGGTTGTCATGGTAAAACATCAAGACATTGACGACCCTAGAAGCATTTATTGTTTATTTTTTCCTTATAAGCAATACAATTAGGACTATCAACGGCTAGTTATTTGAAAAAACTAGTCGTTGGGTTCTTGAAATGTATAAAAGGACCCTTCACTAATATCATCCTCACTTAAACCATATATTTTAACTATCAAATTCATTCTACTAGCTTTTTAATCCAAGAAAAAATAGAAAAACCATGACCTCTACTCCCGACACTGAAAATGAAGACATGACAATAGTTAGAGCATGGGTGACTTGGACAACCCATGAAGAAAAGCTTAAGGAAATGGAGCTTATATCCGCCAACAATATCTTGGATCCAAACTCGGATTTCTGGTGGGGACATATATTTATTATTTTCATGGCGTTAGACGGAAATCGTAATAGTAGATCACTTAACAACATTAAGAATAGATTCTAATAACTCTTCAATGAATGTGAAGCTTTTAAAGAGGAAATGAAAGCCGTAAAGGAAGCCCATCCCACAGAGCCTTGTGCGTTAAGAGTAAATATATCAATAATGATTTCATCCAAAATAGTTTTGAGTAATACTAACTTAAATTGGTTGGTTTTTTCAGTGGGCGATGGCTCACGCCGGATATGAGGTTGTCCAAGGCAAAAAGTTTGAGCATGATGATTGTTATCGCATCTTGGAAAACAATATCTACGATTTTACCCTATATGAATAAGTGTTTAAGGGCAATGTTATGATCTATGCTATTTATTTTTCTTCAAATGTTATGCTATGAAAGATGTATTCATTTTCGTTTCAATAAAATTCTGATGAAAGATGTATTCATTTTCAATGAAATTGTTTTACAAAAGCAAAAATAAAAAAAATCCCAAATCGAGTCGTCAAGGTTATGCATATCGACATTGACGATATCATACTAAACTTGGTTAGAATCATTGTGATGTATGGTATGAACCGATGGACCCTAATATATTTTTCATTCATAAATTTTTTGGTTCAACAGTTGTCACTGTATACACATATTACAGTGACGACCCTTAATTAGCAAATTTGCAGGTAAGGTTCGTCATTGTCATAAGTTGGAGCATGACGATTTTTCATAGAATGATAAAGTTGCAGGCAAGGGTCGTCAATGTTGGAATGTAAGACCATGACGACATATGAAGAATTGTCATGGTAGTAACATGACGAACATGCCGACCCTTATGTTGTGACTTTGCTTTACCACTATGATTCGACAATTTTAACGAAAAATTCGACCATTCGTAAGCTATTAGTAGTTTACCTGAGTGTTTTGAGCTATGGGTTCTTCACTTTGAGTTTTGGTTTTTTCATTTTGAGCTTGAGGTTTTTCATTTTCACCCTCATTTTCGGCTTCATATACCAATCGATCAACATTATATATTCAATCTAACTGCGAATCTAAGTTAAGATCAACACAATCATCCTTGTTATTTGAAACTTCTCCAACATATGTTTCCACTAGAATCACTTATTTCTTAAAATCCTAGTCTTACACTTTTTTCCCTCCAAAACCTCGAAAGACCCCTCTTTCTCTCTACTCATAAAAGCAAAGAAAAATTTCTAACTATTATCTATAAAACTAACCTAATTTAATCAATTAACTGAGCTAATTCATTATGACTAATTAAATGAAAACAATTTAATCATTAAAATATATGAATAAGAGGAAGGGAATATTACCGTTGGATAATTTTATTTTATTCTTTCCTATAAACCCCTATTAATTTTTTAAATTCCAATGAAATCAGGCTTATTAATTTTTTTATAATGTAGGTAGTAAATATCAATGCCTGAAATCTAGGAGGCGAACGCTCTTACCCTTTCGTAATACAGTAAAACCTCTATAAATTAATACTCGATAAATTAATAACCTCGATAAAATTAATAATTTGTCCAGTCCCAACTTGGGACCAGTATAAAATTGGACCCCAATCGAAAAAATAATAAGATAATAACTTTTTTGAAATCCCAGTGTATATATATTGGTCCCAATGAAACTATAAATTAATAATTACTAAAAGATTCTAAATTCTAAGATTGTCTAGTAAAAAATGAATCTATAGTCATTTATTTTTTGTTGAACTTCAAATCTATATTGAGTTCATCTTTAAATCTCCTCATTACACTTAAGAGTTGGGGCATTGTCTTCTCGTATTGCAACAAAAAGTTGTGAAGAGTTGTTGCCCCTTGCAATGCTTCTTTCCGAGTGACCGGTTCCAAAGCTATTGAATCATCCTCAACTTCGTCATCGACCGGATTTTGAATGGTATCCGCTATAATTTCTTCAATGCTTTGAACCTCGTAACATTCATTATTTTCACCAGGATAATCTAGCAAGTGATTCACATCCATTTTGTGCCGATAATGCATACCTGTAATCAAGTTTTCAAGCTCACGAATGTCTTCCCCAGAATTTTACATCTTTTAAATCACTTGAGCCGGTTGGATTCGCCGAACGAATTTTACAGTGTCGAAAGCAATTTGCTATGGCCTCTTGTTGCATATTTCTCCGAGCTGAGACGGCCAAATTGATAGCATCTAAAACATTAATCTTTTCCGGAGAAGAAATGTCCAACTCATAACCTTCCAAAATCTTACGGTAAAACCTTTTACGGTAGTACATTTTAAAGGCTCTAATTATCCCAGCATCACATGGTTGAATTTTTGAAGTCATGTTTGGCGGTAGAAAAAACAACTCAATGTTTTGCAACCCTTGGATATTATTTGAATGGGCTGGACAATTATCCACTACCAAGAGAATTTTTCGATCGTGCATTTTTTCATCCAGCCAACGAACATATTCTTCGAAAAGCAACCCAGTCATCCATGCTCTTTTGTTGGCACGGTATTCACAATCTAGGCTATTCATGTTGATATTCTTAAAACAACATGGCTTTGCATACTTACCAATGATCCATAGAGGAATTTTTTTCGAGCCATCCTCATTGCAACAAATAACAATTGTAAGTCTTTCCTTGTCCTGTTTCCTACCTTCAAGTTGTCTTGTTGCAAGTGAATGGTCATCTTGTAACCTGTAAAACAAACCAGTTTCATCCATATTAAAAACATCTTTCATAGGAAATTGATCAATTTTTTCCCTTATAGACTCCAATTTCTTCTCCATGTCATGTGTGTCGACTGAGCCACTTTCTCCGAAACGGCGATATGATTTGATACCATGCCTTAACTTAAATTTCTCAAGCCATCCTTGTGAAAGTTTATGCTCTGAAGAATCCTGTGGATACAAAAGCTTCAGCGCCTCAACCACCTTCTCTATGATTATCTCTCCTGTTATATTCACACGCTCTTGATGTTGGAGAAACCATTCATAAACAACTTTCTCCATGTCCGGGTACATGACTGGTTTGTGACGCTTGGAAGATCCACCTTTGTCAAAGTCAGCTGATAGGAACTCTGATGATCGCTTGAGAGTGTTTGATGTTGTTCCTTGACTAACTTTCAAATTGAAAGTTTTGTCAACCCACTGCACCAAATCTTGTTGAGTGCATCCTTGGTGATCTCTCTTATACTCGCATAACAATTTTCGTTGTTGATCGGTCATTGTTGATTTTTGAACACCTTTTAGTTTAGGAGCTATAGTTGATGTGATTTTAAAAAATTTCAATGGACATTTTATAGTGATCAATTTCTAACCATGTTTAATGTACTGCGTTGGTACCATGGACTAACTTTTTGGTACCATGAACTAACTTTTTACTTATTCAAAAACAATGAACTTGACAAATTCAATTAATTTGTGAATGTACATTCATAAAATGTGCCTTAAAACTTGTTTTTGTAATTTATTTTTCATCTCTAACTAATATACATTGTAACTAGTACATTGAACTTGGAAATTTAAAGGTAATACGATAAACCTCTTTAAATTAATAAATTATTAATTTATCGATATAATAATATCTCGTTAAATTAATAAAATATCACAGTCCCAACATTATTAATTTATAGAGGTTTTACTGTAGCTCTTTCTCTTCGATAAATAAAAAAAAAAGTCTTGCACAGTCAAAATAGTAGTCGTTGTGTTGCTTTCAACGTAATAATTTCTTGATTCAGCATCCAGATTCCAGACGTGGCATAATCTTTATCTAGACGGCATGATTAATCGTTTCTCTGAGTCTCTCCACCTACTATAAAAAACGTATCACTAATATATGTTAACATCTGTTTTAGAGCATACATCACAAAAACACCGAATCATTTTAAGTTTTTAACATACCAATGTCAAATCAAAAGTTAGGTTGTTAGCCTACTCTAGGTCACTCCTACTGTCGTTATCTTGCATACGACAACATATAATTAGATTTTACATTTAAATACAAACTCTCAGTTTATAGTACACGTCACCATCTCTTTGTACACGTGTAAATATGTAAGACCTTGATAGAGTAAAATATGGAATGTATGTATAATGCATCAATAAATATGTTCCTTTCTTAAGTTCTTCTTCCTTCTCTGTCATGTTCAGTTGTCACGGACAAACACTCAGCACCAGCTAAGAAGAAGCTCTCTCTCTCTCTCTCTCTCTCTGTGTTTTTCTCTACGTAGAATAGTTAGATTGATAGAATAGAATGGGTTCATCATCAACAGCAACAGAGATTAGTAATAATAGTTATGATTATTCATTTAAGATCTTGTTAGTTGGTGATTCTGGTGTTGGCAAGAGTAGTATTCTTGTTAGTTTCATCTCTAACACTACTGAAGATCTTTCACCTACTATTGGTATGTACTAATTTTTGTATGTTTCTATTAATTTAATTTTTTTTGGCAATAAGTAAATTACTTGATTTTTTTGATTTTGTTTCCTCATGCATGTAATTTAATGTGTAGTGTAAATTGGTACATTCCGACTCAGCCTGTGTGATTTAATATTTTTGTTTGATTAGTAAAAGGTGCCTATGATTTTAGGTGACTTGAAATGTGGAATTTCTTGGTTTTGAACCGGTGGGGGGAGACATTTACGCTTTGAAGGGGTTTAGGTTACCGTAGTTTGTTGAGATCAATTCTTGAATGTTTACTTTAGTATATGATATATTGAGTTCTTGCACTTCTATCAATCATGTTCAGGAGTTGATTTTAAAATCAAGATGTTCACAGTTGGTGGGAAGAAGCTTAAGCTAACAATTTGGGATACAGGTGTGTTCTTGTGAATGTATCCTTTTGTACACCTTAGTCTGCTCATATTTGTTGGAATATATACAGGGAAGTAGATTGGATTAGTGGTTTTGGTGAACTTACTACTATGTTTTGGTTGTAGCTGGACAGGAGAGATTCAGGACAGTAACAAGCTCTTACTATAGAGGCGTTCAAGGAGTCATTCTTGGTAAGCCGTTGCAAATACAATTCTTGGTTTTTCCTCTAGTCTTGTATTAGAAAATCAGAAGTTTTCATATAGCTTACTTGAAAGAAACCATAGTATCAAACATATGATGGCTGCAATGTTGAACTTAAATCCTCAAATATTCATCTATCTGCTAAAAAAATTTAAGCATCTGTGTCCCATCTAAACTTGGGGCTGATGAGGCATATCACTATTAGTGATTGGAAGCATTGTGTCAAGCAAGTATTGTGTACATAAATTATCTGGTTCGGAGAACCTTTCTTCCTTATTCATGTCATTTGAGTAATTGCAGCTGAATGTTTATCTGCGACCTTTATTGTATTTCTGGTGTAGTAATTGTTCATTTTGTGGAAGGGGTCACTTATATTAAATATTTCTTTTGGTTCAATTAGTCTATGATGTGACAAAGCGGGAAACATTTACAAACTTGTCAGACTCATGGGCGAAGGATGTGCAGTTATATTGCACTAATCCAGCTTGTGTCAAAATGCTCGTCGGGAATCAGGTTGATAGGGTATGTACCTACTCTTTCAATAAGTCTAATATTCGTAAGTTTTGTTGGGTGGTCGCTGCAATTAGTGACGTGGTTGGCTGTTCTGGAATAGAGATTTGGTTGCCTTGTTTGTTTGATCGACAAAGACAACAAACTGATAATTGATTAGTGCAGACTTTATTGTTTCATTTGGCCCTTTCCTTACTGCTAGATCAATTAATGTGATATATATATACTGCTAACTCTGAAATCTTTGACAATTAAAAAATTATAATTTCATGAGCTATTTCAGTTCTAGAAGTTTGAAAAGTTAAAAATCTGGAAGGTTACTTTGTTTTGGTTTTGGTTTTGGTTTTCATGACTCGTGGAGGGGTGTATGTTCTCTGCTGCATTCCTTCATTGCTTCCTAAGACATTTTTGTTATTATGGAGCAAATGAACTTCCTATAATGTGAATTCTCTTCCTGTTACATACATGATGTAGTCTACCTGCGATACTCACACAATTTCTCTTAAGAGTTCCACTCTAGAAGCATGGAAATACCCATATTAACAACATATTTCTCAGGAAAGTGAAAGAGCTGTAACTATAGAAGAGGGCTTTGCCCTTGCACAAGAAATGGGATGCTTATTTCTCGAGTGTAGCGCAAAAACTCAACGAAACGTTCAACAGTGCTTCGGGGAACTTGCTCTGAAGGTACATATTTTGATTAAAAGGCATGATTTCTTATGACTTGTCTTCTTATGAGTATATTGACTATATTGCTATAAAAAAATATTCTTCTTAGTATTTACTTCGTCAAGGTAGCCTTTTTATATCCATTTTATTATGTGTTACCCCAGAATTTATCTGTTAAGGTATATATTCGTTTCCAACATTCAGAATATGTATTTGCCAACCCAGTATATTAGGGAGAAAATGGTGCAACATAAAGTCAGGTCAATAACTGTCTACAAAAGCGGAATTGATATTGGTTAAGGTCATCATCTCTTTGGGTGACAAGTCCCGTTTGTATTTCAACCGTAATTCTTGGTCAGTTCCACTATGTCCAAATCTGCAAATTGGTATAGCTTAATGAGAGGCACCGATTAGCAGGTGATTCCTGTAGTTGTGCACACTCGACCTATTTATGTTCGGCTAGTACGTTAAAACCAGATTTAGGGAGATAGTAGCTGTTGGACTAGGTAACTTATTTTTCCTATCTGTTTGGAGATGATATAACTGGAAACTCCTGGGGAACAACCATTGAAAAGTTAACAAAGCTGGTGGTTATGACATGTAAAGGGAAGAGATAACTATCAGCGAGTTTTTTCACCACCATGAACAAGAGATAAGCAACACTGAACTTAATTGGGACTTGCTAGTAAACAGATGGAAGTTTTTAAGTTTCTTATTTAATAGTTTCGAATTTCGACATATATAATCTATGCTGTTATTACATTCAACCACCTTGTGTGTTGGTTTTTTTAATTCATGGTTTTTTGCATATAATCTACGCAGTACTAACATCTAACCATCGTTTTCTATAGATATTGGAAGTTCCTAGTTTGTTGGAAGAAGGATCTACTGTAGTGAAGAGGAACATTTTGAAACATAAACAAGAAAGCCAGGCACATCCAAGAGGACGTTGTTGCGCTTGAAGAGTTGAGGTTCTCTATTAACAGGAGCACTGGTAAACACAGAAAAGCATGATCGATATGTAAATCATATTGTGTTGTCCCATGCTAGATTGTCGGTATGAATACGTACAGTTCCTATAGAAATGAGTTTTTCCCTTAAAGCAGCAGCTTGAACTTTATGTAAATGATGTTTTGCTTTTTTGTTAAATCCGATTGTTGTTTCTCTATTTTCTGTACCCCCCAAAAAAATCCAGGGTGGTGTGGTAGCTGGTGAACGACAGAGGGATTAGAGTTTTCTCCCAATTTGTCTTTTGTTCACCTGTTATTATCAATTAAAAAGCGAGTCTCCTGTAAATGAAAAATCAAAGTTTGTTTATTCCTTGATTGTCTCAGTTTCCTGTACTTTTTGGTCTTTTTAGGCCAGCTAGAAACCACCAAGATTTCTTCAACCCGGACTTAACAAAGCTCTCATTGAGCATAACACAAGAAAATAATCAAAATCCTATAACAAATGAACACTTTAGCTCATGTCATTTTTTTTTATCGGACTTAAGGAAAACATGATTATTAATTTTAAAGAAAATATTAACAAACCTTAGTTACCAGCAAGGATTTGTTGACAAAAAAACAACATAAAAACAATAAAAAACATCCTTTATTCTGGGATAAAAATATAAAAAACCCACATTTTATGGGATAGATGGAGTACTACATATAAAATCCCTCCCTGATTCGTTCGGAACCAATGTGACAGATGGAGTACTGCATATGAAACCCGTCCCTAATTCGTCTAGAACTCACAATAGGGATTGAGCTAACATACAAGGCTACCAATCCATTGTTCCATTGACGTACACGGTTGTGCTGACATTTCTTTCCTCGGTAACCAAAAGATCCGAAATCTTTCCAAAGTGAAAAATAGCTATTAACATTAATATATGGATAACGATTTTTAAGTTTACTTCAAGATAATTTTATTTCATCTTATTTCAG
Organism: Papaver californicum; assembly: GCA_023531435.1. Lineage (NCBI taxonomy): Eukaryota > Viridiplantae > Streptophyta > Magnoliopsida > Ranunculales > Papaveraceae > Papaver > Papaver californicum. Next base: position 6,350,317 of record JAJJMC010031261.1, on the reverse strand, counting down.
CATTTTCGGACGGATCCTCTAGATTTTTCATATGTGGATGCTAAACAAAGACACCCTTTGCTAGTTTGTTATTAAATTTTACTTGATTTTGGGAAGTCCCGCCAAAGTATCCCTAACCGTATAACTCAGAAAGAAAATAGTAAGACAGTTGTCTAAAGTTTATTAGTAGGATTTTATTTGGTTAACATTTTTCAAGAGTAAAGATATGTAAATGAAATATTTGAAAAGATTTTTCAAGATAAAATTAATGATTAAGATATCTCACATCCTTCAGGAGATCCAAGTCGAGGATCAGGAAAAGATGTGGGAATAACTAACATGCCAATTCATATCCAAATTGTACACCAATTGACAGTTGGAGAGTATTTTTACAAAAATGAAAGTGAATATTATTAGAGCATCGCTCGGTCAAACTCACAAGTTTTGGTACGTCAAGCTTGTTGTTAATATTAGATGAACAAAACTATATCTTAATTTTATAGTCTAGTAAAATCAGTCTCAGACTAGGATTAAAGCATGGTAGTTCAGGATCACAACTCACAGAATAACCCTTGAAGATTGAAGACTGAAGACAACGAAGATATAAGCGAGAACTTCACCAACAAAGGTATGTGAAGATTGACTATCTTATTTACTAATTATTTCTACCATTTTATCTTCTAAGACAACGTTGCATGCCTTTAGTATATGATGAATTACAAATAAGAAGTTTTGAGTTCAAACTTGTATTTGATTTAATCTAAATATGAATTTAAGCATTGGATGTTTATAGGTTATCGCTTTTGAGGTTGAGGACAATTTATTGTTCAAAAAACTATGTCTGGGAAATATAAACCTAAAAACAACAAGTTGTAATATTGTTCCCGAACTGATTTTAGTTCACAAACTATACAAAAACTTGATGTTCATGAATTCCAAAGTGCACAAGAGTTCACGAACTTGTTTTATTGGCTTGCGATCTATGCAATTTCAAGGTGTTACTGGACACTTTGTAAATTTGTTATTGTATTCACGAACGGATTTTATTGGTTCACGAACTATGCAATTTTAAGGTGTTACTGGACACTTTGTAAATTTGCTCTTGTGTTAACGAACTGATGTTTTTTCGCGAACTATTGGGTATGTTCCTGGAACCCTTTTCAAAATAGCTCTTGTTCAATAACTGATTTATGACTTGGCGAACTAGGCACTTTTGAATATGTTCCTGGACACTCAAAACATCTCATGTACACAAAATGATTTTCTTAGTTTGTGAACTAGTATGTTTTTGGATGTTCCCGAACTTTAACCTTGCTTGATAGTTCACGATAACTATCGGATATTGTTGTGGGATAATTTTATGCACGGTTCTTTAACGACAAATACGTTTGTGCACATTTTTCTTCATAAATCAAGGCAAACTTCAAGTATGCTTACTTGATTTTATTTGTTTGAATCAATCTATATTGAGAATTTAAGTTTGCTTGGGATCAAAGTAATTCGTCAACATGAAAACTAGTTCACGAACTGGCTTTGTCCCCAAGTAAATAATTGCTTGAACTTTATTCAATCTAGCCTAATTTATCATTATAATAGAGGACTCTTTGTAACTTAGAATCTTAATTCTGGCACGATGTGTCCTAGTTATGGATAGAGTCATTCTCTAGAGATCTAGGTTTCTTTATAAAATTGTACCTAGTTATGACTTTTGAAGTTTTCATTAAGGGATTCGTGAAGCCCGGTAAGACTATCTTTTATCTGATAGATCTTGATATCCAGAATCTTAACTTGGGATCGTAGTTTTTATCTATTCTAAAGGTCCATCTCTTCTGCTATACGGCCATTGAAGAACTACTGGTTGAGGAATAAGATTGATTGAAACTACAAGGAATTCTTATTATCTGACCTTGTAGTTTTATAAGATTACGATTTAAGCTTGACTTAGATAAATATTGTGAGGTAAAATCAATTAGGTATCTCTATAAAACTATCCAGAGGTTAAACCCTAATTGTTGAGAATTTCTTTGATAACTTTTTTTTTCTTTGGAGTTTCTCGAAGCAAAGATTTATACCGTAATTATTGAGAATTACTTAATGGTCATGACCTTGGTGAACCATAAACATCTTTGTGTTCATATTTGTATATTTTCTTTCGGTCAATGTCTACTAAATGATGTAGAAAAAAAGAAATATAGATCATATCGCATACATAGAAGATACAAATTATTTAAAGACCTTGGTGATTTAGAACTCCATCGAGAGATAAAATAACCTTTGTTTTTGCTTGGAAACCCCATAAAATTTGAGCTTCATTACATCTTACAGGTGCATGAGCATCAGACGTTGGATTTAACTCTAAGACTTCATGCATCTAAGTAAGTATCACATACACTTCCACACAAAAAAAATATTCATATGCATTTTTAATAAATAAATGACCCAAGATCAAATTTGTAAATAAATGAGTTTCAAGCTTCTCTAAAAGACCGTTTCCAAATACTATTAGCAGTTTAACAACAACAACAACAAAGATTAAGATATAATATCATCATGAAAAACCCAATTGAATCTATCATTCATTACATCTTTTAAAACAATCCAAAAATTAGGTTAATGGTTGTCAAATTACACATTTATTAGTCTGCATCAAGTCACAACACAACAAGAAAAAGATAATTGTGAGGACCCATAAACAGGTCAACACCACTAGATCAGTCGAAAGACTAATTAGTCACTAATGGCTTAACTGCTTAAGTCAATAAATATGAACATTAATTAATGATAATTAATTAATGATAATTAATTAAATAATAATTTGATTATAAAACTTATATCATTAGATAGATCTTGAAAAGTAATACGAAATGAACTACTTGAACGCATCATTCGGATACCAGATGAACAAGAAATCATCTAATTTGTATTAGAAGGGAAAATAGTCGTTTTGTAAATAAAAACTATTAGAGAAACCAAACAATTGCTTACGGCGCCCTGTTATAAAACATAAATCAATCCTTCATGGTTGCCCATATCCACTTCATTGGGTGCCTGATGAGTTCTCTTAGGTTTTATCCAAACCAAATCGAGAGAGACATTCATTCTCTGTTTCCTCTCTTTTTCTTTTTCTTTTTCTTCTTCGCTTCTCTTTCTCTCCTTCTGTTCTTCACCTCTGAAAATTTCCTGAGATGACTTTGAGGTTATGAGATCAAATAAACTTAGGATAAAGGTTAAGGAGGTAATGTTAGCGGTGGTATTGATGTTGATTTTGCGAGAGAAGAAGCATAAATGTTGAATTGAAGAGAAAGTAAATTAGGGTTTTCAGCGAGTTGAAGATTGATCATGAAATTGATCAATTGAAGATGGGGTTTAAGTTTATAATACGAAGAAGAAGATAGTAATAGTAAATTAAAGATTCAATTTCAGAGAAGAAGGTGATTAAGAAGAAAGTTTAAAAATTGGGGTTTTGATTTAAATTGAAGTTTATATGAAATTGAGAAATGAATTAAACTGTCGATATATGAAGATTAAAGGGGTTGTGATTTAATTGAATCTATGGAATCATTGATTGAAGAATTGAACAGTTAGGGTTTTGGAAGAAAAAGAATTAGAAGATGAAATTGATGATCTAATAGAAAGATTAGTATTGGGTTAATTGAATGGGTTAAGTATGAATTGAAGAGAAAGTTTGGAGAGTTGAATAATCAGTGAGTTAGGGTTTGAAGTTGAGAAGTTGAAATTGTTAATGATTTCTAAATTGAGTCAAGCAAAGATGACTTTGAGTTCGATTGATTCTGTGGAACTCCATAAGGTAATTGTTGACCTTAGTTAACTTTGTGAAATTTCTTAATTTCATTCTGAGTTGTGATTGTTAATGAATTTAGAGATTTTGTATAAGTATACGTGAAACTATGATATTGAATTGAGTTGCAACTGTCAAGATTAACTAGTAGAAATTCGGGGTTGATGTGTATGAATGAATGGTGGTCTTAGTTAGACTTGTAACTGCAGAAATTGAAGTAGAATTGGTAATGAATGAGACTGATGGTATAATTGATTAAGAAGAAGAAGATATTGTATAAAAGAGAACTGGTGATATTGAAAATAGAATTGCAGGTGATTGTGATTCATTGGTTCAAGGATTGAAGTAATGTTGGAGCTGAATCCCTGGCCTGTACATTGACAATGGCCTGAACAATGAATTTGGCTAAGTTTCATTCAGCCTAGTTGGTCGAATCTGATGCTCTGGAACTCAGTCAGTCTAGTCAGATGGCTAACTCGTCTAACTCAGTTTGAATCTGGTTTACTCAGCTAACTCGATTGACTCACTGATCAACTCAGTGAATTGGACCTGAACTTGACATGGGTTTAGTCCTATTGGACTTAACCATTAAACTAATTTGGGCCTTGACCTGGACTTGGACTTTGGACTTTGGCTGTTGACTTTTAAGGGGTCAATTAATTTGGAACACTTTCTGGCCACCTTTCTGGCCAATTCCCGGACATTTTCCTAATTCTCCAATGATTAATAGATATAGAACTATCATTGAAAATTAGATAGAGAAAAAGATATTAGAAATACTAAAGAGGATCTAGAAATAGAATAAAGGATGTTGATTAGATTTTTATGTATCATTGTCATGTTAATCCAGATGGTAATTACATCTTGAATAGTACTATGGACTTATAGGTGAGAATTTTTGAAGTAGGAGTGATTGGCATCAAAAGAGGTGTGAATTTTTATAACCTTCTTATGGTCATTAAGTTGCTTTTTATCTACGAGCATGATGTATCTGTACTATCTGCGTGCATGTGTTTTGTATATTTTGATGTGTGTAATATGCATTGTATGATTTCTCTGCAAGGAGTGGCTGTGGTTTCCCCACGGCTTCTTGCTAAGTTGAGTAGGGTGGTAATTCATCCGTTTCGATATTATTAGTAGGGCGGTAATTCATCCGTTCCGATACTATTAATATGACGATTATTCATCAGTTTCGATATTATATATACTAATAATATAGTATGGCGGTAATTCATTCGTTTCGATATTACTCAGTAGGACGATAATTCATCCATTTCGATGTTATATATACTATGCTATTTGGGGGAATCACTCGTATGCATATTGTACACATTTGTCTAACTATCTGATCTTGATGGTAATATCCAGAATCATGGCTTGTATGGACATTTCATGTTGATGGTGTTATTATTATTGATTGGGGTTGCCCTAACGTCGTTCTCTCCATTGAGTAGGGCAAAGTTAGGGTAACACTCTGTTTTTTAAATGCATAGATTGTTTGAAAGCGTTAATTTACTATTTCTTTAAATTGTTGTATTTTCAGAACTGTGAAGCATGTTAGTGATTACTTGAAAGTTATATGTTTCCACTAAGCACTCTTCGGGATGATGTGCTCACTCATTTTCACTTCAGTTTCACTTATCAGAAGAAATAATATACGTGAAAATATCCGTTTCATAGTTTAAAACTTTAAAAAATTAAAGATATTTATATATATATTATTTAATTTCTGTAAAACGACATTAAATATATTTATATCACTCGAAAGATCTTTATTTATAAATATGAGTCTTAATTTATAAAATAATTAAGTATTTTATTAGTTTAGATTTTCTTAATATATCATTATTAAATTATTAATCCTCTAATTAATTAGTACTTAGATTTCGGATCATCACAATAATGATCATGAATTTTATTAAGTTAGACAGATAATGAATCTGTAAATAGGCGGACTGTCTTCAGATAATATCTCCTTAATAAACCCTTTTGTTATCATCGAAATTTCCTATGAGAAAACATGCCACCAGCTAGTACTTGGTTTGCTCAGCGCTTTTAAACTTGTCATTGTTGATAAGCTTCTTGAAAGCAAAAATAAAATAAATTAGAATGTGTTACGTATATAGACAATTATGGAGCGACAAAGTGAGTGTTAAGGAGTATTACCTGAAGAAGATCACTAATGTTTACCAGTACAACTCCAAAAATGGGCTTGACAGTAAACCAAAGATTCTGATGAAGAAATGTAGTCCACCAATATGATCTTGTAGAAGAACAACAAAGAAACATGGGTCGGAATGTTTACTCACACCTAAAGTTAGTTCTGGTTCAGGACACGCTGGGAAGATGAGTTAAATATCTTTTGGATTATGTTAATGGATGGACTTATAGATAAAGAAGAATGTTGGGAGAGGGTACTAACGATCTAAATCATACCCACTTAGGTCTTCAAAATCTAAAAATTGGAAAACAAACCTTACCTGACCCTTCGAACCGATCACAACTGGCTATTGCAATCTGCCATTCACCAAAAGAAAATACTGTTTAGCTTGACATTCATTACATAAAAGACACTTCAAAAGGAAAAGCTAGTTCAAAGAAAGATACACCAATGCTGTCAACTGTTACTGATATGAAAATCTTATCAAATATTGGCTCCGCCATAATAAGGTTGAATTGTCCGTGGCTCATATAAACAACTCTTTTCATTCTTTTTCACATGGTTCATAATCAACTCAACTTAGAGCTCAAATTCACGAAGTTTAGCTCTTCAGGTTGAATACTCAAATGGTACAATGTCGATGTCTTATACTTGGTTAAGGTAGTCTTACTTCTATGATTTGAGTTCTCTCACAACACCGTTCACAACACAAAACAAAGTTATCAAAAAAAAAATTCATACCCAATATAGAACAAATGATTTATTTTACAATACGAAAAACAACAGTTAAAAATGAATCAAATACCCAAGTTCGAGCTTCAATAAACACATGAAACGCAGTTTGCCAGTTTATAGCAAATTCAAACATTTTTTTTCTCTGGAAACTTACAGCAAAACACTTGCATCCAAGAATTCTGTGATCATAACCATGACATAAAACATCTATAGAGAAAAAAAGAACACTTACATCGTTGTTCAAGGTGTTATGTCATCACATGCAATACATCACAATTTCATTAGCTATCATGTAACAGCTACGGTACCTAGTTCCACAACCGAAGCTAATATTAGATGTTCTAAACATATGGAGTCAGGAGTGTACCTTGCCGTGTTTGGATGCATGGGCATTGCTTCAGTCTTAAATGATCGAAGAAAATCAAATCTTATTGAACTACAATTGATTTATGTACATCCTATGGTTAATCTTTGAAATCCTCGAAACATAAGGTACAAAATACACGATAAAGAACTTAAAAGCAAGTAAGCCTGTTCAGAAATTCATAACTTTGAAACAAAATTCATTTGTTCACCAATTTAAAAGCAAAAATCTGCAGTACAGGTCCTGTATCAAACTGTGCCCTCAAATATCAGTAAACATAATTGATTATGCACTATATTTATGCGAAAAGAGATAATGAGATTCTTACAAAAAGAATCCTATACTTAAAAAAACTAAACTACAAAGATTATGCGTATTTGTGAAGATGGTCTGAATTACGTAAAATTGGAGTTAAGTTTATTCACCTTGATAGTGCAACCTTTGTCACCATTGTCGTTGACATACTGAACCTGAAAAACAGAAATGTGACTGACAGACACACAATTCTGGGGCTTGAGGAACAATTTTTTTAAAAACAACTAATAAGGTACCTGGGGTTTGAATTTCCTATCCACCTTTTGCATATATTTGCACCACTGATAACCATCGTCAATTGTATATCTACTTCACACTCTGTTTGGACAACAACATTTGGTTCACAAATATTTGATTACGATATATCAATTCTCTTTCTTCTTGTAGTAAGCAAATTAGCTCTGTAACTGAGCAACAAATTTAATGCCCATGTGCAAGTGACAAATGGACAGCAAAGACAAAAGAAAACCAAATTTGATCTAATAAAGTAGAAGGTTTTGTCAACGATATTTGCTGAATGAATAATACGAATGTCAGATTGTCAAACGTTTGCAGACATTGTTTGAGTAAAATGTTATCTGAAATAACCTTTCAAAATGATAAACTCAAGGCAATGAGTATATAAACTTATTTGAAATGAAAAATACTAAAAGAGTCATACCTGTTATGTGAGAACCCAAACTTCCAACTTTTTTGAAGCAGTGAGTAATTTTAAAAAAAAAACCTAGATTATTATAAATTGAAGAAGAATTGGTAATTAGAGACGATACGAAAATCAAACTTGAATAAGAATTGGTAATTAGAGAACTTGTAACTGATGAAACCCAAATTTTCTGCATTTTCTATCTACAAAATTGAGAAACCCTACGATTAAAAAGAACGAAAATCAAATTAAAATTTATAAAAAAACATCAAAGCAATCTCAGACAAATCGGTGTCTAAATCAACCAACATAAGAGTGAAAAATGCCTCAGACAATGGAATCCAAAATCTCCCAGCTTAGTCTCTCTGTACTCATCATCTTAAGAAGAACCTTATTCTGAAATTTTCGGTGAGTAACCTTTTCCTGATGCTGTGTTTTCGTATGTTCATTAATGAAAGGAAGTCGAAACACTTTTTTTTTTTTTGTAAGCTTACATAGGGGCTCCTATGTCAAGACGAAATAAAGATGCCTCCCCATGTAAAAACGAAATAGATATTTTAAATAAAATTTAAAAACGATATCTTTAAAATGGTTAAAATATCCCTGTTTAATTAATATTAACAAAATTAATTAGCTAATGGATTAGGCTAATCATAATTAATCTAAAATAATTTTATACTTAGTCAAATCAAATCAAATCAATTTTTTTTTTATTTTTGGTTTGGTGGGAAGAAAACTTAGAAGAAATATAAGAGAATTTTGTAGGGTTTTTTTAAAAAACCCTAGTTTTGATTCAATCAACCAGAGTAGTGAGGTATATCTCTAACTTAAACTCTTGGTCTTTTAATGGTTCAAATTTGATGAAATTACGTAAAAAAGGATGATTTTTTTTGTATTCAGAGAATTTTACAGTTGGTTTTCATGTCGAACCCAACCGTAAACACCATTTACGGTTAGGTGTTCTTCCCAACCCAACCGTAACCGTAATTTCATGGATGAACACCAAATCGTAACAGTTTTACGGTTGGGTTTTAGCATCGGACCCAACTGTAACTAACAATTACGGTTAGGTGTTCATCCTAGAACCCAACCGTAACTAACAAACACTCGTAACAGTTTTACGGTTAGGTTTTAGCATAGGACCCAACCGTAATTAATCTTCAAACCCAACCGTAAAATTAGATGAATAGATTTGAAGATTTTTTCATTTCTATCTTGTAGAGAATTGAAAGACGAAGTCAACCCAAAAAAATGAGGTCAATCAGACATCATATGAGGGAGTTATGATCAAAATGGTGAAATAAAAAAAAATCCAGGAAGAATTACAGTTGGGTTCGACCCAATAAAGCCAACCGTAAATCTGACACAAAAATCTCACCCAAAATCCCCAGATTTACGGTTGGGTCCGAGTCCAAGAAACCCAACCGTAATTCTTCCTGGATTTTTTTTTCACCGTTTTGATCATAACTCCCTCATACGATGTCCGATTGACCTCATTTTATTTGGGTTGGCTTCGTCTTTCAATTCTCTACAAGATAGAAATGAAAAAAATCATCAAATCTATTCATCTAATTTTACGGTTGGGTTTGGTGTAAAATAGTTTACGATTGAGTTCATAATCGAACCCAACCGTAAAATATCATCTTCATCTCCTTCCTTCTGATTTACGGTTGGATATTTTAATAACCCAACCGTAAAATTAAAAAAAAAAACAGTTACGGTTAGGTTCGAATGGAACCCAACCGTAAGTTCTTGAGAACATACATTTACGGTTGGGTTTTCCAATCGAACCCAACCATAAATGTTTGGAAAAATTAGACTTTAGGTCCCATAAAATGGTACTTCTTAGCGTTTAAGTCCAAACTTTGTCCAGCTTTGAGTTTAGGTCCCAGTCAACTAAAGGACCAACGTTGACCCTGTTGACCGTCCAAATGAAGGTTAAATACTAACTCCGTTTAGATCCGTTAACGGCCGCTAAATCTTCAATTTCTAATGAATTTTTTTTTGAACTAACTGTGTTACTTCTCATTAGAAATTTTGAGGTAATGATCCAAAATTTGAAGTAACACAGTTAGTTCAAAAAAAAAATTCATTAGAAATTGAAGATTTAACGGCGGATCTAAACGGAGTTAGTATTTAACCCTCATTTGAACGGTCAACAGGGTCAACGTTGGTCCTTTATTTGACTGGGACCTAAACTCAAAGCTGGACAAAGTTTGGACCTAAACGCTAAGAAGTACCATTTTACGGGACCTAAAGTCTATTTTTCCCTAAATGTTTCTGTAAACCAATTTTTGTAACAAAACCATCAATCAAACAAGAAAATCAATCACTTTAGGGTTCTAAATATAACATGGGTTCGATTGGATAGCTTATATACACCATTTGTTGTGGTTGGGGAGTTTGACTTCCTTCACCACCGATTTTTTCTTCAATTTCTTCATTAGGTTGTTTAGTTTGTTTTTGATTGTCATCACTACTACCTTCTACACCTTTAGTAGGATTCTTCATCACGAACTTTAGAGTTTAATCGACGACGAAATTTTCGAATCGCCAATTAATTGATTCGATGGAGAAATTCGGTTGAAATGGAGAAGGATGAGATATGGAGGGAGAAAGAAAGGTTTTGAATTCGAATTGAAATTTTGTAAGGTTTTGTTTTGTTTAGGTTTTAATTGATTGAAAGGCAAATTAGACTTTTTCATAGATAGAAGGGTAATATGGACATTTAACATAACCCCTAGGATACCCCTTAACGAATTTTTGGGTCACTTTGAATCCAGAGGGAGCCCCTCTATGGAGAATGGAGCCCCCTATGTAAGGTTACTTTTTTTTCTTGAAGCATAAAATTTAATAAACTAGAAAGGTATTGGCACTTAGTACATAAATTTACTATTTATGAGGGAAATATGGACGGCCGGGTTAGGAATTAAAACATGGATGAATTTTCGGCCACGATTTATCCATGACGCAATCAAAGGGATGATAACCATCAATCGCTGCCAAAAACAAATTGAAGGTTGTTGGATTGGACCAACACTACTTCTTTTTATAAGATATATTAGGGGAAAAAATTGTACTAGTCTATCAAATGCAATCCCATATTTCTCTTAGTGTTTCCAGACTTTTACATCGTCGGGATTTACCGTCTAATCCATTGTTGTTTTATTAAGTAGTTCATTAAAATTAGTGACTGAATTCCAAAGAAAACTTTAAAGGGTTAATTGACGTTTGGTATTTGGATTTTGTCCAACATCAGTATTTGGTTTAACTTTTGTCAAACTTAGAATTTGGTACTTGGAAAAAACGTTAACCCGGTTAAATCATGACCTATCAAACTTTTAGTCAATTAAATGCATAATTATGATAATATATTTATCTTTAGTAACAATGACTAACCGTGTCCTTAACTCCATCGTATACATGGACGACCCACTTTAGATCTCCATCCATCTAAATAAGTAATTACGAAGATTAGAAAACTTGTTTTTTTTTTCTTCCTCTCACACTTAACCGATATTTCTTAAGATCATCTGCATCTCACTCATCTTCTTCAAAACCATTACAATCAGAGTGAAAACCAAAATCACGAAACCATTCTCATCTCCTTTGTACCCGAATTCATCAATTTCTTCAATTTGTTTTTCCAAACACTAAATCATAACCCTCTTCCATTCGACCAAAACCCATTAATGGTCTTCTTTTTGATCATGACGTTACCAGTTCAAGGAGCTCTGATTTTGGGTATTTTAATTGGATAAAGTTCTCAAAAGAAGCTTAATTTAGTGGGGATTTGAAGAACAGACTTACGTGAATCAAGCAGGTAATTTATATGATTAGACTTAGGTGAAATGAAGTGGTGGAGATTTGAAGAATAGATCGATGATGAAAGATTTTCTTAAAATTGGTTAATGGGTTTCAATGAGTTTTGATCGATTCGTAGTGGGTTATGATCAAATTTTGATTTTAACTAAAAATTGAAGAAATCAAGATTCATTTTAGGGTTTTGGAGAAAATTAAAAAAAAAAATGAATCTACTCTTTAAACACGAGGGAACAATAAGATTTAGTTAATGCATTATTGATGAGGGTGGAGATCGTAAGACATGATTAAATCTTTCAGTTTATTTTTTTATTAGAAATTAAAGCTTTTTGTTCTTGTTGGTTCTGTTTAATGGCGTATATGATTTTCTATGGGTTTGTAATGTGTTCATAATGTTACCAGTTCAAGGTCCTTCAAAAACTATTTGTGGTTTTCTAGCTATTTTCTGTGGGAATATGGGTTTTTTGGGTTTGTATTCTTGTTTCTGTTATAATCCTTACCTAAGCAGCTTAGATTCTATGACCCTTACCAATGTTCAGATGAATGCATTTTATAATGGAATTATAGGTAATTCTCCCTTTTTCTTTTCCTAAAATGGTAGACTAGTTTCCTAATATGAACCCTTCATGCTATTTATTATCTCACACTGCCTCAAGTTAATAATTCAGGCCTTATATGTTCTATCAAATATTGAAGAGGTTGCAACTGGTGTTCTTAAGGTGTTGAACAATTTTGGGCTCTTGGATATTTTGTTGATTGAAAGGATGCTCGTAAGTTGATGTTTCTCACTTGACATCATAGATCTTGTTAGGTAAAACACTTTAGTGGACTTTACATCTTAAAAAAGAAATTAACTGTTTATGTGGATTATATCAGT
>JAJJMC010031261.1:6281883-6337612 GCA_023531435.1 Papaver californicum | reverse complement strand
TGAGCTACTAAACCTCGTACCCCTTCAACACTACTTTTTGATTTTTTGGGTGCTAATTCTATCAATCATGAGGGTGTTCAGAATTGCTAACTCTATCTTGTAGTCTTGTTTGTAGTTGACACCATTCACACGAAAAAACAGCAGTAGAAACACATCATCATCAACAAGCGGAGCGACATCAAAATCACGAAGAAAGTTGAATACAGTCTAGTTTGCAAGTAACAAAAGGAGGAGTAAGAATTTTATATCCAAGTTGAAGACTAAGTAGAAGAGTGAAGAAAATCAAAAGATGTGAATTTTTATTGAAGTTTATGATATCGAGACAATACAAGTTATGAAGAATCAAGTGTTAAAGTCCTTCTCCTACGACCATATTAGTTTCATTATATGTTTTTAGTTTATAAAAAGAAAATAAAAAAAAGGAGAAAATAAAAAAGAAAATAAAAATTAGATATGTTTTACATTGTTCTTGTGCATATTTATTTTTGTATTCGTTCAATAAGATCGTGGGGAAGAATAAATATATGAAAAATTTTCAAGCAACAAGGAATTTGTCGAAGTTTTACGAAGTTCAAGAGTTCATCATCAACAGTTGAAGACCAAAGACGTTTCTATGCGCTGTGAGAGTGGTGTTGATTGTAGATCAGGTAAGAAGGTCATGTAGTGGTTGATTTCCTTTTTTAGAGGTCATCAGGATTTAATTTTTTTTCGTCCCAGGTTTATATGGGATAACAAAATATAATTCAGAAGTTTTCTTTTTCTTCCCATCATTCAACGTGTGTAGGATTTTTATCTTCATTCCTACCTGCACACATGAGAACCATAAAAGTGCGTCTTTTGAATACATGTAAATTCATAAAACCCAATTGGTGAGGTAGAAGTCGAGGCGAAATGTTTATTCGATCGCTCTCGAGGCAGGATTCTTTCATACGGTTGGTTTTCTCCTAACTCAAGAGTTAATCATGAGAATAATATTCTTTGGCGTTTCTAACTTCTTATTATTAGTGTCCAAAAACTTTATGTCCTCATAGCTTTTTGGATGCTTGTGACTTTGAAGTTGGAGTAGGTTTAGTGGGTATACCTTTTATAAACCCTTACGAGACTATAAATCATCCACTAGGGACACATAGGGGTTTAAGGTTTTGTTGCACATGCTAAGTGTAACTGTGTCCTCAACGAAAAGGAGTTGTTGTATTTTAGTTTAGTTTAGATTAGTTTGCTCGAGGACTAGCAAAAGCTAAGTGTGGGGGAATTTGATAAGTGCATAATTCACATGTTTCTAGTGTCAAATACATATTGTTTTAGCTATAATTCTTGCATATTATTTATTATTACTCTTGTTTTCTATTTTATGTGTCATATTAGATGAATCATCCAAAAAGGAGCTACAAAGTGCTAGAATGAGCAAGGAAGTGATGCATTACAAGTGAAGTAGGATCCAATACCAAATTCTACTTATTCAAATCCATGATTTCTTACCATCGTATTGTAGATAATGGAAATACGAAGGCAACACCAAAAAAAGATGAGGTCATTCAGACATCAGACGAAAAAGTTATGGGCAAAACGAGTTTTGAAGACTTGAATCTACAGAGACAAGTTTGGCTGGTAATGCATCACCAAATAGTAGCTGAACCTGACACTCACCTGGAGCAAAAATAAATTATCAGGTTCAGCTGGAAAAATCCATACTCGAATCAGCCGAGCCTGACATCATTTTGGGACATATTTGGACGCGAAATTGACTTCTAACTTAAGGAAACACGGCTCCGGAAGGATTCGAAACCCTAAAAAGAGGAAACTTGTGGGACAAGCATTGAAGACTATAAAAGAAGACATCTAAGGCTCAAACAAATCATCTTAGAGGGGATTTCTACAATCTCTTATCTCTCATATCATATTTTTTACATCTGAAACCTAAGGTTTACCCCTTTAGGGGGAAATCATTCTTCTTTGTAATATGAGTAGATAAACCTTTTGTTGACTAAAGATGAATTCGATGTTCTAGACGTAAAGCTTTATTAGTTTACAAGTTTATTTGGAGTTTTAATCATTGTCGCTTGTCTTTATTATATCAAAGGTTTATGAGTGATTCTTAGATTGTTTGGTGTGCATGCAAAATTGATCTATTGATTATTCTATTGATAGTATATAGTTAGGATATCCGTGTAATTGTTGAATAACTCGCTACAAAAGTAGAGAACATGAGACTTTGCAGAGAGATTCTGTGGAGCAATTGCATGTGAAGGCAACACTAGTAAGCAAGACCTTGCGCTAAGAGTTTTGATGCTATGATCAACTTAAATTCACAAACCCTAAAATATTCGATTAGGTTATACCTTGAGTGCGCTACTACTTGGTGGTTCAGTTGGATAGAATCTGGTATTCGCACACTTCGACATTCTGTGATACAAGGACTTGTGAGATAACACTACGCTAGCTGCTATTCTACAGCTGGTGATAAATGGTTTTAACGAAAGATAAATAAGTATATTAATTCGGTTAACGCTTGGTAACGAAGAATGAATCCCTAATCATCTCTTTATTTTTATTGTATTTTTAGTAATTAAACAACCAATACCCCTTAGTATTTACTTTTCTTATAATTTTGTTATTCCGAATAACATATCAATTACACAGCTCTCTGTGGGAACGATCCTTACTACCGCTATATTACCTGTTAATTAACAAGAAATATCTTGAGTAATTTGTTGCACTTACAACACGCATTAGTGGTGTATGCAGTCAATGAACCACTGAACCTGTGTGGCTTTATGAAGTATTACCTATGGCATATAGAAGGAGCTTGAACCCTTCATTCTTTAAGTTATTATTTGAGAAATTGCAAGTGCAGGTGGCAGTGAAGTTATGTGAGATATTGCAGGTGGTGATGGATGTCGAAGTTGTGTACGAGAAATTGTAGGTGGTGGTGGTAACAAATAGAAGGGAAGAAGGTGCTTTTATAACTAAATGGCCAACTATCATATATTTCAAAATCTTAAAAAATCAGACCATTGAATCTGATCAATTAGAACCGTAGAAATAAATCTTACCCATGTGATATTTTTGGTGACTCACGTGTTAGCGGAAATTTTAACACGTTAAGTATGTATTTTTATTTAAATTTTTAATAATTATTAAACAGAAATGTTAGTCAACACAGGTCAATGTCTTTTCCAAATATTAAACCCTAATTGAGTTGGAAAAAAGTTAGACCAAGCACTAATATTGTACAAAACCCAAGAACCAAACGTCAATTAACCCAACTTTAAATCTAGTTGGTTTTCTATTGTAAAACAATCAAACTTCTTATTTGGATATTAATTATTTTATGTATATTAGAGTGACGCCCCTTTTATTTTGTTGGTTTGAGGAGTTAGATGGTTTATAACTATGATTGTTGATTTATTTAATCCAATCATTCCTTATTTGTCGTAGTTTGGTTAGGTTTGGTTTGAGAAGACTATGTTCATTTTTGCATTCTGATTAATTTGTTAATTTCATTTTTACAGATAAATATTACTTGTGTGGTGGGTTGTGAATAAGATGCTATTGGACTAGTGGTAATATAGACTGACTAGTGATGATGGATGTGAGCAGGCTAGGTGATGTGAAAATGGTCGTGTGCTTGTGAGAATGGGAGCTGGTGATAGTAGTGAATTAGTAATGTGATGTTGGGAGGAAATACAGGTGAAGAAGTTGGTGATAATTTTGTAAACAGATAATTTGAGAAGAGTTTTTCAGAGAGATTTTATTACAATGATAAAAATGTGTTGGTCTTAATGAGTTTTGCTACAGGACAAGATATATAAAGAGAGAGAAAGAGAGACAGTTGGTTATATCAGTCAACAAAAAGTCAAATCAAGAGTGACCCAGTCACTAATAACAGAAACAAAAAATAACACTCCTAATACACCCCCTCAAACTGAGAAGTATAGTACTTAACAATTTGAAAAGATGCAGACATAAAACAGAAAATAACATTAGAGATTAAGTAATATGAGAAAAATCAACAACAGAAGTTGATGAAGATCTAAGTAACTGCAGCAACAACTTGGAGAAGGAAGGAAAACACAACCCTTTAGTGAATAGATCTGCCACCTGATCCTCACTAGCCACATGATGAAGTAACATGAAACCAGACTCCACCAATTCTCTCACAACATGATAATATACCTCTATGTGCTTTGACCTGGCATGAAGAACTTGGTTAGAATCCAAAAAAATGACACTAGTATTATCACAGTAAAGATGCACAAGACCCTTCAATGGAAAATACAATTCATTTAAAACATAAGAGACCCACTGTAGCTCTGCAGCAGCTACAGTCAGGCATTTGTATTCTGCCTCAGCAGAAGACTTACACACTGTAGGTTGCTTCTTAGATGACTAGGAAATAAGTGAAGAACCCAAATAAACCACATAACCAGAAGTATATCTTCTAGTATCTGGGCAACCAGCCCAATCTGAATATGCATAAGCTTTAAGACTCTGCGAATCTCCTGCCTTAAAACTTATGCCCAAACCAAATGATGCCTTTTAAGTACCTAAGAATCCTTCTAATAAGCAACAAATGTAACTCAGTTGGAGCATGCATAAACTGAGCTACATAAGTGACAAAAAGAAATCTGGTCTTGTTAAAGTCAAGTATTGCAAAGTTCCTATTATAGCCCTATACTCAGAAGGATCACAAAGAAGCTTTCCATCATTAATAGACACTTTATTTCCCTTAGTAACCGGTGTTGAGCAAGGCTTGCAGTTTATCATTTATTTCTTAGTAAGTAAATCCATTGTATACTTCCTTTATGTCAATAGTAGAGATTCAGAACTCCTCACAGCTTCAATACCAAGGAAGTAACTCAAATCACATAACTCCCTCATTGAGAACTCATGACTCAAAGCTACAACCAACTTATCCATTAAACAACCTGAGCTACCAGTCAACAAAATATCATCAACATACAACAACAAGACTAGCATATCAGAACCTTGTTGAATAATAAACATAGAATTATCACATGTTGATTTTAAAAATCCATAAGATATAAGAAAAGAGATGAGTCTATGAAACCAAGACCTTGGAGCTAGCTTCGTTTAGAAAAGTGGTAAAAATAATTCGTTCGCTGAGACTTGTGAAGATTCCTTTTAGACCTAATTTTGATTTAAACTAGAAATTAATAAAATATTTTAATAATATTGGGAAGAACTGGAACTCAGGATTCCACCAAAATCACTTCTGAATGATTTCTACAATGATTCTTTAACAATTATAGCTCTTTTATTGACTATATTTCTTTGCCAAAAGTAGATTCTAAAATATTAATTGTAAATCACAAGCATGGCGCATCAAAATCTCTTGAGTCCCAGCATAAACCATCAAACAAAATCACAACTAATTAAGAAAAATTATAAATCAATTAAAAACCAATGCAAAAGTCATTAAGAATAAAAAATAGTTACCGTTCATTCATGAAATATGGCTTCCTCCATTGTCCCAGTGGTGGGGTTTATCTCATCATGCTCAAAACACTCTCAAAAGATTGGTACATGTCTCAAAAGTGCTTGAGAAGAAGAAAAGAAGCTAAAAATAATAAAACATGAAATATGCAACGTTTATAGGTGTTACAGATTAACTGTTATAGTGGAGCTTGAAGATAAATGTTGCAAGACTGAAGATAAACATTGCTGATGGGTTGAAGAAACTATTGCAGCTGAAGATAAACGTTGCAGATGGGTTGAAGGAATCGTCATCGTATCCATGTTCTTCACTAGCAACAACACTTTTCTTTTTTTTCTCATGTTTTCTTCTCGAGCCTCCCCCTGCTGATTTTTATTCTTCCTATTTGCTATTTATAGGTTCCACAAACCCTAAAAACTTATCCTTAATCGATAAAGACCCAAAAACCAATCCAAAACAAACTCAGATTCATATAAATCCGAGTCAGATAAGGAAACTCTTTTTCGGCAAAAACATGGAGTTTTCAGCTTGTTTCACGGCTTTAAACTCTTGTAATTTACGTGTTTCAGCATCTAATGATTGTTGCTTCATGTTGATAAGGTTTAAACTCTTTAAAATCCCCCCAAAGTTGCTTTTGAAACACCTCAGTAGCTCTCACGTAAAAGAATTGGTTACCCGCCAATTTTAATTTTAAAAATCAAAAGGGGATGCCCCATAACCAATAATGGTGTGCCTTTATAAACCATCCTGGGTGCCTTTAGTAATTTGGTGTGTGCCTTTATCATTTTTTAAGCCAATTTTTCCACAAATGTTTATTTTTCAAAAATACCTACAAACACATAAAATCACACAATAAGTATAAAATCGAGCATTAACAAAATAGATAACTTTGTACAAATTAGACACGAAAATATGTCTATCAAATACCCCCAAACTTATTATTTGCTAGTCCTCGAGCAAATCTAATCTAAAAATAAAATAACAATCCTAAGTCACTTTCGTTGGAAGCGTGACTACATTTAACATATGTAATAAGCCTTTAAATCCATAGGTGTCCCTATCGGACGAGTTATAGTCTCGTGAGGGTTTACAAGAGGTATACCCACAAAACCTTTACTTTAAACCCTAGCTACCTGTGAAAGATTGAGGGTAAACACTAAACAAGCTATTTAGTTGGCATACTAAATTCTTCGGCTATGAGAATCATTACCCTATATGAGTCCAATTAATGTACACGAGTTTGCACTCAGCATAATAAATTTATATATAAGAAAACAAAGGTATACTTAGATAGTCGTTCAACCACGATCCTCAGAATCTATCAAAGTTCAATCAAATGAAAAGATTTTGAAGATGGATATGGAAATGATGAAGTTTGCGCATGTTGACTAAGGTGAACGGTGTTTTCCATATCTGTCTGAAGGTCAGTGCCAGGATGAATCCTAATGGATTGAGATACGATTCCACTAGTCTTAATATTAATATCAATATCGACTCAACTGGTATATACAAGGGTCTCATTGATCGATTTATTGAAAATAAAACAATTATTTATTATTTAAATATACTGACAACATGATTGGATCAAATGAATCCAAGCGCATGATCTTTACAGCATCTTACATGATAGTTCTCATGGATCCTGCGTTCCACGCTTGCTTAAGCGACGGAGACAGGGAGAACACACACATATTGCTATCAAAGTGTCAATACTCGATTTTTTATTTTTTTTATTTTTTTTGGAATAAGAATTAAAAATGGGGCTTGATCTCAACACTCTATTTCATCTTGGCGGCGATAAAAATTCGATATTGGGCCCCACCAAATCACTTAGAGAAACACAAAAAATTGTAAAAATAAAAACAGAAGGTGATATGGTCGAGATAGAATCCGAGATATGGTGACGACTATCATGTTATTGCTAACAACTAAACTCTATTCTTTTATGAATACACTATTTAGGTGGACACACCAATTCCTATAGAAAATGAGCCAATTTTCCATCTACCTAGAATGGTTAGTGTCATCCTGAATTGTTCACAAGTTTCTAGTTTGGAGTTTCATATTTCAACTTAAAAGTTTCTCCCTTACCCCCAAACTTAAATCTAACATTGTTCTAAATGTTCTAAAGATGAATGATTATAAACATGAACAAGGAGAAATTGTTACCAATTGAAGGAAAAGAGTTAAGGAAAGGTATCACCGTGTCGCATGAGCATGGGTTACCTCCCAAGAAGTGCTAAGTTTAAAGTCTTCAGCCAGACTAAGAAAGAATTAGTCACTTCATAGAATCATATAGCAATAGCCGGAACAATTATGGGTAAAGTTGGATTCCTTCTTTGTTAGTGATAACAGTTGTGGGAACGGGGCTCTGGGCAAAAAATCTGGCTTATAAGGAACTACATCAAGCTCTTTAGAGACTTCATCAGTCTCTTCAGCTACTGGCTCAGAAGGGTAAACTACAGTATGTTCACTATCAGGCATGGTTACCTTGTTGTCTACCACTGTACCATTCCTAAGGGTTATAATTGCATTCACATGATTTGATGATTTCTCACCAGAAGATACTTCATGAACTCCTCTAGGATTGGGTTGGGTCTGACTAGGAAACTTACATTTTTCTCTTTTTCTCAAAAACTCAGCGATTTAACCAACCTGGGTTTCTAAATTGGAAATAGCCTGACTGTTAGCCTGAATAATCTTTTGATTTTCTTCTAAACTTTGTTGACTGACTGCCAAAAATTCTTAGTGTCATGAGTTAATAAGGTGATACAATCTTCTAAACTCATGATCGTCTTATCTATCAGATTCTGAAATTGTGCCGGTCCTGAAGGATTTTAGTATAACCAAAACCTGGGGGAACCTTAGAGTTAATAGACTGACCTTGACTCTGGCCCTTAGACCAAGAAAGGTTAGGATGGTTTCTCCAACCAGGGTTATAGGTTTCTGAATAAGGGTCAAACTTCTGATGATTATCAAATCTAGTGTTATTATAAAGAGCATGGGATTGCTCTTCAACAGTCTGTCCTTCCCAAAATGATTTGGGCTCAATTCCACAACTAGATTGAATCAGTTCTAGATCTTCTAACCTTTTCGATATAGCTGCTATTTTAGTATCTGATTAGAAAGATCCTTCTACCCTATTGGCATTTCCTCTACTTAGAAGAATTGTTTTCTGGGCCTCCCTACTGTTTTCCCACTGCTGGTTTTTTTCGGCAATTTCATTCAAAAATGTCATCGCACCATCGATAATTTATTTTCAAACCCACATGTGCAGAAAGACTCAACCATGGTTGTTGTCGAATAATATAAACCCTCATAGAGGATCTGAACTAGCCTTACTTTCTCTAAACCATGATGAGGACATTGTGATAATAAGTCATTGAAACTTTCCAAATACCTATATAAAGATTCTCCCTCTTGTTGAGCAAATGTGCAAATCTGCTGCCTAATAGATGATGTTTTGTGCCTAGGGAAAAACTTTTTAAAAAAGTAGATGTAAGTTGTTCATAGGCTTCAATTGACCCGGAAGTCAAACTACATAGCCAAGATTTGGCTTTATCTCTTAGTGAAAAAGGAAACAATCTAAGTTTTAATGCTTCATCATCTAGGTCTTTAATCCTGATGGTACTACATATTTCCTCAAAATCGCTAACATGGAAATATGGTTTTCATTTTCTTTTCCTAAGAAGATTGGGAACATCGTATGGTCCCAGGTTTTAACTCATAGTTTGCTTCAATTTAAGCTAACTTGATACATAATAGACGAGAAGTCCTAGTCGGGTTCAACAAAGCTTTTAAAGTTGCCATTGCTGGCGCTATCAAAGGACTAGGAGTAACTTCTTCACATAGTGTCAAGTTTCAAAATTGAAATTTCCAAAAACAGGGCCCTCAAAAGAAGAGTTTTGTGCCAAATCTTGCCTAATAGATGATGTTTTGTGCCTAGGGAAAAACTTCTGTAAAAAAATAGATGTAAGATTGACTTGGAAGTCAAACTATATAGCCAAGATTTGGCTTTGTCTCTTAGTGAAAAAGGAAACAATCTAAGCATCATCTAGGTCCTTAATCCTGATGGTACTACATATTTCCTCAAAATCGCTAACATGGAAATATGGTTTTCATTTTCTTTTCCTAAGAAGATTAAGAGCATTTGTATGGTCCCGGGTTTTAACTCATAGTTTGCTTCAGTTTCAGCTAACTTGATACATGATGGATGAGAAGTCCTAGTCGGGTTTAACAAAGATTTTAAAGTTACTATTGCTGGCGCTATCAAAGGACTAGGAGTAACTTCTTCACACAGTGTCAAGTTTCAAAATTGAAATTTCCAAAAACAGGGCCCTCAAAAGAAGAGTCGTCAAGGTCCTAGTTTCCAGGGACATAGCTACTAGGTTTGTCACTAATCAAACGACCTAAATTGTCTCTTTTCCAAGCTCGCTCAGTGATGATTTTGAGCGGTCTTGGCATACACTAAAAAAAACTAAAAAAAAATAAATCCTAATTGGAAGGGAATTCTAAACAATCACAAGCAAGACTGACTCAACCTAATCAAACCTGTTAAATCTAGCAAACAAAAAGTATGATGGCTCCACTTAGATTGTTTCTAGACCAACTTCTATTCTTTCAAAGGGCAACTAGTTACAGTTTTAGCAAACCTCTTAGAACGATACGAATTAGATTAAGTCGAATAGAAACTGGATAAGCTCTAAGGAGGTTTGATAACCCTGTCTCTTTGGCAGCGTTTTCTTGGGTTACAAGGCGGCTCGAATCTACTTAAAATAATCTTCCTGAACTTTGAGTTAGAATAACAGAGTAACCAATACAATTATTTTGAATGACTTTCCAATAAGCTCGTTACCCTATCGGTCTCTTTCTAGTCAAAATTTTAAGCTTAGGTTCGTGTTTGGTAACGTGTTCCTAAAGCGGGAAAGAAGGAAACGGTAATGCAATCCGAGTCTTTATCTTGTATGGCCAATTCTTGCCCTTTACTAGAAAATGAATCCGTATTCAGTCCTCAACATATAAGCACATGAAGGAGTCCAGAAAACCCACTGACAGGGGATTCGTGGGTGGTTAACGTCTTACCTCCCGTTCCAGACGGGCGATGAACCGTTGAAGTCGACTCAGGCCACCGACTCCTATGTCAGTGTACGAACCCGAGGGATGAGACAATATCGTAATTGTCATCCTTCCATGTTGCAATTTATATTTAATAATACCCTTCCGTAGGGCTTAAAAAAATAATGTCCAAAATTCTCAAAAAAAAATCCAAAAATAAAAGTAAAGTTACAAAAATAATAAAAGATTTCCTAATATAATTTTCCAAAAACAGAAACAAATAAAACCCTAAAAATTAAAAAATTAAAATTAACTAATAAAATAAATTTATCTTCTTTTTCCTTTCTTTTCGATTTATCTTTGAATCCAAGTCTTTAATCAATAAATATAATCTTTGGCTCCAATTTCTTTTTGATCCAAAACTATAATACAAAGAAAAATACCCAAAAACGTAAAATAGAACAAATAAAAATAAAAATAAAAATCTAATTAAACTAACTAACCTAAAAAAAAAACTAAAAACAAATCTAAAAACAAGTCCCCGGCAGCGGCGCCAAAAACTTGATCGTTTTAGAAAAGTGGTAAAAATAGTTCGTTCGTTGAGACTTGTGAGAATTCGTTTTAGACCTAATTTTGATTTAAACTAGAAAATAAATAAAAGATTTTAATAATATTGGGAATTACTGGAACTCAGGATTCCACCAAAATCACTTCTGAATGATTTCTACAATGATTCTTTAACAATTATAGCTCTTCTATTGACTATGTTTCTTTGCCAAAAGTAGATTTCTAAAATATTAATTGTAAATCACAAGCATGGCGCATCAAAAGCTCTTGATTCCCAGCATACACCATCAAACAAAATCACAACTAATTAAGAAAAATCATAAATCAAATAAAAATCAATGCAAAAGTCATTAAGAATCAAATAT
Organism: Papaver californicum; assembly: GCA_023531435.1. NCBI lineage: Eukaryota > Viridiplantae > Streptophyta > Magnoliopsida > Ranunculales > Papaveraceae > Papaver > Papaver californicum. The sequence goes on along the minus strand of JAJJMC010031261.1, from coordinate 6,326,167 downwards.
ACTTACCATTCATTCATGAAATATGACTTCCTCCATTGTCCCAGTCGTGGGTTTAGCTCATCATGATCAAAAACTCTCAAAAGATTGGTACATGGCTCAAAAGTGCTGAGAAGAAGAAAAAAAACTAAAAATAATAAAACAAGAAATCTGCAACGTTTATAGGTGTTACAGATTAACTGTTCCAATGGAGCTTGAAGATAAATGTTACAAAAATGAAGATAATCGTCGCTGATTGGTTGAAAAAAATATTGTAGAAGAAGATAAACGTTGCAAAGACAAAGATATCCGTTGCAGATGGGTTAAAGGAATCGTCGTCGTATCCTTGTTCTTCACTAGCAACAACACTTTTCTTTCTTTTTTCTCATTTTTTCTTCTCGAGCCTCCCCTGCTGATTTTTCTTCCTCCTCTTTTCTATTTATATGTTCCACAAACCCTAACAACTTATCCTTAATCGATAAGGACCCAAAAACCAATCCAAAACAAACTCAGATTCATGTAATTCCGAGTCAGAGAAGGAAACTCTTTTCCAGCAAAAACATGGATTTTCCAGCTTGTTTCACGGCTTTAAACTCTTGTAATTTACGTGTTTCATCCTCTAATGATTGTTGCTTCATGTTGATAAGGTTTAAACTCTTTAAAATCCCCCCTAAGTCGCTTTTGAAACACCTCAGTAACTCTCACGTAAAAGAATTGGTTACCCGCCAATTTTAATTTTCAAAATCAAAAGGGGATGCCCCCTAACCAACAATGGGGTGCCTTTATCAACCATCCTGGGTGCCTTTAGTAATTTGGTGCGTGCCTTTATCACTTTTTAAGCCAATTTTTCCACAAATGTTTATTTCTCAAAAATACCTACAAACACATAAAATCACACAATAAGTATAAAATCGAGCACTAACATAATAGATAATGGCGGACAAATTAGACACAAAAATGTGTCTATCAATGTGGTATAACAGAAGCGGACTTAAAACTCTTAGGCTCAGTAATTCTAGTCAATAAGGATGTAAAAGCAGCTGGAAGTGGATGTTTAACAGAAAAATGAGCAATATGATCAGGAAAGGATTTTGTTTTTTAAATACCAGTTTTTGATCTAGTAACAATAGGACATGTGGAAACATGTTCAACTGGAGAAGGAATCTCAGAAAGATAAGTAGAAGGATCAAAATAAAAGACATCAGAAAAAATAAAACTTGAATCTGAAGATGAAAAATAAAAATTATTTTCATGTCTTGAAACATGAGTCTTTTTAGAAACTGGATTATAACATTTATATCTTTTATGTAAAGTACTATATCCAAGAAATAAACATTTGACTGATTTGGGTGAGAGCATGTCAGACCTTGAATATCCCAAGAAATGATAACAAATTGAACCCTAAGACCTTTAACTATGTATAGTCTGGTTGTGTTTGAAATAACACTTTATATCAAGATTTTAAACCAAGAATTTTGGTAGGTGTCAAATAAGTTGCAGCAAGAAAGGCATCATACCAAAATTCTTTTGGACAAAAGGAATAATAAAGTAAAGTATTACCCATTTCAGTAATGTTCTTATGATTCCTCTCAGCAAGGCCATTATGTTCTGGTGTGTTAGGACAAGAAATTCTGATCAAGATGCCACTAGTTTCTAGAACAATTTTAAAAGGACCCTTAACTAGTTCAGAGGCACCATCAACTTGAAAAGACTGCATTTTGGTTGAGAACAAATTTTCAGTTAAGCATTTGAAATGTGAGAAACATGTCACTGAATCAGATTTTAGAGTCATAGGATAAATCCAATGAAAACGACTATAATCATCTATAAAGACTATGTGGTACCTATATCCAGATAAGGAAAGAACTGGTGATGGTCCCCATACATCACAATGAATAAGAGACAAAGGTTGATTTGCATGTGATGGTGATAAATGAAAAAGAAGCCTTTTACTTATATCAAGTTGACATGGATGACAAACAAAAGATGCAGAACCAGAAGTAGCAACTATTTGTTTCCGAGAATGCAAATGTTGTATAATATGTGAAGATGGATGACCTAGCCTAGCATGCCACAGTTTAAAAGAAGCAGTAAGAGAAGTACTCATATTGTATTGACAGTTGTTTACAAAGTAGGCAGGTTTAATATTGGATAAAAATTATTGACTATAACACCTTGAGCAAGAATAATATTATCAACTAGATTTCTAATCTCATAACCAAAAGGATCAAACCTGAAGTAGCAACAATATGTCTAGTGAATCTAGTCACAGACAAGAGATTATGCTTAATATCTGGAACCAATAAAACATTGTTCAACCTAAAACTAGTTTTTGTGTGCAAAAAAAAATCCAGTTAGAGTGATAGATAATTACTTACCATTTACCACCATGACTTTATCCTTTCTAGCATAAAAAGAAGTATTATGAAGAATGGCACCATCTCCATTCATATGAGAAGAAGCTCCACTATCAGACAACCAAGTAAAGCTAGTAGGATTATCACTTATATCAGCAACATTAACATGAAGGGATGAAAAGATATTCTCAATCTCAACCACATTTACAGAGGAACTACCACCAGAATTAAACACATTCTTTGGAGGAATATATCTGAAGAAGCATCTACTTGCATAATGTCCCATTATTGGGACATTATGCAAGTAGAACCATTAGTAAATGAACTATTACCCCCAGAAGGAAGAATAGATACATAACTAAATGTAGAACCATTAGTAAATGAACTATTATTAAATTCAGGATTAGATCTAGGATTCCTTGAATTTCTTGAATGATTACCAATAAATCTAGCAGCAGAATTAACATTCTTTGTATAAAATGCAGCTGAATGTTGAGAATCAAACACCTCTATAGATTCTTGATGTTGATCACTGAGCCACTGCTCATACTCTCTTCCTAAACCATTGAGAATATGCATAGTAAGATCAGCTTCACTTATCTTTTCACCAATCGCAACCAAAGAATCAGAGACATTCTTGATAGTATGAAGATAAACAAGTATAGACTGATTACCTCTACAAATGTTATTGAGTTGATTACGAAGCATATTTCTTCTTGCAGAAAATTGTTGTTTAAAACTTGTTTTAAGAAATGACCAAATTTCCCCTGCAGACGATAAACCAAGAACATCTCCAGCCACAGTCGAAGTAAAAGTAGCTTTTAAACAACTTGCAAGGAATCGATCTAATTTGCGCCAACGAATCCATTATGAATTTGGTCCAGGAAAACCATTTGTAAGGATCTCAGAAGCAGGTTCTTGAATTTCACCACCAACATATCCAAATAGATCTGTAGAAATCAGAATCGACTCAAATTGGTCTTTCCATAATAAATAATTTGTGGAATCAAGCTTGATTGAAACAAAATTCGAGATATTAGTGAAAGGAAGTGTAAAATTGGTGGATGAATTTGAGCCTTTAACGGAAGAACTGAAATTAGTATTCCAAACATTATGAGGTCGATTCGCCATACTTTGAGTAACATGCGTCAACAAAGATGTAAGAAACCAATAAAATAAAGCAAGATTGTTAAGAAATATCAAGATCTGGATAAAAATCTTCCGAATCAAAGAGTAAAAAAGATATTGAAATAATGTTGACGATCTTAAGATATTGAAAGAATCTGGTAATGAAAAATCTTGAAGGAGAATCAACGGATCGAACCGAATGATACCATGATAATTTTGTAAACAGATAATTTGAGAAGAGTTTTTCAGAGAGATTTTATTACAATGATAAAAGTGCGTTATTCTTAATGAGTTTTGTTACATGACAAGATATATAAAGAGAGACAACTGGTTTTACCAGTAAGCAACAATCAAGTCAAGATTAACTCACACTAATAACAGAAACAAAAAATAACACTCCTAATAGTTGGCATGTTCGTATAAATTTTTAAAAAAATATATATAAAAAATATTATCGTTAGTAGTTAAGTTTTAATTTTGTACGCTTCGTATTTATGAACTATTTGTTTCCGATAATAGCGATGAAATAGATATGGAATTTCTGAAGGGTGAAATGATAAATGTACAACATTGGTTACATTTTGATTTAACCTATTAGATAGTGGAATAGTGGATAAAACAAATAATCCTCCATTTCGCCAAAAATATTATTATATTTTTTTTATTTTAACCTATTTTTAATAATAATAATATTTTTATTAAAATGGAAGCGATATCATTTTAAAATGTTTCAAGTTGAGGCTGTTAGAGAGAAATAGAAGTTTGACCACTTAAAAAAAAGAAATAGAAGTTTGACCAGTACATACTGACCACTATCTATATATAGACCTTACATGCTGTTAATTACGCGGTACTGCTACTAGCCTACTACTAATCAAGAAAGAACGCGGAACCGCTACTTACTAACGCTGTTTACTACAGACAGAGACAGTAAGAAACAAATAGTCGTCTTCTTGTTTATTAATTTGGGTTTAATAGAATAAACATCATCAGTAATCTAGTTCTTGTTCTTCAAACATTCTTCTTTGATAAAAACGATATTTCAGGGAAGAAAAATAGCTAGGGTGTTCACCAAGGTTCGTACTCTTTAACCATTCGTACATTATCTTTATTTCTGCATTTTAACTCTTATGTAATTTTGTTCTGTTTCCAACTTAAATTTGTTTCTAACATCAGCCCTAAAACCTTCTTTTAACCAAGACACCATTTAAAAGCTGATACTATTTTTGAAACAGAACCATCCAAAAAAAATTGATACTAAAGAAAGATTTTTTTTTTTTGTTTATTTTTACTTTGATATTGTCTCTGAAAAAATCTCAATACTGTTTCACCCTTCAATTATTACTGTTAATGATTCTAATAAAATTTGGTATTGATAACAGAACAGCAGGTCACAGATGGGTTGCGCTAAACTAAAGATGGAACTAATAGCAAAGGAGAAAAATCGAAACAAAATTTGCAAGATGAGACTGAATACATTGAAGAAGAGTATTTATGAATTCTCTACGTTATGTGGTGGTGATGCCTGTATGATTCTTTATGGTCCAAATCAAGGTAACACTAATAGTCCGATTAAACCTGAGATATGGCCTCAAAACATGGATGAAGTTCATCGAATCACCAAACGGTATCTCGACATTCCTAAAGAAGAACGTGATAAACAAAACAATAACCTTTCTGGTTTCTTGGATGATAAAATAGGGAAGACTCATGAGCATGAACTGCCTATGTTAAGACAGGTAGTCGATAAGCCAGAGTACTTTAAATGGGGTGATAAGGAGAATGAATTTAGTATCAATCAACTTGAACAGCTCAGTAACACATGGGGGTCCAAAATCGGAACCATATGTGACAAAATTCAGGCGATGGATGGAGAGGCAAGGATGTCCCATGAAGCCTCGCATGTTTTCTTCAACCATCCGTGTTGCAGTGAACTTTTATTTTGTTAATTATATTTTTTTTGATTCTTAATTTGAGAACAAGAGGACTAGTTTTTTTTTTTGTTAATTATATTTTTATGCTTTGTTTATCCTGCATCTTTTTGGTCAGATTAACTCCTTGAATGTTTATTTTATTTCAACATATGATATACTACTTATTAAAGAGAAATGGGTGTGTGTTACTTGAGTTCTTGCACTTTTATCAATCATGTTCAAGTGTTGATTTTAAAATCAAGATGTTCACAGTTGGTGGGAAGAAGCTTAAGCTAACAATTCGGGACACAGGTGTGTTCTTGGGAATGTATCCTTTTGTTCTTTGTAATATGAATTTTAGTAGTTAAAGACTTAGAATAGTTACTCTCCACTATGCAAATTTCTATACCTGGTCTGCTTATCTGTTGAGGAAAGTTGATTGGATTATTGGTTTCAGTAAATTCACTACTATGTTTTGGTTTTAGCTGGACAGGAGAGATTCAGGATTGTAATAAGCTCTTACTATAGAGGTGTTCAAGGAGTCATTCTCGGTAAGCCGTTGCAAATACAATTCTTGGTTTTTCCTCTAGTCTTGTAATAGAAAATCAGTAGTTTCCATCTAGATTACTTGAAAGAAACCTAGTACTAAACATATGATGGCTGTAATGCTGAACTTAAATTCTCAAATAATCCATCAGCTACAAATCTTAATTATCCGAGTCCCATCTAAACTTGGGGAAGATTGGGCATAGCACCTATTAGTGATCGGAAGCATCGTATCAAGCAAGCATCTTGTACATAGATTATCTGTTACACAGAACCTTCCTATTCGCATGTCATTTTGAGTAACTGCAGCTGAATGTTTATCGGTGAATTTTATTGTATTTCTGGTGTAGTAGTTGTTCATTGTGCGGAAGGGGTCAACTTATATTAATCTACTTCTTTTTGTTTAATTAGTTTATGATGTGACAAAGCAGGAAACATTTACAAACTTGTCAGACTCATGGGCGAAGGATAAGCAGTTATATTACACTAGCTTGTGTAAAATGCTCGTTGGGAATCAGGTTGATAGGGTATGTACCTGCTCTTTCAATAAGTCTAATATCCGTAAGTTATGTTGGGTGCTCGATCGCAATTGGGGACATGGTTGGTTGTTCTGCAACAGAGATTTGATTGCCTTGTTTGTATGAGAAAGACAACAAACAGATGATTGATTAGTTCAGACTTTATCGTGTAATTTGCTTCTTCCCTTACTGGTAGATCAATTAATGGGAAATATGGACTGCTAACTCTGAATTCTTTGACAATAAAAGAATTATAATTTCATGAGGTACTTTCGTTTTAGAAGTTTGGTAAGTTAAAATCTGGAAGGTTTACTTTGTTTTGGTTTTGGTTTGCATGACCTGTGGAGAGATGTATGCTACCTTCTTCTCGCATAAGATACTTTGATGTGCTTTGTTGCGTTCATTCATTGCTTCCTTTGACATTTTTATTAATTTGAAGCTAATGCATTTCCTATACGGCGCCTTTTCTTCCTACTATGTACATGCAGTGTACCTGCATTGCTCACAATTTCTTTTTAAGAGGTCTCTCTGTAGAAGCACAAAAATACTCATATTAACAACATATTGCTCAGGAAAGTGAAAAGGCTGTAACGAGAGAAGAGAGATCTGCCCTAGCACAAGAAATGGGATGTTTATTTCTCGAGTGTAGCGCAATAACTCAACTAAACGTACAGCAATGCTTCAAGGAACTTGCTCTGAAGGTACATATTCTGATTAAAAGGCATGATTTCTTATAACTTGTGTTTTGGAAGCTAATTACATGTCTAAACGGTTTGATTGACATGATGATAATGTTTAGTGTGTGTATATTCCTTTGAAAAATATTCTTCTTAGTTGTTATTATATGTTACCCCAGAATTTATCTGTTTAGGTACAGGTTTGTTCCCAACATCCAGAACATGTAGTTACCAAGCCACCATACAAGGGAGAAAATTGTGCGACATAAAATCAGGTACACAAATTGCAATAACTGTCCGCAAAAGCAGAATTGATATTGCATAATGTCATCGATTGTTTCTCTAGGTGACCAAGTCCCATTGGTATTTCAATCGTAATTCATGGTCAGTTCCACTATGTCCAATTTGCAAATTGGTATAGCTTAATGAGAGGCTTTGATTAGTTGGTGATTGCTGTAGTTGTTCACACTCGACCTATTTATGTTCAGCCTGTACACTAAAACCAGATTTAAGGATGTACTTATGTGTTCTATCTGTTTGGAGATGATATAACTGGAAACTCCTGGGGAACAACCATTGAAGAGTAAACACATGGAGTTTTAAGTTTCTTATTTAATAATTTCTGACATATATAATCTACGCTGTGATTACATCTAACCACCTTGGTGTTTTTTTTTTAATTCGTGGTTCTTTTGCATATAATCTACACAGTAATAACATCTAACCATTGTTGATAGAGAGATTAGAGTTTTCTGTACATTTGTCTTTTATTTTCCTTCTTTTATCAATTGAAAAACAGGTCTCCTGTAAATGAAAAGTCAAAGTTCGTTTGTTCCTTGATTGTCTCAGTTTCTTCTACTTTTTGGTCTGTTAAGTCAAATTTTCTTCTCTGGGAGACTGATCAATAAATCCAATTGTGGATCCAGATACGATGGCCGCGAAAAATTGATGTGAACTCTTAGGTGCCAGCTAGAGTATAATCATCAAGATTTCTTCAACCCGGACTTAACAAAGCTCTGATTCAGCATAACAAGAAAATAATCAAAGTCCCAAAACAAATGAACAGTTAGCTCTTGTCGATTTGTGGGCCGGCTTGGCTTAATCTCCCAGTCTATCTCAACTTTCATGTGGCGGGCCGGCTTGGCTTAATCTCCCAGTCTATCTCAACTCTCATGTGGCGGACGGCAATAGCAGGCTTGTCCTCTGATCATCCTTAATTCAGTTGAAAAATTCACCACCTCATCAAGACATCCTACTTATGAAACCCCTTGCTGCTCTGTTTACAACTACCAGCCACATTATTTTTCCTTCAGCAGACAAGAAATCCATTGTTCTACTGACTTGTGTGGTGGTGCTGTCACTTCTTTTCACAGGAACCAAAGGAGCTGAAATCTTTCTCGAGTGGAACGTAGCGATGGATTGGAACATTAGCCCTGTTCAAAGTGTTCAACCGGTGCGAATAGACCTGTTCTAGTAATTTAGAGTTTCGAGTTGAATTTGTTAACTTATTGGCAGGTAAATAATCATCGAATTGCAGGTTATAACGATCAACGGGATGTTTCCTGGGCCACTAATTAACTCGACGACTAATGATAATGTCCATGTCAACGTTTTCAACAATTTGGACGTGCCTCTTCTAATGACATTGTAGGCAAATAAAAACATTGAAGCGCCTACGATGATTAAGTCTAATATGCGGAACCATGTTTGACTTGGCCCAAAAATATGTTTTGATCATTAGGAACGGTATACAACAGAGACTGAATTCGTGGCAGGATGGTGTATCTGGAACGAACTGCCCGATTCAACCTGGTACTAACTGGACATACAATTTCCAGATGGACCAAATTGGCAGCTACTTTTACTTCCCGTCGATCAACTTCCTCAAAGCTGCTGGAGGATACGGTCCTATCCGAGTCAATAATAGGAACGTCATACTTGTCCCCTTCGACAGACCTGAAGAGGAATACGACCTTCTTATTGGTGATTGGTTTAGCCAAAGTTTCAATGTACGCAAATCTCTACTTTACTGTATGTTACTGAGGATATACACCAACAGAAATTCTCGAACCTACTACTGTTGAAACAAAATCAACACCCGACTTTCATTCGTTGGATAACGGGGTTACAAATTTCAAAACACACTGATTGTTTCAAGCATGAGTAGAAACATTACTGCAAACATAAATAAAAATATATACATATCTTTGACACTTCTTTTCTTCCTTTGTACCTGGAGCTAAATTCAAACGTATATCTTGATCAGACGCTACCAACCACAAGTTCTCCTCCTGACGCAATCCTTATTAACGGTAAAGCTGGATCTACCTTGGAATCCTTTAGTGTCACAAAAGGTATGCCGAGTTATGCTATTCATCGTGGTATTATCCTTGAACAAATTCAGTTCATTCGTATTATTGTGTTTCACTTTCTAAAGATTTTTATGGTATACACAGACACAGGCAAGACGTATCGGTTGAGGATATCAAATGTCGGGTCTGCATATAGCATCAATTTTAGGATACGGAGTCATCAGATGGTGTTGGTAGAAACAGAAGGATCTTACACGAGTCAGATTGCTCTAGATTCGTTAGATGTACACGTTGGCCAGTCGTACTTCGTCCTGGTAGCAGCCAACCAGAATGATGCTGACTATTACGTTGTGGCATCTCTTACACAAACAAACATAACTACTACTCCTGCTGGTATAAGTTTGTTGCACTATTCTGGTTCACCTGGTGTGGTCACTGGACCTCTACCACTTGAGCCCAATCCAATGGATAAGGATTTTTCTGTTAATCAAGCTAAATCTATCAGGTAAGTACAACCAATGTAAATAATATCGGATTTCGGTTTATATCGGTCGAGAGTGATACACTGATACATCTTTGTATCAGGGAGATTTCGGTTCTAAATATCAACGAAATATCGGTCCACATATTTTATACTTATAATTATTATATCAAACGTTTTTTTTTCCTATTGGACCTATTAAGTTATAAACTAGTACTTATTTTTCTAAAATACCATAAAACATGAGTAACAATTAAAAACCATAAAACTAGGATAAGGAAATTTATTTATTATTTTTTTAGTTTTTTTTTTTTTTGATATATTTTTTTAAATCCCCTATCCTAATTTCGGCCATCTCGGTCAACTCATTTCGGGTCATCTCGGCTGAAATTATCGACCAAATACCATATCAACGATATAACATGTCTTATCTCGAATGAGTGCCGAAATCGACTACACTGAATACAACAGTTAAATGTAGGAATGCGAATGTTCGCCATCTCAAGGCCACTAGAGTATCCTGAGTGGCTGCTACCTCCATATACAGATATACTTGTCATGGTTTTTACACAAACGCTTGTTGCATGTAAACAGATGGAACATGACAACTGGAGCAGCTAGACCTAACCCACAAGGTTCATTCAACGTGACGAATGTAACAATAGCACAGACATTTGTTCTCCATGGATCAAAGGCTGAGATCAATGGCTTTCAAGGTTATGCAGTGAACAACGTGACATATGTAACCCCGGATACACCTTTAAAGCTCGCTGACTTTTTTGTTAACGGTTCGGGTGTATATCAACTTGATGAATTCCCCGTTGATTCCATCAACGAAGAAGCTTCATTTGGAACATCCGTTGTTACCGGGATTCATAAAGGATGGATTGAGATCGTCTTTAAGAATGATTTAAGTGTTATGGATGCTTGGCATCTTGATGGATTCGGGTTTTATGTTGTGGGGTAAAAACACTAACAAGTAACATTTTGATAATCTAATGCTAGACTAGAATCCGCATGACTCTGTGAAGTTAACGATCAGAATAACAATTTTGTGATTTTGGGTATTCTTAGGCTTGGAGATGGAGAGTGGAGTCCAAGTTCTAGGGAAACGTACAACCTTTATGATCCAGTAGTAAGATCCACAGTCCAGGTCAGTCAGTATACATCTGAAAGCTGGACGTTTATCATTTTTATTTTCTTGAGACTTTTTTAGCACCAATTGTGTAACTGTGTTTTGTATGGTATCGTTTACATTTATATAGGTTTACTCAGGGGGTTGGAGTGCTGTGTACGCGTTCCTGGACAACCCAGGAATGTGGAACTTGCGTTCCCAGCGGTTGGGAAATTGGTTTCTAGGACAAGAGCTTTACGTGAGGGTACACAATTCTGATCCGAACCCCGCGAAGGAGCGCCCTCCTCCCGATAATCTTCTCCTATGTGGTATGTTGGCATCAACTGCAACTACCGAAGTGTCTCTTTCAGTTCTTACACTGTTCTCTTCTGCAGGTTATGCATTTGTAAGTTCTGATTTGACTTGGTTGTTTCGAATTACAGGGATATTTGATTCGGATAATCCAGCTGCACCCGCCCCATCCCCACAGAGTTTTGGTGTTTGATGGACGCAGACTTATATTACTATCTATTTGTTTATCTATATTATATATATAAAAAAAAACTAGTTGTAACAAAAAATCCTTATTAATCGAATGAATTGCAATTATCAGTCTTACTTAAATAATTATATTATGGAGTGATAGAACTAACTTTATGGGTCGATGCAGTAGAGGCTCAATTGCTTTCTAGTCGAACTCTTATAGGTGATCCTATCCATGAGTGACTGGGTTTCCAGGAGGTACCATGCAGGTAAAAGAATGCACCTTCGCTCAGTCGTGGTATGTGAAAAACACTAACGTCCCTGTTTCTCTCATGGGACGTTTGCAAAAAAAAAACATAACTCGTGTCTTGGAGTACATAGTGGATATGGTTTTGGATATTGATCAGGGGATATACTGTCTCCATGTATCCTTCAATCAGAGAAGAACCGCTTTAGGTCCACAGATTAGCTTGGAGTTTTTCAATGTGACAATACAAATGGCAGTGAGGTATTCACATCAGTCCCATGCTTCAGTTGGGGTTGTAACTATTCATGAATCTCGAACTCTGACTTCTTAAGATCCAGCCGTTCTGCACCCAAACTTCAAAACAGCTATTTGTGTAAATGTTGTTGGAGTTAAAATGACCGCGTCCTCTGCTGATATTGCAATGGCAACTGCAATTGTCTCCTGCAATCCTCTATTCCCTGTGATGTTGCCTTGACTTCGTGTTATATAAAAAATTTATAGTTCCAGAATGGAATATGGAAAATCTACAGTTCCATATTACATTGAAGATCTTTTGCACCTTTTGACCTGGGAGGAGGAATAAAAACTTTGGGCTGCAAATATATGAAGGTGGTAATTGAAACGTAACTAATGAACTTTGAATCATATACCCTGTCATTGAGTCTTCCCGTTTATGCTGATTTAGTTAGGTGGGGAGGAAAGCACCCATAATGTAAAGCTAATTAGTGAAATTCTAATAATTGAGTTACAAGATGATTGGAAAGCATCCATAATGTAAAGCTTTTTCAAACTTCTGTTATAAGTTCTGAATATGACCAGTTACTGAGAAAAACTATAAATGAGAACCGCCCACACATTAAGAACCTGTTGCACTTGGTAAATGAAAAATACAAACATTCCGATTTACTGACCATTCATGCTCTAGAGATATCTAGAGTGACCTTTTCTATCTATACTTATTTAAGAACCACAGCAAGCAGATTTTTCAGGAGCACTTGTTGAGCCCTTTGAGGGGTCTGGTTTACTGATCTTTATGGTCTGGGGCTGCATATAAAATTATAATCACATAAATACACACAAACAATTTAAGTTTATCTACCTATAAATAATCGGCAAACTTGTAAGGCCCTTTCGAGGCTGGTGGGCAACACACTACACTATCTCAGCTATGGGGGGTTTTGTTCAGTCATTCCATCATATTAATACCGTATAATATACCCCACAGTAAGATTATGAGATGTTGCTTTCCCACCTTGTACGATTGGGTGGACAAAGTTAATTCTTGCAGATCTTCACTTGATTAAACTGTTAAAGAAAATATGGTGTACCTCAGCTTTGGAATCAGTCTCAGCAAGTCTTTGCTTTATATCTCTGGCAATTGAAAAAAAGACATTTTCCACATTGAAGTTTGTTTTTGCACTCTGCACAAAGGCATATAAATAGTGTAAGCACAGTAAAAAAGGTTTCCATACTCGTGTAATCATGCACATCATGAACTTACCGTCTCAAAGAACTTGATTCCATATTCGTCGGCAAGAGCTTGACCCCTTGACGTTGGTACAGCCTATGCAAATATCAATTGATCACCACACAAAACAGAAAAGTATGTATTATCGATATATTGAACTAGGTTTATCAGTTACCCTCTTGCTTTCATCCATATCAGCTTTGTTCCCCACCAGTATTTTGTTTACATTGTCAGATGCATGCTGTTCAATGTTTCTTATCCAGTTCCTGATATCTAACGTATCCTGGATCAGGAATCACAAATATGTAATACAAAGTATCTAAGCCTGTTATCTTTAAAGATTTAAGTCCATGAGGTCTGACCAAGAGATAGAGAGAGCATTCAAATAAAAGACAGGTAGTGGTGGTGGATACTGTTAAATGAAGATTCATCTGTGACATCATACACCAGAAGAATACCCATGGCTCCCCTGTAATATGCTAAAGAAGACGAATAGACAGAAAGAAAAGTGTCATTTGCAGGAATATTTGTGAAAGACAGAAATACATGTATACAATAGCAGCTAAAGCCAAGAAAGTTGCAAATTTTTTTGTTCCTACTACCAGTAGTACTCAAGAGTTTTCATCTTAGAAAATCTATCAAGTAAGCCATACCGAGAAAATGGGTGCTTATTGATAGCTTCACTAAAGAACAAAAAGAACACACTAGATACCTGTAGTAATAGTGCGGAAACGTTCTTGACCAGCTGTATCCCATATTTGAAGTTTGATTCGCTTGCCATCAAGTTCAATGGTCCTAATCTTGAAGTCAATCCTAAATAAAAACATGCATTATTTCAGTTTCAGAAAGCAACACAAAATCATGGAAACCACTACCAAATCAAATGAGGTAAAGTACAAACCCTATTGTTGTAATAAAACTAGTTGTAAACGAATCATCAGAAAAACGCAATAGCAGGCAACTCTTCCCGACTCCTGTAAATATGGATTCAGAAGTAAGTAATCTTCCAATACTTAACGCCAAAGATATTCCAGTTTATGGATGGGAGATGAAAAATAATGATACACAAACGAAGGCCTTAACCCAAGCACATAATAACAGTTACTCTATATAGCTGAAACAATACTGAGCGGTTACATTTCAGTGTAATGTGATACCAACCATATCACCTAACCACAGATGAATCAAATGGAAATGATGAAAAATTTGAACCATGTCCGTAACTGACATATTAACTGCTATTTCATACAAACACGTAATGCTTACACATGAAGTTCACATACTTCATCATAAAGCTTCCCTATTTTAGTCAGATCCCCTGTTGTGATAGAGTAAGGACCATTATAAAAAACTAAAAAACTATTACCAAACTTTAGAACCTACTAGGTTGGGCACAATACAAAAGTACTATCTTAGAAATTTGTGTCCTTTATGTTAATAATGAAGTTCAAATCCATATTGAATACTCAATTGCGTAATTTTGAAGAGTAAACACAGCACTGGCAACTTGATTATGAATGTTCCACCACTCAATTCAAATTGATTTATCTTGATTACGTATACGCCATGAATCCACCATATAACCTGAATAGTCGTATCGTCTAGTTAATGTTTCTAAGGTGTTCTATCAGTGAATACCCATCGGGGAGAGATTGAATGAACTAATCGAAATTAAAACGTATTAACCTAATAACACAGTTACTTTTCATCAGATCTACATACAAGCTATTCTATTTGATCAAATGAAACTACTTCATCTGAGATCAGAAAATCAATGACTAAGCACATAACAAGAAATTATATATCATAATAACAAGATCGTGCTTGAAATTGGTAAAGAGAGGGAGAGAAAGAAGAAACTTGCCGCTGTCACCAATGAGAAGAAGTTTAATCAAATAATCATAATCAGCCCTAGCACGTGCCGGAGCTGCTGCCATTTCGCAATCCGACTGGTTGGTTTTCAGATCACCACCAAAAAAATGGCTTCACTAACAAACAATCTGTCTATGTAAAGTCTTAGATCGAGAAGCCTGGCTGGGGAGAGAAGAAGGAAAAGCAAAGTGAGAGAGATTTATTTCACTCTTTCTCTCTCTCTCCTTAACACAGACTCAAAGGTGATTGTAACAACACAACCACGCGCGCGTACAAGAAACGCGCGGAGCCAGCAAATACTGACACATTTTTTGTTCGTTTGTAGGTAGATAATATAACCCTAGCTAGTTGTCAGTTGAGTGTAGGTTGAGGAAGAATCAGGTGAGTGAACATAACGTAGGACTTATCATTGCTGGAGGCTCACTCACTGCTCACATTTACTTCGCGGTGCGAGTGCGATGCCAAATAGATATCGGAGGAATGTACATTCTGTCCAACTTGATAACGTCTTTTTGTGTGTGTTCATCTGGATGTCGTCGGAACTCTCGGATTTACAAGCCTTTACGGGATAATTTGGTATGTTCGTTTGCACAAGGGAAGATAATGCTAAGGCCTATTTTATTTTTATTTTTTCCTATTCTCAACCTTAGGTAACGTGAGAGTCAGCCGAATGGAGTAAAAGTCCGTGTCATTCCTCCAACTTTTTCTAAAATACGTTTGCATTATCGGTCAGTATTATTTATCTAGAGTTGAGATGCTTCCATACATCTTTTTTCTCTTTTGCTTATTTAATATTGTCCAGACCCTTTTTGCAAGCAGTTCTACGTCCATGAACCATTTTTTGTAATTCATGGATCTAAAAGATGCTTACACTTAATGAAATAATTGGCTTTAGAGTTGAGACCTGGTGAGTAGGTTCGAAGCAAACCTACCTAACTGAGCTAGGTTACTTATGGTGATATCCCTAAAACCTAGCCTCCCTTGACTTGTTGGATTGCATAAAACCTTCCGGGCCTTAAGGTATATGCTTTTAGTGCCTTACTACTTTCCACACAAGAAATCTCTATGGATGGAGGTAAGTTATGCAGTTATGGTTTTAGGAATCAAATAACAACCCATTTAGTAAACGAGTATGATTCTAAGGTAGACTTCACAACCACAGTCCTTGCTACCTTTAATAGAAGTCTACCTAACCAATTCTGAAGTTTACCTTTGAATCTTTTTTATCATAGACTCAAAGCATTTGATTTTTGAGGGACCAATAAAAAGAGGAATATCAAGGTAATTATCAGAAATTGAGATTTTGAGAACCTTAAGTATCCTCATTATTATTTTTGTAAAATTTGTTGGACATGTCTGTCGGGAAATCGAGGTTACGTTAATCTCGAACCGACATTGTTTCCATAGACGTAAATTCTATGAAACATCCTACTTTAAATAATTTAGCTCGAATCCTTTACTTACATCTTTAGATTAGCATGATCGATAATACTAGCACGAATATATAATCAATACGATAATAGACAATCACGCACGACAGAAAGATTACGTGGTTCACCTACTAGTTATATAACCACTAGCGCTAAACGACTTAGAAACAAGAAATATTACGAAGAGTTTACCTCTTCCTTTGTTCTTCTTCTTCCATAAACTTCAACTGCCATGGTTGTTTCGACTTTAGACAAGAGTATGAAGAACATCATGAATTTTAGCTTCTCCCATATGAACCCTAGAAACCATAGATTTCCCCCATACCCGCTCAACTACAAGTCATTCTTCTCACATAAATTTTCCCCCATCACCCACCATTATAGGACACAATGGTTGTGATCCTCGATCTCTCTCGTTCTTGAGAGGATTCTACAAAAGAATAATTTCTCTTCACCATATAAGACCTCTTATATAGTAGTTACATCCATGTTCTCCAAGTCTTAGAACTCCTAAAAATAGCCCCACACCTTAATTAGGAAATTTAAACTGGGAAACCACATAACTTGGGAAACACCCCAAGTTACATTGCGGAGAGTTCCAGAACTTCACGAAACAAAACTCCAACAATGTTTTTATTGAAAAAAAAATCTATGACATTTGGAAGTTGATCATTTGCCTCGTGGTTTTGTTGAACGTACTTATTACTTCTAAGTTCTAATAGATTCCTAGCATCAAATAGAGTGGCGCCCCTAGTGAAGATTAAACAATCCTTAACAAACATGAGGTGGGTAATATAAATGTATTTTTTTTGCTATTTTGATGCCACTATTATATTTTAAAATCTAGGTCTCCTTGACGATTCTGGAAAGACCTTCCATACAGATGAGAACATAGATAAGGTGAAAAAGGATCACATTGTCTTAATGGGGGGTGGGGGAGATTCACCAGTAATACGATTGCAAAGCACTGCAATGGAAGGTGTGATGATAAACTGGGTGATTAACTCTCACCAAGTACTACAAAAACCTAACTTATCTATGACCTAAATCAAGTAAGACCAATTGACCATGTCAAAATACGTTGCTCATATCCAATTTCAATCCCAATTTTTTTTTCTTTTTTTCTTTTTCTTGTTGTGAATAAATTGAGTCTGTTCAACCATTATTAATAATTAAGTTTCATAATAAAAAACCAACCAATTGCACGTAATTCTAGTATTCTATTGCATTTTCAAGTCGTTCTTTGTTAAATAGCTATGTAAATAAACTAATTGGGTGAATGAGGCCACTGTTCACGAATTTTATGACTCTCGATCGAGACAGAATCAAGCTAGGCAATAAAAAAAAATATAATCGATGATGCGCGTGGAATTTCAACGATTTTTTTTAAACAAGTTATTAACGGGGCAGTGCATGTGGAATTTCAACATAAAAAACTAAGAAGTTATCAAACGACAAATAGAAGTATCCGAGAATTGAACTCATGACCACTCGCACCCTAAGCAAAAATCACAGGTAATACGATTGTAGAGCACTGCAATGGAAGATGTGATATTAAACTGAGTGATTAGCTCTCACCAAGTACTACAAAAACCTAACTTCTCCATTACCTAAATCAAGTAAGACCAATTGACCACGTCAAAAGAGCCTTGCTCATATCCAATTTCAATCCCAAATTTTTTTTATCTTTTTTTCTTTCTTTTTCTTGTTGTGAATAAATTGAGTTTGTTCAACCATTATTAATAAACTGAGTTTCATAATTAAAAAAAAGCACATCCAATTGCATGTAATTCTAGTATTTTATTGCCTTTTTAAGTCGTTCTTTGTTAAATAACTATGTAAAGGAACTAATTGGGTGAACGAGATCACTGTTCATGAATTTTGTGACTCTCGATCGAGACAAGATCACGTTAGGTAATAAACATAATAATTGATTATGCGCGTGGAATTTCGACGAGAAAAATTTAAACAAAATTTAACAACGGGGCAGTGCATGTGGAATTTCGATGTAAAAAACTAAAAACAAATTATCAAATTGAAAATAGGAGCATTCCAAGAATTGGATTGACGACCTCTCAAACCCTAAGCAAGAATCATATCACTAAACCAAATTTCCATATTTATTTATTAGTTATTGAAATTTATAAAAATATAAAAACCAACAAAAGAAAAGACAAAACCACTCAACATTAGGAAGTGAGTATAAGGTTATTGATGACGATGGATGTCTGAAAATTCTGAAAACCATCCCAATTCGCATCTAAACATATACATATATATATAAGTGAAATCTATTTTTTTTATATGATTATGTAACTGATCCGATACAAAAATATCCGCATCCAAATTTTTGTACCTACACATATATAATTTTCAATAGCACATATCCACGTTTATTTATTTTTTTGGGGAAAAATTTCAGTTAAACATATATATATATCAGTGAAATCTATTTTTTTATATGATTATGCAACTGATCCGATACAAAAATATCCGCATCCAAATTTTTGTACCTACACATATATAATTTCCAATAGCACATATCCACGTTTATTTATTTTTTTTTGGAAAAATTCCAGTTTGATCCTATTTTAGGTGGTGCCAAGTTAGTTTAGTCCATCGATAAAAGGAGAGTTTAGTTGAGTCCTTATTTAATTAAAAATATTAAAATATCCAAATTACCCTTTTTTTTCTCCCACTTTTTCACGTGATATATAGTTTTCCTATATTCTTCTTTATTTTCTCTCTCTCATTAACATAAACAAAAAAAAATTTAAAGATTAAATATTTCTCAAAATATAAGTCGAGAAAAGTAATAAATTTTATATATTCGGAAAGGTCTCGACGAGATTTACACAACGAGTACCCATTGTACTATGTTTCGAAACTTTGAATTTTTTTTCGTTATAATGGTAATTCATATCCAAGAATGAACACTATTTTTAGAGTATGGTAGTTCATTCTAGTTTTAGCAGTTCATTTTGTTGAATAAACTCGTATATGATATTTAATTCTAGTAGTTTATTTGTAGAATGAACTCGAATAATAGTTTATTTTGACAAGATCTACACAACGAATGCATATTTCACTATTTTTTGAAGCTTTAATCTCTACAGTATCGGTAATGTTAATTCACGCTAAAAAATAAACACTATTATAAGGTTCATTTTGTAGAATGAATTATTAATGGTAGTTCATTATAACAATTCATTTTGTAGAATGAACTGGTAATAGTAGTTCATTCTAGCAATTCATTTTGTAGAATGAACTCGGTATGGTTGTTCATTTTAAAAGTTCATTTTGTAGATTGAACTCAAAATGCTAGTACATTCTAATAATTCCTTCTGTAGAATAAAATCATAATGAGAGTTCATTGTAGCATGTAAAGGTAGTTCATTATGTAAACTGAACTCGCGAAGTTAGTTCATTACAATGATAGTTCATTCTAGCAGTTCATTTTGTAGAATGAACTCGTAATGGTAGTTCATTCTAACAGTTTATTTTGTATAATAAACTCGTATGGTTGTTCATTCTAGCAGTTCATTTAGAGAATGAACTCAAAATGCTAGTTCATTCTAACAACTAATTTTTAGCGTGTAATGATAGTTCTATCTGTAAAATGGACTCGCAAAGTTAGTTCATTACAATGATAGTTCATTCTATTAGTTCATTTTGTAGAATGAACTCATAATAATGGTTCATTCTAGCATGTAATAGTAATTCATTACAATGATAGTCAAATATAGCAGTTCATTTTGTAAAATGAATTCTTAATAATAGTTCATTTCATAGTTTATCTTAAGGTAAACGATAACATAGAAATTAAAGATTCAAAAAATAGTGAAAGTGATATTCATTTTGTAGATCTCATTGAGAGCTTTCTGAATATATAAAATTTGTTAAATTTCGACTTGTGTTTGATAGATGTATAATTTTTAAGATTTTCTATTTACTTTTAGAAGAGAGAGAAAATATAAGAGATAAAATGGTATTTCTGACACTGTTTAAAAAAATGATGATGTTATTCCGCGTGAGTAATATTCACTCTAGGGTCAAATAGTAATTTTTAGATCAAAGTGATAATATATTTTTTTTAAAAGGATCTTAGAACAATTGGACTAGATCAACATGACTAAACTACACAATATATTTTATATTAGGACTAATTGATAGTTTTTAATTTTTTATTTTTAGTACTTTCCGCATTTAATTAAAATTATGTGAAATATGAATATGTTGTCCAATTTTTTTTTTTAACTATGATTTATTAAATTGTTTGTTAATGTACAACACTTGATTGCCTTATTTTATTTAGATTTCAAATTAGATAGAATAATATCTTGATAAACGCTCAAATACGAATTCGTAATGAAAAAGAAGTTGCCGATCGAATTCGAGTTGGGCACTATCAACACCACCGAATGCATCCGTTTGCACCAATGAAAACATGATATGCAGTTTGACAATATGTACAACTTAAGTGACCCCTCCAACCAAGTCTTTTTTTTTCTTTTTGTCCTTGTGGAGGACCAATAGAATTTCTCCAAGTCATAATGAGAGGGCTAACCCTAGGTGGGAAAAGTGCCGTAGCATCAAACAGGCAGCTGCAACTCTCATGAGACGAGAATTTAAAGTGGCCTCAAGTAGCCAACCTTATCAAACAGCTGCAACAACTAATAAAGCGCTCGAGGATTGGAACTAGATGTCCCAAAAAGAGTCCCACCAACAGAAACCCCCCTCAAATTTCACACAACAGAAAACATCGACAACAAGTGATGAATCTCTTGATCCTGTCAATAAATTTGTTCCAACCTGCCTTCACAGACGGACACTTCCTTTGAACCTGAGATGATCCTAGCCTCCTAGCAAGAAAATTTGCATGAAATAGTCGTCCAATGACCCCCGGTGGTCAAGTGACAATGCAGTCCAAAGACTCCAAAGTCAGTACCAGAATATAAACAGATGACTCTGGTACTTCTCTCAAAGAACTCATTCTTCGGTGTTTGGAAGCCTGTTTTCCTTGGAAATCACTTACATAGTCTCAAATCATTGGGAAAAATTCAAAAAAACATGGAATATGAAATGCTCAATTCAACCACCATTTCATGAATGGCAAGAAAGCCATCACTATATAATGATTAAGATGTGGATTTAACCTCAGGCTATCAGAGCTTTTCCGGTAACATAAACAAAGAGAAATAACAGTCAAACTAACTACTAATGAGCAGAAAAGAAAAGTACACTATTCCAATATCTAATATTGTATACGACTGTTCATTTGGACCAACTAAAGTTTCATTCCCGGCGGGCTCTCTCACTTCTACCACCTCAAACTTCATATACAGCTGGAGAGCTTGCAACTGTATAATTTGGACCAAGCATCCAACTAACAAGCCAAACCATTGGCTGAGGTTTCCAGAATTCTCTTCACCTCCGTTTCTGGTTCAGTGAGATCAACTGGGGACTGAAAAAGAAAGTGGGACTCAGAGATCTGGACTCCATAGAAATATATCAAGTAAAGCCCTTATTCACAAACCTTTCCGTAGATGTTTGCTTTAGTTGGAGAAGCTCCAGCTGCAAGTAATAGACGCACAACTTCCACATGTTCACCTCTAGCCGCATGATGGAGAGGCTGTACAGGAAAACAAATCAATAATCGCTCGTCGAGATTAGAAGAAGGAAAACAATTTTGTTCCATTTCCACTTACTGTATCACCTTCCACATCAACTGTGTTCAACATCTTGTTAACAAGATCAGGGTTGCTAGCAGAATTGATTAGAAGCTGCACAACTTCAGCAAATCCTGCAAACACCCATTAAATAAAAGTACATTACAAAACTTGTAAAGGCATAACTCATAATGACTAGACCAGGTACACCATAAATTAGTGGACAGCTGATGATACCTCCTGCACAAGCATCATGAATAGGAATTGCACCATCCTCATCCTTAGCCTCCATGCTAGCTCCTCTCTCCAAAAGTAGCTACAAGTAAAAGAATGCTAATAAAGATTCTTCGCCCTACGAAAAGAATATATTTCCCAATACCTTGTACCAGAAAACAAAAGTTCAACCAGAAGAAGAAAAGATAATAAAACAAGATGACCAACCTGGACACAAGGCAAATACCCATAGAGACAGGTCAGGTGGAGGGCTGTATCCCCGTCTTCCACAGGTTCATCAATATTTCCAGTCAAATTATCTGAATTAAGGGAGGGAACTCAATCAACAAAAATAACAAATTGTGCATGTAAATATCCTTTCTCAGTTCAATAATTCGAAATGAACAAACATAACAGCACATCGTCAAAGCAGAGTTGAAAAGAACAATACAGGCTAATATTCAACAGTAAAGCAAGAATATCGTATCATTTGTTAGTTATCACTAAATTACTTGGGTTATCAGTTCAAAAGCTACCCGACTCTCACAATGGCAGATTATTCAAGATAAATTAAGCAATACAAGAACCCTAACTTGTTCAATCAAAACCCCAACTTATAGAAGCTGCGAACCCTAACAAACCCCTAGTTCAATTAAATTAAGAAAATAATCAACAAAAATAATCACGCGAATTGAAAAGATTTATACCTAGAGCATGGCGAAGGGCATCGACGTTGCCAAGCTGAGCAGCCTCAGCTAGAGCACGAAGATGTGGAGGAGTTGTATCAGTATTGATATCAATCTCACCTTCTTCTTCTCCGAATATACCTTCTTCTTCTCCGAATATACCTTCTTCTTCAAGTTCTTCTAGTACATTAGGTCTAGCCGGAACCGCCATTCTTTAGCTTTTTAAGGTTTTAATCTGTGTGTTTACAGAGTTTTTAGAGAGTGGGAATGAGGTTTTGCTGGTTGGGTGTTTGCCTGTTTGAGGATTTTCATTAGTCGTTTACTTGGGATACTGGGCTAATCCGAGCCCAATTAAAGTGATGGATTTTGTTTTGTTAGAAGAAACTAGGTATCACCGGGGCATACGACCCCGGCTTAGCTTTTCATCTATATATACAAGTTGAGTTCTCTTTCAAGGATATTGGAATTTTGAACCCCCAATGTGTTGTCCTTCCACCTGCTAATATAAGGGAAGCTCGCCACAACTCGCAGATGCTACACTACCTCAGACTGTGCACGAATTTCGGTTATAATTGCATTCCAGAGATATGTATTCTCATACCACTCCCTAGGAAAAAGAAATTCCACCTTCACGTTTGTTCTATCGATTGCATAGCAACCTGGTATACCTCTTTCAGTATCGAGTTCAGACCTTTTCTCAACACATAATGCTCAGCCATTAGTTTGTCGGTATTATAATCCAATTCCTCGCATATCAACCTATTCATAGAATTATACTGATCGTCCTTTTTCGGGTACGTAATCATTGGGAATTTCCTGAAGGTCCTGTTATTCTGTGCCATAATTCTTTCAGTGTCAAGCAGAGCAAAGTTTTTAATTCCTTTTCTCTAAATTTCAACTCTGGCATATAGTGTCTCTTTTTTAGTGTATAAGGAATATATTCAGATAATATCTTCCAATTTTCCTCCCATAATTTCTTTGGGTATATCACCTCATAAAAGAGCAACACATTATTTCACGGAGGGAACTACCTACAGAGA
This sequence comes from Papaver californicum, assembly GCA_023531435.1. NCBI lineage: Eukaryota > Viridiplantae > Streptophyta > Magnoliopsida > Ranunculales > Papaveraceae > Papaver > Papaver californicum. Next base: position 6,302,037 of record JAJJMC010031261.1, on the reverse strand, counting down.
AATAAAATAAAATAAATCATAAATAATCACAATACATTTTATAAAATAACTAATAAACACAAATGCATAAATTCTAAGCTCGTCACGTAAAAACAAATAACCACATGAAAATAAGTAACCATTTTCAAATCTAAAGATAAAGAAAAAATTTTATTCATCGAACACGAAAATACTATTCTGAATTCGACAACCTATGTTAACTGATATTAAATACAACAAGCAAACTAAAGTATTTTGTATTACATTGGTCATCAATAATATATTATTCAACCAATGAAATACAAAATAAATACATTCTTATATTACCTAATAACTGAAAAACAACCAAGATAGATAACGTATAAAAGTAACATTATCCAGGCATTTTTGTATGGTTAATTCATCACCTATAGTCCAAAGTGACGCCTGTTTCAATATTTGGTGCTATTCATTGTCATCCCGAGGTAATCCAAGCGCAATAAATGCTTCTCTATAAGTCTCGAGGGACTCCATCAACTGTTCTTAATTTTGCATAACGACGCGGTCCCTTGACTGTGTTCAACTACCTTTCCTCTGTAATAGGATGAGCATTGTACAACCTACAAACCACATTTTTTTGTTTTCTTTTCTTCTTCTTCTTCATCTTATTGTCCCAAATGAACTTAGCTGTGAATCTGTATAAGTCAGTTCTCTAACCTTATCAAATTCCTTATTTGCCTCAAACCATTGAAGAAATTTCATTCTACTCATGTTCACTCTTATTAGAACCTCAACTAAATCATCGGTATCCTTAAAATATACTTGTTTCTCACCGTCTAAATGGTAAGGAAGCCGTTCAACACTTAAATCACGATACTAGATATTGAAATCCTAAAATTTCTAATATGAGTCTACCGAAGATACATAACGACAATCAATCACTCACTTCATAGATATCTTTTTCCCCCGTTCTGTAATATGTTTCAGAGTCTTGTTATTTGTTTCCATCATATTAAGAGTTTTTTGTTGGAGACTTTGTTTTCTCAATGATAATCGTTACTCGGTCTCTACCCTTGTGTATGTACTTGAAACGATACCTAACCAAAGATCTTCTCTCATTACAAACCTCAAGGTTAATATGTGCATTAAATTGAAAAATTAAGTCTCCATTCTGAGGAATGGCCCATTGGTTAGACAAGCTACTCTTCCCTTATGGGCACACATTATTCTTGCCTTTCTAATAAAAATGGATACCCATTCACATCTACCTTAGTCTCGTTGTTGAACTCCTTTGGATAGTATTTCGAACACTTGTTGTTTTTCATGTATTTCTGGGCTAGTTTGTTAATTCCACAAGGTCCATGGATCATGAATTGAAGAAAAACTTTGTGCCCATCTGGATCCTTTCCCTTGTCAAGTATTTCTGCTGATATAATCGATTTATCTACGACAATGTATGTGGTTTGTCCGTTTTATCCAACCGCAAAAGGATATGCGCATGTGGCAACCCTCTTTTTTGAAATTCAATCGTATATATTGCTGCACAACAAAGAGGAAAGATCAAGTCATTTTTCTATTGACAAACGATGGAAAGGTACTTATTTTGATTTTCTATCAAATTCCAAACCTAAAGAACCAGTTAACCATAACTAAGTATTAATAGATAACAACTACAACAACCCAATTAATTGGATCCTGAAAATTTTTAAATGTATAAAAAAATATGCTAGCACATACCTACAGTTACTATCCCAAAATACCCCTTTTCACGAAGAAATATCATCATCTTCTTTAAATTCAAATTAAAAACTCTACTCAGAATATGTGGCCTATCATTTGCACGTTGTCCAGGTATCATGTCCAATACACTCTGTGTCTCAGACCATTTTGGATTGCAAGTAAATATTGTAAAGAGATCCGATATACCATTACATCTACAAATTGCAATGGCATCTTGATAATGGTCTATCATGTATCTTGGACTATCTGTAAAAGTAGAAGGAGTACAATTCTCTTTCCATTAGATCCTCCAACAGTGTATCCTCATAGTAATGCATCTTGTAGTCCACTATACAACTCAGATCGGATAGCGATCTGATTATTTCTTACCCACCTAAGTCGATATTCTTCTAAGCATGCAAATGCATCAACTACATATTAATGAAACAAACGTCCACCCCTAATTAGCGTCTGTGACTGATCGGAAAATCTTCGGTTCCAGTAGGTCGGGTTACGACCCGCTTGGCAGGCTATGACTTCTTGATACGCCACTCAAAGAACTGCCATAACCAACTTTCCAGACACTATATTATATAAATGACTGCGCATCGATTTGTCCCAAAGTGCTTTATAAGCATACAAGCATAATTTTAGTTTCAAGGGTCATCAAAACCGACAAATGATTTTCATTTTTCTATTGTGAGGATACAATATCTTTTTCCAGAGTATTCGGATACCACCCATCGTTACAGCTAACGATCTTCAGGTTGCCACCCATAGATGGGGGGCCAATTAAGGCATGACAAGACACACCGTATAATACGGGTGAGGGATGGCCAATCCAATGCCAGGGTAGTCGGGTACAAGCCACCGTTACAACTAACGGTCTTCCAAGTAGACACATGTAGGTTAGGCCCCCCAAGAGGCCTGAGAACTCGCAGTACTCTGTCAATCTCAACCGACTATTTTTCTCAAATATGAACTGCTCAAAGAGTTGGTAATCATATCTAGAACAATGGTATGAGATGCCACCATATGCAACAACCATCCTTCTCATATTATATTAGTTACCTCGAATGATAATAACTATTGCTTAACTCACAAGCCTAGAAAGATAATATAAATTATCTCGAACGATAGTAATCATTTCTTGTCTTATGGGTTGTAAAGTTATCGGATGGTGCGAATTATTTTGGGGAGGCAACATCATCTCTTTACTATGTAGTATAACCATCCGATTATGCAACTACCTCTTACCAATGATATATACCTTCCAAGGTTGCAATCATCTCTGAATAAATAGTATGAATTGCCAAGTATCGACCAATACTATTTCAGACGATATGAGCAACCTCGCACAGTTGTGCAAACCCGCAATGCTGTTGCCTGTGTACTCTCCTCCATAGCTTGAAGGGATGAAGCACGATCCATTTCATCACCCTTTGTTTAGATAGTATGAGTGACCCATAATATATAGTAACAACTATCACTTACTAGATATGAACTACCTAAGTAGCAAACACCTTTTATGAAGGATAATATGAACTGTGTAGCAACAACTATCCCTAACTTACTAATTCACCAATATTTTATCAAAATTACTATTTGTAGGGACTTCCTTTCAAATAGATCCATATCCAACAGATTAAGCAAAAACTCAATTAGCAAAAGTATATACACTTCAAAAATATAATACCAATCAATACATCAACTAATCGTACACTAACAATATGGGATAATATCTACTGATCATAACTAATTTGTCAATTAATAAGATAGTCGTATATAAGAACATATTTGATAAGCGCATAATTTATACATTTTTACCACCTTATTTCTATTTACAAAAACTTATTTTTGTACTAATATTATTAATTGTTATGTTTTTAAATATTTTTTGAAGAATAAATAAATGTGAAAAAATGAGCTTAAAAAGTGTTTAAGGTACCCGCCAAAAGTGATAAAGGCACCCATACATTGGATAAGGGCACTTCCTCCTTCTCAAATTCAAACAAGGAAATTGGCGGGAAAGTTTACTTTCTCAACTGTTCGAATTATCTTCAAGATTTAGATGAAATTTTTTAGGTTTTAAGACAAGAATAAGAAGAGTTTGTACGAGATTGAAAGGCACCAAATCAAAACAGAATGAAATCCAAATAATCTCGGAAAGGAAATCAAAGTAAAAGCTATTTCACGAGAAACAGAATCAGAATATCTCGTTGGTCTGGTTAAGTTGCGTTAGAAAATGAAATAAGAAAAATACTCTTGAGAAGGTATCTCACAAGATTTGGTAACATCATTTTGGATAAGGAAATAATATCACATAAAATGGTCAAGATTTAACACCGAGATGAGAAAAATGCTTATGAGATTTATTCAAAGAGATTTGTGAAGATATTAAGAGAGATTTGGAAGAATTAATGGGGTGTGTAGTCGGTATTCTATAAGTAGGAGAAGAAATGAAATGATGAAGGAGGCTGGCTTCAAGCCAGAGAGCTTAGAAAAAAAAAATCAGTTAAAACAAATTAAGTTTCTGCAACTCAGGTGAATAGAGGAAGAAGAAGAAGATACCATAGGTAGGAACTGTCGTTAAAAACCATTGTGTTTTAGGTTTTTACCACTCCCTAGATTGATTTGTTTAATCAATTCAACTGTTTTTATTGATTTAACGACGGAAATGGTAAGTACTTCTTGTAATTTTTTTAATAAAATCATGAATAAAATGATTTTTTCTTCTATTCTTTTTGCAATGGGTAGTTAGTTTTTTCCTCTAGGATTAGAGATGAAATCCTATTGTGTTTGCTAGCATGTTATAAATATTTTCTACATCAATTTTTCATGGTCCTATTTCTTGGTTAATATTGATAATAATTCCTTCATGTATCCTTTAATGCTCAAGTTTAAATATTTTTTTTTAGAAAATAACATTCTATAATGAAGATAATTTTCAATCTTTTAAGAAGAGTAATTAGGTTAAAATTCCATATTTTCAAAACGTAACATTTCGTCCAAATCGTTGTGAGTATTATTTTGAATTTTTTTTAGAAAATGATTGTAAACATCTAGTAAGCATAATTGTGATAGAATTTCAATATTCTGGGTTTTCTTTCACTTGTAAATCAATTTAGCATTATTTTCTGTGTTTTAGAATTTTAGAATATAATAAAAAAAACAATTTTATTATTAACATATTAATTAATTAAAAATTAGAAATTACAAATTCTGAAATCCATGCAGAACAAACTGTACTATATACAGCCTCATCAGTAGCCGTGTTCTCGCTGTCTAAATAAAAATCCCATCAATATTCAACCCATTTCATCACACACTAATTAGCTAGGGAGCTATAAAATCGGGATACCAATGCAGTTACAGCTAACATATATACGTCGTCATGGAAGGTCATCACTTAACAGGTAATTATCTATTCTACCATTTACACCATCTACAAATATTCAAAATCAGGGTCGTTGGACTCGTTTCTTGGGATCATTTGGACAGGGAAGAAACATACTGGCACTTACCCTAGCTTTCAAGATCATCTTTCAATCAATCATTCGTATCCATAAAATCTCCTTGATTCTCTCTTGCATGTCTTGTTTCTGTTAATTTATTGACATTTTATCATTTGTGGTTTATGATGTTACTAAATTGAATAGAATCTCAATTATTTTGCGTATTTATTTCTCTTCTGAATCTTGATCTTTTGTCTCATTTCTATAGCTAGCAGGTATTACTAATCGTAGTTGGTTTTCCTGGCCCAAAGGTTCCTTACTTTAAAGGTTGTTCCCAGTCTCATAGGTTGTTTTCTCCATGGCTGAAGTGGTTTACAATCAAGGTGCTCAAATTCCAACATTGCTCCTCAAGAGTATTGAATCACAGTATCTCAAAAGCTTCAATTGGACACTAAGGAAAATTTCTCTGAAACAAAAGAAACTTGGAAGAAACATGCTGAAAGATCAAACACGTTGCAGAAAGTTCACATGCAAACAGGCTATTAAATGGAATTGGTTCAGGTTGGTAATCATCATCATAACAATCCTGAATTCTCAAAAAATTTCAGTTAGTATGTCTCAAAGCTCTTCTTATGGTGGTATTTCTGATTTGATTGGTAGAATAAAATCTTCTAATTTAAATGAAAATGATGATATAAGAAGAGTCATTACCTACCCTGATATCAACATGAACAAAAATATCAAAGAGAGGGAAAAAAGTCTCATATTGGTAAGGTTATGAGTGATTTTCCTATGACTGTTGGTAAAGCTGAACAAGAAGCTTGACATGCCTGGGATGATAGTCATTTCAAAATCATTCAGAGAGCTACAAACATTTTTACTTTCAGTTTTAAATCATGGAGAGAATCAGAGAATACAATGATATCTTGGTGAACTGCCCTTGGAATTTTGACGGTTATCTCATTTGTTCTCAAATAATGGAATCCAACCGTGGATCCCAGAAATGTTGACTTCAACATTCAACAATCTTGGATCGACATCATGAAGCTTCCACTGAATTCCAAAATGCAGAGGTAGCTAATTAGATAGCTAGTATCCTTTGAAATCCTCTGAAGTTGGTGCCTGAAGATGGTAATCTTGCGGAGAAGAATGTGTTAGTGCACTTGTCGAGCTCAATACTAATAATCCAATGTTGAGAGGAATCTTGTCTGAAAATGCATCTATATACAAACAATGGATTCCTATTTACTTTCAGAAACAACCAAGAAAATTGTGTCCAGCTTGTCTCATTACCAATCACTATGAAGGAGAATGCCAGGAAAAAGATGATAATGTCCAAACTATTGCAAGCTACATTTTCAAATTTGGAGAAGTAATTTATCCTAGAACTAACAATCCTGAATTTGGTATTAGAGAAAAGGTGCAAATCTCGCCAAAGAAAAATAACAGGAACATAAACAATTCAAAAAGAGCTTTTGTTATTCCTGATGATGGTCATCATGTTTCTAATATCTACTTTCAGTATGCAAGTGATGGAGCAGAAAGTTCTCATGCTAGTAAAGGAAAGAGAGTTATAGAGTATGAAAGCTCTGCTCAAGACAGCTATGCCAACCAAAATCATGATCAGGATACTGAAATACAAATAAAACAACAATTTATGACTAAAAATGGACATGGAGACTGGGACAACCATATACCGCAGCACCTAAGGAACCAGAGAGGAAATCAAGAAGATCAGGTATATTTCCTATATTATGAAACTTTTCAAATCATTGTGTCTTTTGAGTTTCAAAATATCTCTTATTTCTATTTTTCTTTATATCACTCTCATAAGTCTATTTCTAATTATCTTAATCCGGAAAGTCTTTTCTCAAACTGCATTTTGATTCTTGATTTTTATAAAATCTTAAATATGAAAATCCTAGCATGGAATGTTCAAGGAATAGGCAATACATATACCAGAAATCATCTTAAGAACTGCATTTTCAACTATAATCCTGATATCATCTTTTTGTCAGAAACCAAAAATAAATCCCAAAAAAAATACAAATTTCTAGTACATTTGGGTTATCCTAATGTAAAGTGTCAAGACTATATTGGTAGATATGGAGGTTTAGATTTAATGTGGAAGAATGGTATGAGTCTGATTATAGTTAACATGAATGACAACATGGTAAGTCTCACTGTGTTTGATAGAATTCCTTCTCAGTCTTACTATCTCAACTGTATGTATGGTTCTCATAATCAAGATATAAGACATGAGTATTAGAATTACCTAGGAAATATCAACCATTCTATAGTTAGACCACGAGTTATTCTAGTTGACCTTAATATAACCTTACATTCTTCTGAAAGACAAAGTTTCCCAACTCATTCTGCTCAATCCTCAAGATTCATCCTTGACATTATATAATCTCGAGCACTAGCTGACATACCTTTTAAAGTTTCTCCATTCACCTGGTCAAAGCGTAGAAGCCCACATAGACTTATGAGAACTAGAATTGACAGCGCTCTTGCTAATCCTATTTGGTTCAACAATTTTGCTGATTCCATAATTTATAACCTAGTTCCTCTTGGGTCTGATCACTCACCAATCCATCTTCACATTGAAGAACCTACTCAGCAAAATCCTAGGCCTCACAGGTTCTATCAAGTTTGGTTATCTGATCCAAGATTCAAAGAGGATATTCAAGAAAACTGAAAACAAGATTAGGATAATAATGGTCAAAGCAATCTTCTTAACAACATGCAAAGAACCACTACTGCTCTGAGAGAATGGAATCACAATTGTTTTTTTCATGTTAAAACAGATATAATGAAGGAAAACTCAAGAGCAAATGCAGAGAGCAAAAAATACAAATGTAGCTGATCAAAAGTCTTGAAGAAAAGCTGAATTCCATGTATGAAACAAGAAACAACATCATATTTCAACAATCAAGAGAAAACATCCTTTTGAAAGAAGACAAGAATTCTAAGTACTTCCACTGAAAATCCAACTATCGAAGAAGAAGAAACAATATAGACACTTTACAAGATGCTCAAGAAAATTGGTTATCTAATAAAGAAGATCTACAACAACTGTTGACAAACCATTCAAGGAGATTTCCACCAGCTCAAATCCCACTATTCAGCATGAACTTCTAAGTTTATTACCCCTTGTGTTTCAGATCAAGAAAATCAGATGTTAATTGCAATTCCTCAAGATGCAATAAGAGATACTGTTTTCAAGATTAATGCATGGGCTTCCCCTGGTCCAGATGGATACCAAGCCGACTTTTATTAGCACAACTGAGATACTATCAAAGAAGATGTGATAAATCTTGTGAGAAACTTCTTCATTCATTCTTTTTTTCCTAAACAACTGAATGAAACATACCAAGTTCTGATTCAAAAGAAGAGAAAGAAATAGCCACTAATCCGAACCATTTCAGACCCATTAGTCTGTGCAATATATCATATAAAATCATAACTAAACTTCTAGCCAGCAGACTAAAACAAATTCTACCCAAAATCATTTCTCCATGGAAAGCGGCATATGTTCCGGGTAGAAACATTAATGATAATACTATCATAGCTCGGAAATGGTAGATTATATGAAAAAGACTAAGGCTTTCATGGGATAGTGAGTATCAAACTTGATATGAGTAAAGCGTTCGACATAATGGAGTGGTCTTACCTGTTGCAGACAATGATGCATCTGGGTTTCTCAGAAAAGTGGTATAGTTTAATTTCGGCTTGTATATCTACTTCTGAAATCTTTGTGATGTTTAATGGTTATCATATGCATTCTTTTATTCCTACTAGGGGTCTCAGACAAGGAGATCCCATTTCTCCTTATCTGTTTATCTGTTGTATGGAGGATTTTAGCAGATTGATCTCTAATGCAGTCACCATGAAGCTTATTGAAGCAGTTTAGCCATCAAAACAAGATCAAAAAATCTCGCTCACATTTATTTTTTGCATACGAATGCATGTTATTCATCAAAGCTACAAAAAATTATATAAGGAATCTGATTCAAATAATTCAATTGTTCACTTCCTCTTCAGGGCAGTTGGTGAATCTAGAGAAGTCTAATGTGTTTTTTAGCAATAATCTAAGTAAAGATGCATGTCAGGATGTTTCTGGGATGCTGAACATGAACCAAATGGAGTTAAATAAAAGATATCTGGGAGTTAATCTTTTTATTCCCAGAAGCAAAGATGAGTGTTTTGATCTTATAGTGGATAAAATGCACCATAAACTTCAAGCTTGGCAAGCAGACTCATAAGTCAAGCAAGCAGAACAAACACAAACTAAGACTACTCTAGGCTCCATGGCGGAACATCAAATGAGTAATTTCTCTCTTCCATAAAAAACACATGATAGATTGACAAGAATCCAAAGAAACTATTTCTGGAATAAGGAAAAAAAATAAGATATTGTATTTTAAAGAGGTATGGTGGGCTAGGTTTTAAAGATACAAAAGGTTTTAACATAACATTACTTGCAAGATCGGCTTGGAGATTACTCACTAATCCTGATGCAAAGTGGGTAAAATTTTTAGAGGCTAGATACTTCAACAAAAAAGATCCTCTTCAAATCAACATTGAGAAGAAAGGAGCATGGGATTGGCAAAGTATAACTGAAGGTTTTCAAATCATTAAACAATATTACAGATGGGAAATGGATAATGGATCAAGTATTCAAGTCTGGAATCATTAATAGATACCTAATTTAAAGGCTGCTAATCTTAATCAACAAGCTCAGAATTGCAACAACAGAAACATGCTTGTCTCATGATCTCATTGACAAAGAAACAAATCATTGGAATGTTCAGAAGCTAAATTCTTTATTTACTCAAGAACAAATCAACAAGATTCTTACCATAAGATTCCCTAAAGAAGGTAAGGATAAGTTGAGGTGGACTTTAACAAGAAGTGGGGTCTTCACTACAAATACTGTGTATAGAGAACTTACTAAAGTTCAGCCTCAACAACACAACCAGGATCTGATGCAGGAGAAAGTTGGTTGAAGCTTTGGCATATATCAGTCCCTCATAAAATCCAGCAGTTTTTTTGGAAATGCTCTCAAGATATCCTTCCTGTCAACAAGAAGATGAATCAGTTCAAGCAAGGTATAAATCCTTTATGCCCTATTTGCAATAATCAAGAAGAATCCATCTCTCACCTTCTCATTCATTATCAGTATGCTCAAGAAATCTGGTCAACATATCTCCAACTCTTCACCAATGAATTCACCATAACTCTATTCAGTCATGGATTAATGAGTGGTTCAACAATAATAATGATCAGAATACATTCTCAAACAATCAAACAAGTCTTGTAGCGATAACTCGCTGGCACATCTAGAAATCCAGATGTCAAAAAGTCTTTGAGAAGAAACACCAAACAGTTAGGAGCACCATCTGCAGGATAAACCATTACATAAAATCAATATCTGATAAAAAAAAACCTAAACCCTATTTCTTTTAAACCCCAGAATAAAAAATGGGAAAAACCCCTAATTGACTGTCTAAAAATTAATATTGATGCTTCGATTTTACAGGATATTCTATGGCAGGATTTGCTCTAATTATTCGAGATTTTTCAGGTGGATTTGCGGGAGCAATGGCATTCTTATCCAGAGCAAGGGATAGGACAAGCTGAAGCTCTGGTTCTTCTTCAAGCTCTTCAATGGATCAAGGAGTTAGGGTTACAAAATGTTATTGTTGAAGGAGATAACCATTCTGTGGTTAAAGGTTGTAAGGGTTCGATTGAATCTTTCAGATGGGAGAACCAAAATATCCTTCGTGAATGTCAGTCTTTTCTTAGGGAGTTAAGAGTCTTATGTCGTTAAGTTTCAAAGAAAGTCTGGAACCAAGCCGCAGATAAGTTGGCTAAGGTAGCTAGGGTTAGTATTCGGTATCAAATCTGGTGGAATACCCCACCTAGTGTGTTAAGTGGCGTTCTTGAGAAAGATCAGTGGTAAACTTGTAATCTGTCGAGTCCTGCAGTTGTTTGTTTGTTTCTTAGTTGTTTGACTTTTTTTTCTTGCTAAAAATAAAAATAAAAATATTCAAACTCCAAACACATGCACCCATTTCAGTTGATTTATCTTTGCAAATACACACCTATCTCATCTACTGTTCCTATCAAACTCCAACTCCCAATGTATATAAATCGGATAATAGTGAAATTTTAACCGTACATTCAAAACTACAACAAGTACACAAATTTGAAAGGAATATAATGGTTAGATATCAAGTTATATTTGATTCATATGTTCAACGATACTGAATTTCTTTAGGCATAACCAGGGAACATTCACTTTTTGAGGTATTTACCATGATTTATTTATTTTAGAATTTTTAAAGATAAATCATCACCTAAATTAATTACTCATATCCAAAAATCAGATATATCCATGCTGTCTAAGAGCCTCATTTTAATTTCAAGAACTCTATGATGTTATACAAATTATGTAGAAACAGTTTTCTGTACTACAATAGTCTTTGCCACTTTTCCTAATCTAATTATCATTCAATTATAATTGAGTTTGCCTCACATACCTAAGCATAACATATTCAAATTCCCTTAATTTTAAAGGTTAGGATCCGGTTTACGGTTCCAACAGTGCATGAATCCTAGATGTCTGGAAAAAAAGATTCACAGAAGCAAAGGTTTCATCATCCAAACTAAGTTTCAAAGTAGTTCTAACATTGAAATTGAGATATGAACATTGAAAAATGATGGAGCAAGAGTGGCTTGACTTCACTCACCCAATCCATACTCATCTAACAGTTCTTTGAGAATCGTAGATAGTCTACTTGGTTTCAATCTAACACCTCATACATTATTTGCTAACAAACAAGGTGTACCACTTCCATCGACACAATTTATCAAGCAAATGAATATACTAAGTACGGAAAAAGGACAACATGAAAGTGCTGAAGAGAAGTTGGCAATAAATCACTATAGATTGACACTCCAATAAGCTAGTTCACTAGAAACAAAACGAAACCGCTTTGTTGGCATGGAAAAGTAGTATGATCAAATGAACATTTCAATAGTAGTTTAATAAAGGAATGAACACAAGAAAGCACTCACACCGTTCCCAAAAGTTAGAACAATGCAACTACGTTTTGTTTTGTCTTCACAGCATTCGAAATGACTCGAGCTTAACAATTTGATAAAATTTATTTAACCAGATCCAGTGCAAATTCCCATTTCTAAGGCTACCATATTTTCGTATTATGTAAATTGGCGGAAATATAGAGATACCGTGATTGGGTGTAAGTAAAATGTTCAAGCTCGAGTACATAGGATTAGCTTCCTATCATCAGTAATCGACATACTAGCAACCCCATTAAGTCAAACCAAGTAACTACCACTAAAATTATCCACAAAGTTTGAAATCTAAACAAAATTCATCAACTAGCTCGGTCACAGTAACAATAGCACTTGTACAGCTTATCATGCTTACATAAAAATCAAGGTCTTACCCACTTGTACAACAACTGATCATCTACTCTAAGTAAAGCAGTATATGTACCCATATAGCAATACTATTCCAACAATTTAAATCATTAACAAGAAAGCTAATTAATAAACATGTTTGGTCTAAATTAAATAGACTACACCTACAACATGCATGCTAAAAGAACATAAAGAGATAGGTGAAAGAATTCAAGAAAATGTTGAGAAGAAATGTTGTTATTGATTAGAATGCTCTTTATTAGAAAAAGTTTACAGATATTTAACAAAGCTTATAAAGAAAAAACATAAAAGTACACCAGAGTTGTTTAAGCTAATGTACACTGGAGTGATATCATACACTCAATATTTGCACGTACTAACCACACATACTAACAGCTCCTCACATAACTGACTATGTCTAACATTCCCCCTCAAGCTTGTAGCTGCTAGATACATGAGCTTGGCAGAAAGAGACAAAAAACTGATGTACATAAACCCTTGGTAAAAACATCTGCCAATTGTGATGAAGAAGGAACATAGTGAATCTGCATAAATTTCTGAGATACTAATCCTCTAATGAAGTGGTAATTAACTTCTATGTGCTTTGTTCTGGCGTGAAATATTGGATTTGTTGCCAAACTGGAAGCACTTAGATTATCACAATATAGAGTAACTGGAGTAGAGATTGGAAAATGTAGTTCCTTTAGTAAGTAAGAAATCCATAACAACTCTGAAGAAGTAACTGCCAGTGATTTATACTCAGCTTCAGTGGAACTTCTGGAGATAGTAGGCTGCTTCTTGGAAGACCAGGACACTAGAGAAGTTCCAAGAAATATTGCATAGCCACTTGTTGATTTTCTGGTATCTGGGCATCCTGCCCAATCAGAGTCTGAGTAAATTGTAACTTTGTCCATATTTCCATCTGTAAGAGTGATGCCAGACCCAGTAGTACCCTTTAAGTATCTCATTATTCTCTTTACTAAAAGAAAATGCATATCAGATGGTGAATGCATAAATTGGGAGACATAGTTAACAACATATGCAATATCAGGTCTTGTCATTGTTAAATACTGTAAACCACCAACTATACTTCTGTAGAATGTTGGAGAGACCAGTTTAGTACCACAATACACAGACAATCTGGGTGCTGAAGCAACATGAGTTGAACTTGGCTTGCAGTTTAGCATTTCAGCCTTCTTAAGCAACTCCAGGGTGTACTTATTTTGTGTAAGCAACAATGTATTAGAACTTTTTGACTTGATACATTCAGTACCCAAGAAATAATAGAGATGACCAAGGTCTTTCATACTAAACTCAGTTCCCAAAAGCTGAATAAACCTTTTGACTGACTGCTCAGAAGATCCAGTTAGAATTATATCATCAATATAGAGTAATAGAAGCATCAGTTCATTTTTAGTTTGGTGAATGAAAAGTGAATTGTCACATGTGGACATAACAAAGCCATGTTCTAGTAAAAAGGAGTTGAACCTTTGGTACCAGGCTCTTGGTGCATGTTTTAAACCATATAAGGACTTCTTTAAATGACAAACATGGTCAGGATGAGTAGAAGACACATACCCTTGAGGTTGCTCCATGTAAACATCTTCCTCCAAGAAACCATGTAAGAATGCATTTGAAACATCCAATTGCTACATAACCCAATTGTTAGTTAAAGCTAAAGTCAGAACACATCTGATTGTTGTGCTTTTAACCACTGGACTAAAGGTTTATGCATAATCAATTCCATCCATTTGCAGATAGCCTTTTGCCACAAGTCTTGACTTGTACCTCTCAACTGTGCCATCTGCTTTGATCTTAACTCTGTAAACCCATCTACACCCAAGCACATTCATATTTATTGTTCTTGGTTCCAGATCCGATGTTCCATTTTCTACCAGAGCTTTGTACTCCTTATCCATAGATGTTACCCAAACTGATGCTTTACAAGCCTCTTTGTATGAAGTAGGTGCTATTGGACTTTGTAAGACAGATATCAAAGCTGTGGATATAAGATGATCACTAGTGTAATGTGCCACAAAGTCTGGAGGGAGATTCTTGGTCTTTGTAATTCCACTTCTTGATCTAGTGTTGATGGTAGGAATGTACGTGACAGGAACCACTTCAGTGGGAACCTCAGGAATCAAAGATGTGGGCACAAAAGATTGTTCAGTTGCTGATGTTGGATTAAGAACAGAAGAACCAAGAGAATCTGGAATATGTATTGGAATAATGGGACATTGTCCTATTTGAAGATTTACTACTTTTTTTTCAGCAGTTGAATTTGCAGAGGTTGACTGAGCAGCAAATGGAAAACTAGTTTCATCAAAAGTTACATGTCTAGAGACAGAAATCCTTTTGGTAGCATTACCATAGCATTTGTATCCCCTGTACAATGAGCTATAACCCAAGAAAGTACACTTCACAGCTTTAGGACTTAGTTTATCTTTCCTAAAAGAAGAAAAATTTGGATAGCATGTGCACCCAAAAACTCTAAACAAACTATAATCTGGAAGATCATTATAGAGTAGAACAAAAGGAATTTTGTAAAACAACACCTTAGAAGGTAATCTATTTATGAGAAATGTTGCTGTTAGATAGCTATCATACCAAAAAAATTTGGGCAAAGATGCTTGAAAAATCATAGTGTTACCAACCTAAGTTATGTGTCTGATTTTCCTCTCTGCAACACCATTTTGTTGTGGAGTCTTTGGACAAGATATTCTTAAAGTAATTCCACATTGCTGGAGATATTCTCTAAAAGCTCCTTTAACCAATTCATATGCACCATCACATTGAAAAGATATGATAGAAGTGGACATAAATTTCTCATTATGAATCTTGAAATGCTTAAAAGAAGCTAGGGACTCATCTCTTGTGGTAAGTGGATATATCCAATGGAATCTGCTGTAGTCATCTATGAATAGAATGAAATATCTATAACCACTTAAAGAATTGACTGGTGCTGGTCCCCAAATATCACAATGTATAAGTGCCAAAGGTGCAACAGAAACTCTTTTGGAGGAATTAAAATGCAACTTAACATGTTTTCCCAGTTGACATTCATGACAATTTTTTTTTGTTTTTGGATCTGTCAATTGTATTGAAGGTACATTAGCTAATTTCTGAAGAATAAGAGAGGAAGGATGGCCTAACCTTTGATGCCAAAGAGATGAGGAAGCCATAATTGAAGTGAATGCTTTAACAGGAGGAGGTGCTACCTTAATGGGATAAAGGTTATCACACACATCACCTTCTACAACTACTTCATTTGTTTCAAGATTCTTAATGTTGTATCCCCATGGTAGCATATTGAATGATACATTGTTGTCAGCACAGAATTGAGACACACATATTATATTTTGTGTGAGTTGAGGAACTAACAATACATTTCTCAACAGGAATTCAAAATTTTCCAGAGACAGAGTAGCTTCTCCAATAGGAGATATCTCCAGATGCTTTCCATTGCCAATCATGACTTGGTTTGTTCCTGAATAAGACTTGCAATCATGTAGCAAAGCTGCATTACTTGTTATATGAGCAGTTGCTCCTGAGTCAGGTATCCACTATGTGCTGACAACAAAACTAGTGTCATTTTGTTCTATTCCTGAACAGGTGTAGAAAGCATTGTGCTGTCTTGGCTTAGAAATAGAGGTATTTGATCTTCCAGTTGTTGTTGGTGGAGTGTATCTCCAAGTGCATCTACTTGCATAGTGACCAAATTTTCTACATATTTGACACTCAACATCTGCTATATTTGTAGATCTATTTGCAAAGTTAGATGGTCTTGCTTCAAAGTTTCTGGATGAATGTTGTGCAAATCTGTTAGGATTTGTATTTCTCTTTGAATAAAAAACAGTATTAGTGAAATCTTGAACTACTTCTGATTCTTGCTCTTGTTCTTTTAACCACTGTTCATGATGGATTAATCTAGACCTTAATTCAGCAAAATTGTACTGTTTTTCTCTATTATGAGAAAAAATTACAAACTGATTAAAACTTCTGCTCAAACCATTCAGAGTATACATCACAATATCTTCATCTGATATTTTCTCACTTATTGCTGCAAGATTGTTATAAATTGATTTGATTTGAGATAAGTATTCAAGAATCAAAGAATTACCTTGTTTAATGGTTTGAAATTGACCTCTAAGCATGGACTTTCTTGAAAAAAATTGTAGGTTAAAATCTGTTTTTAGGTAATCCCAATACTCCCTTGAGGTAGACAACCCAAGAACTCCTGCAGAGATAGACTGAGTGAATTTAGCATTAAGACATGACATTACAAATCTATCCATGGCTGTCCAGAACTCATACTCATGATTTGTTGTCAAGATTTCATTCACAGTAATCATTTGAGATGGACAAGAATAAGATCCATCTACAAATCTTAGTAAGTTGGTGCTCATTAGAATGGATTCAAATTGATGTTTCCAGAGAAGATAATTGTTTGAATGTAGTTTTAAAGATACAAAGTTACAAATATTTTGAAAAGGTAACTGGATTTGATGTTGTTGATAAGAATTTGTTGTTGATTATATGTTAGCTGATGTTGCAGATGCAGTGTTCTCCATTGTTGTTTGGTTGATGATTTCACAAAAAAAGATCAGATTCAACTCGTTAGAGATAAAGCTCTGATACCATGAAAGAATTCAAGAAAATATTGAGAAGAAATGTTGTTATTGATTAGAATGTTCTTTATTAAAAAAAGTTTACAGATATTTAACAAAGCTTATAAAGCAAAAACATAAAAGTACACCAGAGCTGTCTAAGCTAACGTACACTGGATTGATATCCTAGACTCAATATTTGCACGTACTAACCACACATACTAACATCTCATCATATAACTGACTATATCTAACAATAGGCAAACAAAACATGTTCTAATTCTTGCAATTCGTGTAAATAACTTTGAATAATAGAAATAATTGTAAAACCTTTCAGGCCACAATACAAGAAGCAGTAAACACCTAAAATCAATACCATTTATTAGTTTCTTCCGATCACATGAGATTTGGTTGAAACAATTTGTTAACCCCCCTGTGTGCAACTCACTTTATCTTTCTAACAATAAATAACATTAATCCCAATTGATATTACATAAATTAGAAATACTGCAAAGAATTATAATGATAAAAAACAATCAATCTAACCTGTGTTTTGAAATTAAGCCTCATAAATTAAGTGAAATTCGTTTCCTTTACTTTTTTTGGCTTAAAAAAACATCAACACTTAAAACACCAACTTGTCATCTTGAAAACTAGGACCAACTCAATACCATCAGTTCCCCTTCTTGTTTCAAAAATTTAGAGCGACAAATGGATAAAAGAATCCACTAACAAAATCTGTTTGCTTGGTGGTGGGTTTGGATGTAAAATTCACAATTCCGAGAAATTTATAGTCCCATGAAATTACAAATCCCAGGATTTATGCGAATCCTTCGTGTGTTTGGTAACCCACTTAAAATTTCTAGGATTCATAGATTTCTTTTGTTTTAATGTCCATGTAATGTTTGGATTACCCTCAGAATCTTAAAATTGTATACATATGAAATTTTAGGATTAAAAGAAGTGGGCCCATAAATCCCTTGATAAGTTTCCCAGCAAATCTTAGGGGGAAGGGTCAGACTCCTTATGGAGGATTTGCTGGAAAAGTGATTCCCAAAGGAAACGTGATTTCAAGGGATTTGAGCAACCAAATGTGCAGAGGGAAGCATAATTCCACCAAGTCCCCTGGACCCATAAATCCCACTCTTAAAATCTTACATCCAAACCCACTATGGATGAAATCCAATAACACATTATTCTATTCATTATGGTAAGTTGTAATCTAGAGAACTGATAAAAGATAACTCCTGAGAGAGACCAAAAAGAGGAAGGGAAAGAAGATTGAATACGAGTATTCTTTCTGTTTCTCAGTTTTTATACTGACCAAAATATGACACTGCACGACTACATGGATCACTGTTAATAGCACCCAAGACTTTGAACTAAGGCAAATATTTTTATTAGGCACTAAAATTTCTTATTCAGGCAACCTAAAAGTGTTATCGACATTTAAATTTCAGGCATTCTAAATACAGAATTAGGCTAGACTGTATATATTTTTTGTTTCATTAATAGCCGTTAGATATAAATTATTACGACTCAAAATAAGATCTAACCGTTACCATATTGTTTACCGTGTTATCAGTTATATGATAGTTTATCTATTTAGTAAAAACATCATTTAAAAACATCATTTAAAAACATCATATTGTTTTAAACTCGTTTTCCATATTGTTTATTGTTTTAAATTCCTTTTCCTTTTTCGTTTAAAAACATCATTTGCGTTTCCCCAAACGGTTACTAGTAGAATTAAAGATTCAAAATTTACCATTCACACATATCTCACTAGAATCTAGAGACCTACGTGTCATTTATACATCACTAAGAGCAAGCGTAAGGACATAAATTCATCAGTTCCACGTGTTTACATCATAAGAAGGAAGTATCACATTATGAAACACCAAGAAGTACAAGAGAGAAATAAATAATAAAGGAAGACAGCTATAAAACATCTGTCACACATCAACTGACACCGGAAGCAGAAAAGTCAGACTAGATTAATACATATAAGACACGTGGAAAGAACACAAGTTACAAGAAAAAGCATCATTAATAGCCAAGACAATCATCCATGCTCTGCTATCTCTTGCGCTCCACAATCATCAGCGTTCTGCTATCCCTTGTGCTCCACAATCATCCGCGCTCTGCTATCTCTTGTGCTCCACAATCATCCGCGCTCTGCGCTCTCTTGCGCTCCACAATCATCCGCGCTCTGCGCTCTCTTGCGCTCCACAATCATCCGCGCCCTATTACGTGCGCGCTACAAATTCCAATCATGCAAGAATAGATATGCTCCACGTCAAATTCCACATATCACACATGCTAACCTCCACATAAAAAAGGACCAATAAACGCTCAATCCAAAGAGGGGTTGTGCATCAGCAAGCGGAACTAGCAAAAAGCATTACGAATGGAGTAAGATGAGCTGCGCCCAAAGTCAAGATAAGATCAAACTGGTCAAATAAAGATAAGAAGGAGCGAGGAAGAGGGACCCATCATAGTTTTCTATAAATACCGACCCCAAAGTAGAAAGAGGGGAGGACAAAAAAAAAGAGAGTGAGAGAAAAAATGCCGAAGGAAATTGAAGAAGTGGAAAAAGCTAAGACTAGGTTAAGAACTATATTGAACTGAATTTCTTTAATTCATTATATTACCATGTGTACAAAATAAGTGTTGATAAATAATATACTATATTTACCTGTGGAGGTACGCTTATTAGCTGAACCACGTTATATATTGAGTGGTTTTCATTTGAGTTATGATTCTCTGTATTACAATCTTTCTGTATCAATTACACTTGGAGTATTGTCATTTTTAAATAACTTAAGTTTTTTAGTTATGATCGACCCAAAAAACGCTCGTCACACTTCACTTTCAACCAATGTCCCAAGTACCATATGTGGGGACATGAACGACGATGCATTTCTTTATTAACATGTTTTCCTGAAGGTCATCTACAA